>FR997853.1:9705032-10305032 GCA_905475405.1 Schrankia costaestrigalis | reverse complement strand
GGGCGGGATCGCGCAGGAGATCGATGCTAGGTAGGACTTAAGCTTTGACTAATATTTTTTTTTCATAAATATGTTGTATGAAGACGAAACACTGTAAAAAGGAAATCAACGCAATGAAATCAAAGCAGTTAATTTGAAAGTAAAAAATTAAATGACGGCTTTTGTCAAAAAAAAATAATTTCTACCCGCTTTTTCAAAAACATTTTCTGTCGGCAGGCCAAAATTACTGTCTAAATGCCACAATGCAGCTTATTTTATTATTTTAAGAATAAAACGACAAACCATCCATATTGATTGTGGACAGTAGTTTAGAAATTAAATTCCTAACTAACTACCTAGGTTAGTTGATTGAGTGATCCGTTAATGACAAAGGGTTTAAAATATATATGTATACAACAAGTGATCAAAGTTACTTAGGCTTACCATACTTATTTATTTATGTATCATCATAACAGCCCTTTAATGTCCCACTGCAGGGACGGGCCTCCTCCCGTGACGGAGAGATACTTGGCCTACTAATCAGACGGATTGGTATAGGGTTTAATTTCAAGTTTTCCTTCTTTTTATTTCGTAAAGATAATATTCACGGATAGACCCTTAGTCGGTTTTTACGACACCCATGGGATGAGATGGGGTGGTGACACACTGTATTCTTACTCGAGAGATACTTGGCCTACTAATACCACGCTGGCCAGACGGATTGGTATAGGGTTTAATTTCAAGTTTTCCTTCTTTTTATTTCGTAAAGATAATATTCACGGATAGTCCCTTAGTCGGTTTTTACGACACCCATGGGATGAGATGGGGTGGTGACACACTGTATTCTTACTCCGTCAGAGAATTATTTCTAGTATTTTATTTAATTTATTACGTATTTATTTGTTTATGTATATATAATTTAAAAAATATACTATTTAAACATTCTAGATCGGAAGTGCTTCGAATAGAGAAAGAGTTAGAGGAGGCTAGAGGCCGCCTGACCGCCATCAGACAAGCCAAGTACAAGCTGAAGACGGGAGAGACCTCCGGCGAGGAGACCGACAACGATCTGCAGCTGGGGTACGCGAGTGACGCCAGCGGCCAACACAGGTATTATACAAATAATAAATATTCCTCACACATTCACACAACGCCATCTAGTCCCAAACCAAGCAAAGCTTGTACTATGGGTACTAGACAACGGATAATCATACTTAATTATTTTTTTTGTAAATACATGCATAGTATACCTACATAGAAAACACCCAGACCAATGCAAACAATCATGTTCATGCACGCATTGAGCCGGAATAACCACTACGCCAGCGGTCAAGGCTCTGGACGCGTATAGTCCAGAGACACAGGTTCGTGTCCCTGTCTCGATTGACAATTTTTTCCATTATCTTTCTTCTTTTCGAAGTTATAAATAGCTAACTTATATCTCCGACATTTCGGACATTTTATTTTATTACTAATCCCATTTTGTAACTCGTTTAGGCTCAAGAGCCCCAGCTCAAGTTTCGTGAACACAACCTACTCCCCGAACAGTACGTACTCCCCGCACGTCACCCACAACACCCTCAACACCACGGTGACCTCGCACGGCTCGTTGCTCAACCAGACGCTCAAGAGTCCAGCATCACCAGGGTAAGATGTTCCTCATCATCATTACAAAATTTAAAAACGTGTGGTGACGGAATACAATGTCACCACCCCATCTCATCCCAGGGGTGTCGTAAAAACTGACTAAGGGACTATTCCGTCAATAGTATCTTTACGAAATAATAAAAACTTGAAATTAAACCAATCCGACTGGCCAGCGTGGTATTAGTAGGCCAAGTATCTCTCGTCACGGAAGGAGGCCCGCCCCTGCTGTGGGACATTAATAGGCTGTTATGATAATGATAACAAAATTTCAACCATTACGTAAACTGTTCAATTGTAACATTGAAAGTTTACGTCTGTCGCGCCTAGATGGCGTTGTTAGAGTTGGGTTTTAAATCGCGAGGGCTAATGGCTCCGTATAAAGCAATCCCAACTAGCAAAATACCCTTATAACAAACGGATTATATAGCTATAATACTTGTAGTTGTTATATAGTAGCAAAATTTACGACAATATACCATGTAAAGGCATATTATAAGAGGGTTTGGCTATACTACTTTCATTCTTATAACTCAGTCATGTACACGTTTATAAAGCTGAATTATAAAACAACTATAAAGCCTCGTACAGAAGTTACTCTTATAACTGTTTATTATATGGCTAAATGGTCATATAATATACAGAGTCATATAAAGGTTTAAATGAAGTCTTTTTAAGCTTATTATAGTGGTTTATATGATAATTATAAAGTTTGGAGTCTCATAAAAGCAGTTTGTACAGTTTTTATATAACAATTGCTTACTTGCTACATAAATGACCCGTAAAAGTGCATAAGTAATGTAAAGATCAATTATCTAGCCGCAATAAGAATATTACCCTAATAATTACTTTATTATTATGTTTTATATTACTTATGTGCGCCATTTTTAACAAGTGGAAGATTAGAAGTACCTAGTAATTATAATATTAATTCATAATAAACAAGGATGGCGGAAAAAAATTAAGCGAAGTAGAAAGAGGGTGGACAAAAAATATAAGGCTTTGACAAAAACGCGTACATTGCTTTTTCTACAATAGAAATTAATAAAGAGGAAAATATTAGTGGTTCCGTACCAAATTAAAATATAAGAGAAATGTTTAGTTTACCACAATACTCCTTTACACCAAAACTTGAACATGAATACAGTACGGCAGAGAATAATGAAAGTGATACTGCTAATGGCAGGAAAAATTATATTATAAAGCTAAATATAACTAAACTAAATATTGTACCAGTATCTGTTTTTATTCTTTTAACAAGTTACTAAATTTATTTTTATTATATTATATTTATATTATTATAAATTTAGTAACTAAGACGCAAAAAAATATTTGGGAGGCTTACAGCTATATTAAAGATGGATTCAAAAATAGTTACTAAACGCCAATAACAAGCTTCCACAGATACAGATTTCTAAAAGATATAATTTTAAATAAAATGCCAACCACCAAACCACGATTTAAATAAAAGACATAATTTTAATCGAGATGTATTTATTTTAAACTTAAATATAACTATTTAACAATGAAGGGTACTTTTCAGACGTATCTATTTATTGAAGATCACTTTACATTAATATTATATAAGAAAAATTCACATTCGTCATCAGGGTAGTGATCATAAACTGTGTATTCACAGTCTTTAGACCAAAAAAAGTTCGATGTAATATAAGTCCCATTTCTTCAACATTGATGATGAAATGTAATGGTATGTTTGTGTAAGTAGAATGATCACAATTAAAGCATCTCTCTTAAAATAAAATAATTTTATAGCCAAGGCTATTTTTGACAGTTGCAGATTAAAATCATCTCTTTACGATCCACGTCCATGAAAACAACCATATTTACAGCGATTCTACTGAAAAAAACAAAAGATGTAGTTATGGTTTTCTCAGCTACTTTAGGGAACTCCGAAATTACTCAATATGGACGACTTTAGCTTTATAAATTTACTTTTAAAATGATATTGGTTTTATAACCCCCTTGTAGGTGTTGTAAAAAATGCTTTTACACTTGTAACAGCGGTAACCAAGACATGACAAATAATTATATATTTTGAAATGCATATAAACGAATAATTCAATGGGCCCCTTAAAAATACATCAAATATCATACCACACTTTACCGTAAATAATAATTTCCATTAGTTTTTTACTACTTACTACCTAAAACCACCAACTCCAAGCATATTATATTATATGGTAGCACTTACTTTTGACAACTCAATTGCGAATAGAAATAAAATGTCTTCTAAAAATCCAGTTCAATCACTTGAACATAACAATATCAAAAAGCTGCGACGGCGACTGATAAGAGAATAATTTCTCCATAGATGAGTTAGATAATGCAGCTATAAGGATATTGATCTTGTAAAAGTCTTCTATGTAATCAATATAAGTGTAATAGATCTTGTAAGATGCTCTTATAAACCTTCTACAAGAAACATTTGCTTTTTATATGACCACAATATAGCTACTATAAGGTTTATATTCTTATAAACTGCGCCTAAACCCACGCTTATAGACGTTTATATGACCTTTATAAGTCAATTTTTTTTGGCTTTATACACCTTAATATGACAAGATTTTGCTACTTGGGATGGTCTTATTTTGTTAATGAGACAGAGACTCGTATAGCCTAGCGGTCAAGGCGCTGGACGCGTATAGTCCACAGACCCAGGTTTGAGTCCTGCCTCAAGTAAGAATTTTTTCCGTTGTATTTCTTTTTTTGTCATAGAAGTTCATCGTTCATGCTTAGCGTCGTCCAATCTAGGCCTAATAATATTTGAAATATATTATTAATTTTGTCCCCAGATACGGCTACACAACCCCCAAAAGTCCTGTAAACAACCAATCCTACAACCAGAGTCAAACAACCAACTACAACCAGACGTCGAGTACTTACAACAACTTCAACCGGGACGAGAAGTCGTATACCGTGCAGTCGCCTACCTTCTCCAGCTTTAGACCACAGGAGGACTCCAAACAGAACTACGAGGGTTTTACTACACGGTAAGATAATAAAAAAAAATACAGATATTTTATTATTTTTTTGTTTTAATCATTGGTTTGTGACAAGACAAATAAATACAAATATTATATTCTAAGGAGCCTTCCATATTCCACAATATCCACTACTAGCTGTCCCGTGCCCACTTCGTTGGGCGGCGAAAAACTTTCACTTTTTTAAACATATTTCATTACTAATCCACTCCTACTGATTATAGCGTGATACTATATAGCCTATGACACTCCCCTATAAATGGACTATTCAACACAGAAAGAATTTTTTAAATCAGTTCAGTAGATCCAGAGATTACACCCTACAACGTCACAAACACACCAACTTTACCTCTTTATAATATTAGTATAGATTAACACGCTATTTTTTTGTATTTTATTAACAGCGCTATCTAGAATGTTTAAAGTAAACTTTAAAGTAGCTGTTGCTAGAGTTTTAATTTTTTTTCTTCTACGAAATTTTGTCTTCGTTTACTATTCATCATCATCATAACAGCCCATTAATGTCCCACTGCAGGGACGGGCCTACTCCCGTGACGAAGGGATACTTGGCCTACTAATACCACGCTGGGCAGACGGATTGGTATAGGGTTTAATTTCAAGTTTTCCTTCTTTTTACTTCGTAAAAATAATATTTACAGTACTTCGGTTACTAATACTATGTACAAAATTTTAAGATAGGAGACAGGGGTGAAGACAATAATTTTATGTATATACTTAATGGGAAAGTCACAAACCAATGAAATAGTGTTTAACTTAAATAACCTACAAACAAACTTAATTATGTAAAAATGTCTGTCTGTATAGACAATATGTTAAGTATTAAAACTCATTTATATAATGAAAATAATTTGTATAGCTATTGTCTTACCCCCTTACTCATAAACGCCTCTTAAATTTTAGTCAATTGATTAATTAGCTTAAAATCTTACGTTGTTTGGTTTAAGGTTGGTTTTCGTAATAAAAATCTCGCTAAACAGTGATTAAATTTAAGAGGCGTTTATAAGTAAGGGGGTTAAACCTAAACCAAAAACTTTCTAAAAAACACACATTTTTACATAACAAACCTTTATTTATTTCTTACTAATCATAAATATTTTCTATCTACAAACAACTAATTCTATTCTGCTTATTCCACGCTGCCACGGAAACACAGATGATTATAAATTTAAAAAAACAGCTTCAATTGTAAAGTGCCTTCAACACACGAAATGTGCCTAAAACATTGTTATGTTACGTATATATATGTCTAGTAGTTTATAAGATCGTTATACACATGTCGACATACACGGATACACAAACAGGTTAGAAATATAGATGTTAATTTATGTATAGTGATATAGCGTCGTAGCACATATAACGTAACGTAAAGGGAACGTTACCGTATCAACCCGAGCCGTTCAGTATTCTTTGTATGAAACTCCTTACTGCACAGCACACTTATCGGATACGTAACGTAATCGGATTTTTGACGTTTGACACCGAGGAAAAAGGCGAGGCGATGCCGATCCGTTTACGTTACGTTATATGTTCTATGACCCTTAATGTGGTATAGGGAATATGCATTTGAACAACTTAAATACGTTAACGGGTAGGGGGAATGGTCGAGTATACGACGGCTATGTACGAAGTCATAAGTTCTAATCTTATGATATATATTTTTGTGTAATCAAAATCAAAAGTGGTCTGGAAACTCGAAAATGATACATAACACTCAGAATTAAATTCGTTTTGAGTGTAGAGTTTTTATAAGATCGTTGTACACATTTTAAATAGATTTTATTCTATTTCTTTATTTTTTTTAACATTTCTAATAAAATATAATATACAATACGAATGCATATTTTCTATTCATATCGACGGTGGAAAGGCAAAACAAATGATACGCCATTTGGCTAATTGTTCAGGAGAGCTGTTTAAAGTTTAAATTTTAACAAAAATGATCATAACTTCTTTGTTTATTAACCAATTTTTTTGAAATTTTATAAGTAAATCAAGTTTTATGTGCTCTTTGTTTTGTATTCAATATAAATTAATTAAAGTCAATAAGGCAAGAAAAAAGTGGCGTATCATGTTTCTGACATTTTGAGTGAGTTGGGAAAAACACTTCATAAACCATCAATAAAAAAAAGTTGGTAGGACAAATTAATTCATTCACAAAACCTCCACAAAAACAGGAGGGCGAAATTAGTTTAAATGCCAAATGAAAAAAAAGGCGTAGAAGGAAAAATGCTTTATTTCCCTTTGATGAAACAAAAATAAAATGGAAGAATGTTTTACGAGTGATGTCTCTTTTATATTTTTAGGTCGTCAAAATGAATTAATGACCATACGCGGTTATGTAGTTTACATGATGTGCATTTCTCGGATAGGGGCTTAAGTTGATCTCGTGGTAAAGGAATAGACAATTTAATTTATTATAAACTTTTTATTTAGTATCTTAATTAAAAAGTACGATAGGAATAACAACTGGAACGCCGTAGCTGTTACTTTACTCTCGAGGAAGAAAACGTGTTACGACATGTCAAAATATAACTTAGCGGGGAAAAAGTATTGAAAGACCAAATTAAAAAATTATTTGGAAGAGCAAATTGCATGATGTGGCATCTTCGTAAAAAAATAAGTTTGGTCAGTAATTTAAAAGGCACCTTCAATATTTTCATATCAATTTATTGACATTGTTAAAAAAAGGTATCGAAAAACGGTCGTTTAAGGGGAGGGTATTTTTGAAATACCCCCTTTTATACCTTAAATTAAACGCCAAAAAATGCGTCAGAATGACTTCTAACCTAGACAGATCGATAGAGAATCCAAAACTCTATCGAACTGCATATAAAACTCATTTTCGACCAAAGTGGCGTTTCATTCGTTTTGCCTTTCCACCGTCGATATGTAGATAATATATGTTAGAGTAGTGTTTGTATGTAAAAACTAGAGTATTTATACTGTCACTTCCTGGTAACATGTACCAACAATGACTTTAAAAAAATATGATAAATTTAGGTACTCCAAAGTAAAATTAGTAGCCAGCGTGGTATTAGTAGGCCAAGTATCCCTCCGTCATGGTAGGAGGCCCGTCCCTGCAGTGGGACATTAATGGGCTGTTATGATGAAAGTAAAAATATGACAATGATAATGGCTTTGAAATTTGATGATCCTGATACCTAACCTAGCCCAGGTTTTCAGGCCTAAAAATAAAAAAATCATACATTTGTGGAAATTAAATTTCACAAATATTTTTTAATCTAGAGGTTCCATACAAGCGTTGTTTTGGTTGGGTGTATAAGAATTCTTTGTTGAAAAACTTGGGTAGCTTGGTGATCTAAAACATCTGTACAAGTAAGCACTTCCACAGAAATGTCACTGTTTCAAAACCTACCTTAGGTTGTAAAGTGTCTTTTTTCTGTTTATTTCGTACTAGCTGACCCGTGCCCACATCGTTGGGCGGCGAAAAAAACGCGTCCCTTTTTTAAACATTTTTCATTACTGCTCCACTCCTATTAGTCATAGCGTGATACTATATATGCCTATGATATAGCCTATGACACTCCCCGATAAATGGACTATTCAACGCAGAAAGAATTATTAAAATCGGTTCAGTGGATCTAGAGTTTACCCCCTACAACGTCACAAACACACAAACTTTATCTCTTTATAATTTTAGTATAGAAAAACATTTTACTTATTACAAAATTAAAATACTCCATTTTTTACATATTGTAAATCTTAATTATAATATTGTCATATTTACATGCATGAAGGTTTGTTCACTTAATTTTAAAACAAAGTTACTTTCCTACAATTTTCATGTTTCTTTACATATTAGACATATATTCTTGTATTCTGGTACTAATAATGCTTGTAGAATAACTACTGCCTCATTACAGGGATAGGCCTTCTTCTATACAAAGAGGAAAATTGACATATTAACCCTTTTACAGTGCCGCCAGCAGACACAATAGTAAAACAATGCACGTGTACCATATATGGTACACCGCACTGGGAACGTGTTAAAACAACACAAGCGAGAAAACTTGGTTTTATGTCAATTTACGTTCTTTATTTCATACTAATAATATCTACGAACTATTCTTAAGCCGTTTTTTATAACACCAATTTAGAAGGTGTATTAAGATATTAATAAATTGAATAATAAATATATTTTAATAAAAATATTGTACTACAAGCATTACTCGTGCCATTTATTGGTTTATTTCTTTATTCTATACATAAGTATATAAAATACAATAGAATATAGAAATGTCTATCTATATCCATTATCCATAATTCTAGCTTTAGCTTCCCCGCCGACCGGTGTAGCTTTTATACTTAGACTTAAAATGTAGCCTTATTTACACGATCTAGCCTTAGTAATATAATCTAGCCTGATCTATGCAATCTAGCTTTATTTATAAAATCTGGCTTGATCTTTATAATCTAGCCTAATTTATGCAATCTAGTCTGATTTATATAATCAAGCCAGATCTATATAATCAATCCAGATCTATATAATCTAGCCTGATCTATATAAAAACGTAGCCTTGCCTAGCCTGATAGTTGTTTCGTTTGCAGAGTATCTACCAAAGACAGAACGATGGGCAAAAAGTAAGTTTAAACACAAAACTGTACATACTGAATTTATATTGTAAATATTATATTTTGTTTTACACCACCGCAATCCTATCGCAGTCCACAGCTGGGCTTAGGCTTATCCCAACACGCGCCACAGTGGTCCTGCGCCTATAAATGAGTAAAAATAAATAAAATAAATCCAATTAATTAAAAGTTTCTTTTTAATATCCCTAAGTATAAAAGAAAGAACAAGTACTTACTTTATTTCTTACGTTCACACTAGTCTCAAAATACATAAACAAAGTATTTCATTTTAAACATAGAAAATCCCTAGAATAATGCAAACTTTCATGTTTAGGCACACTAAGGGCCAGATTCAGAGACCGCACTTTGACTTTACTTTGAAGGAAAGTTCGACTTTAATACAAAAACGAGATATAAGGCCCAGATTCAGAGTCGTGACTTTACTTTCTTTCAAAGTAATCTTCCCAAAGTAAACTTTTCATGCGAAAGATTACTTTAATGTTTTTCAAATTCAGAGATAATAGTCGTCAAAGTCTAGACTTTGCTAAAGTAAAGTCAAAGTGCGGTCTCTGAATCTGGCCCTAAGATTTGGTTTAAGCGTCGATACAAACCCAGACCTCTGCGTAACAATCAAATACAACACTACGCCACAGAGGTCAATATTATATCTACTTTATTTACATTTATCACATTTTTAAATATAGATATAAAAATAAAAACATTTAAAAATAAAAAAAAGGTAGACCCACCGGCATCGGGTACAGGGATCAAGCTACCGGTGGTTAGGGCTCCAGAGATAGGAACCTCCTTACAATGCGTGCCGTGTCGAGCAGTACTGCCTTCTGCATCAGACCTATGATCCAACTATTAAGCGAGAGTGTCCGTTATTATTAGCACAGCGATATTACTATTTCTACTGATCCAAAGATAAACTTAAATAGACCAAATAACCCCCTTGGATTTTATTTTGAGCTTACAACCGCACTGCATTAAATCATTCCGAGAGTGAAAGAGAGAAAAAGAACAATACCCATTTGCGTGTTATTTTGCTACTAATTTGTAAAGCTATCTATGCAGTGGCCCAGACTTTTAATGTACTAGGTATGATTAGGATTATAAATATTTAAAAAGAAGCTTTTTGTTTAAAGTATGTACACGATTTGCTTGGCATTTGATATTGTTATTACTTGATCATATCTTTGACTATTTAGTACAAATTATTGCTGAAAATAGAAGCCACAACTTTGAAATTATCGCGTTGCATTATTGTAAATATTAAACGGAAGGTAAACGCTGCATGCTATTGACCTTTCTCTGCTGGAATTTTCGCCACAGGTTATATTAGCCGTGGTCCAAGCTTACAGGGCATAACATTGACAATCATCTGAGAGGCCTTGAACCTTAAAAGCCTTATTATATATCTAGTAAAGACGGAAAACTAGATATCAAAAGATACTCTGTTCCGCTTTCATGGTGTCTGTATTCCATATTTATGCCTACAGTAGCAGGAGTGTTTACCAAGCGGTAGATCTGCATAGGTTAGTTCCACCTCTAAGCAGAAGTTTGTTAACGTTACTGTGTTAAGTTGGAAGGGTAGGTAGTAGGTACAGTACCTAGAAAAAGGGGCTTAGCTATACTTTGGCATTAATCATAAGCGGAGGTTACCACTGACCATCATGAGAACCTCTTACTCATCAGAAAGATTTAGAGTTTTAGGCTTAAATATGTGTCTTCACGCACTGGTCAAGTAATAACAATAAATAAATCGCGATTTTTCGCTTGAAAATTGCAATTTTATGCGAGTTTGATCATCGTTCTGTATTATATACTTTTTTTGTGTATTATTATGTGTACAACACAGTCTGTGTATTATTATGTGTAGTGCACAATTGTGTTGTGTACTCCTGCTGAACACTAACTAGGCATGTGCTAAGTTATGTGTATGTTTAAAATGTTTTTCTTACTTTTAATATTATGTTTCTTTTTGTACTAATTTTCAGTTTAATGTATGGAGACAATAATTAATTTCTATGCTTTTTAATGTGTTGTTGTTGCGATTTAATGTTTTCCTTCTTTATTGTTATGCACTAATACTATTATAAAACTCACCTAAATTATTATTTAATATGGCTGTCAAACTCGATTGAAAGCGCTTGTAAAATTAAAAAATGAAAGCAAAGGAGAGGTAGTCTTAAAATAACTTGACTTGCTTGCCTTAACATTTGCCTTACATCGCCTTTTTGTCTCGGCGTAGTAAAAGTTGATTAAGTTAGATTCAACTAGAATAATTAATCATTACTTAGAAGTTATACTGGATGGAATTGTCCAGAGAACTAGTAGGTCTAATTTTCTCAGATCAATTATGAAAAGTTTCGAAATTTCACAAGTTTAAACAAAGGTCGCCTTGGCGTCAAAAAAAATAAATTTCCTGTAGTTAAATCGCACAATAACACAATCTAAAATAAAATAACAATATAACGTAAATAACTATTTATACCTAACTAATAACAACAATTTCTTACCTAACCGCATGTTATGTAAAGGAGTAGCATAGAGGAGGTAGTAGTCAAGTCCCTGGTCCTCCCTGAAGTGAGGACCGCCCATCTAGTGGAGGAGAGGATCCCCTACAGGAGGGAGGCCCCGCTACCTCCCCCCAGGAAGGCCTCGCTGTTGAAGGAGGCCTAGTGAGTGAGTGTTACATATGTTTTATTGTAGGGACCCATGTTGTTGAATCATCGGGTTTTATATGGTTGGTTGTGTGATGTTGTTGTTTTTGTTGTTAGGCAAGGTTTTGTTAACGTTTATTGGGTTGAGGGGTTCGATCCTACAGGACACTATTTATGTAGAGAATTATCAATCAAAAGTCAACGTCTTTTGATAATTTGAGATACAACGTCAAATATGAAAATTAGTGTAAACCTAGAATTGGTTTGTTTTGTACACCATATTTAATAAAAATATATAAAAAAAATATGCAAGTTTTTAGTAAAATAATAAAAAAACACAGTTTTGTAGTTACTCTATTTTATCCTAAAGCTAAAAACATCTGCAAATTAATTACTAGCAAATGATTCTTTAATTCCATAATATCATTATCATATCAGTCAATAGACATCTACTTCTGGACTTAGACTTCCTCCAAATATTCCACTTTACGCGTTTCTGTGACGTCCATCCATCCCTCTAACCAAGTCATCCATAGTCCGTCCAGCATATCAGGGATAAATACATACAACACATAATGACAAAACCTTGCATAACAATAATGAACGACAATATTATAAACCAACCATAATGACAAATCACATAATGGGTTTATGTTTCATTTAGAAAGGTGTACAAGATCATTATGTGCTAAAATATCATATTATATCATCGATCTACTTTAAATATTAGCCATGTTATATAGGGTCTCTCTGAAGTCGGTCCCTGGAGCGGATGATTTGCCTCCAAGCAACGGTCAGTCTTTCAAACAAAAACAGTTACCGTATGAAACTCTTTCGGGAAAACAAGATTTTAGGTATATATATATGGGGAATACTAGACTAATTACTTAATCAGGAGATTTCTTTCTTCTAGTTATACTGGGATAACTGCATAAAGATATATACCGCACGCTTTGTCGCTTACAGCCAAAAATAAATAAATACATGCAACAAACTTAACTTTCTGTGTGTTTGTTTATTTGTTTATTTCTTTCTGTCTCTTCACTTTTATAACTAATTACACTGTGTTTAATTATTATTTGTTTTGTCAACTAATTACTTTAATGGCATGGCATGGTTTTGGTATCTAATCTGGGGTTTCTCTATGGTTCTTCATCATACTTTCATACAACATTTATAATTTAAGATGGGATTTAAATCGAGTCTTGAATCGTTTGCCAATCTTTCTCAAACGATCCAAGACCCTAACCAAAGTAACGATTGACCAAAAATAACATAACCTATTAACCGTTCACAGCTACGAGACCCGCCTCTACGATACGCCACGACCGTTGGACATTAAAACCGAATCCCAGCAATCGCAATACGATTACAAAGAATCCCAATACAAATACGAACCGCCAAAAACACCACTCAGTCCGAAATTCAACGCTAGAGAACTGAAATTCGATGATAAACCAGAACTAGTATACTCAACACTTAAAAAACCATTCGACGGTGTCGGACAAACGTTCTCCGAACATCAAAAAACATCAGAAGCTATACCCGGTGGTATGAAACAGTCTGAATACAAAATAATCAGCGAATCGTATTCCTCATATCCGAAAACTGAATTCTCGAAAACTGAAGTAAGGGAAGAAGTCAAGTCCCCATTTACTTCGACACCAAAAATCGATCGTTCTACAGAATTGGTGAAAGCAGTTACTCCTGACTACGATAGAATTGCCTCTCCGTATGGAGGACCTAACTATATGGAGGAAACTACTACGGAAGTCAAGGATATTCCTAATGGAACCCAGAAAATTACGACAACAAAAATATACAGCTCATCTCCTGTTAACCTAACGAGTACAAACACCAAGTATGAGCCAATAAGACTCGATGGTATCGATGAATTGTCCAAGTCCTTCGACAACGATTCCAAATACAGCACTTTGGACTCTAGATTCAACACTTTAGAGTCTAAATTAAGTTCGGACACCAGCAGATCTTTCATGAGACCTTCCGAGTTCCAATCATCGGATTACCAAAGTTCTTCTAGCGTTACAAAAGTCAAAAAACCATCAGATCTGGTCAAAGAAATCGACAGTCTGGATAAAAAGTTTTCGAAACAGACCATCACATCAGAAACTATTGAAAAGAAATCAGTTATGACGAGTTCACATAAATCTGAGACTAGTTCGACGGTTACAAAGAAATTTGGCAATTTCTAAGGTAAAAACAATGTTAATTTAAAATGTATTAAAATCTCTCATAGATTTATTAATATATTTGTCATGTCTAAATGTTAATAGGTCTATGTTTTATATTTGTAACATAGAGTTATGAATTTTTAGACAGGGCAACAATTTAAATTGTAATTTTTATTTGAATCAAATTTAGTATTTTAAGTAAGTACAAAATATTATAAACTATGAGAGATTTTTGTGTATTTTTTTTAAATTAACTTTGTCTTTGTGTGCGTGTGTCTGTGCGTAAGGAATGATGCCGCTTATTTGCCGCGAAAAACTTGTAATAATAATAATATAATGTACAGTAAAATTATGTTGGTTAAGTAAGTGAAAAAGTAAATGTCTTTGTAAAGTTTCTCGCGGTCCTACTGATTAATGTTAAAATGCTTCGCACGTTTTGATGAATTAAATACTAAATTTTATTTATACAATTAAATAATATAATATTATTGTACTTATTATGAAATTTATAGATATTTTGACTATTACAAAAATCTCGGAAAATGAGTGACTTATAAAAATATAGTTAAAAATATTATTAAAAAACTATGAATTGTCAAAACAGTTAAACAAAGAAAATTTATTATTGAATGTTAAAAAAAATTAAAGTGTTTTTGTTTACGAAAAACGTTTAATATTTGTATTTATTAATACCGTTGCGGTTATTACAAATATTCTAAAAATATTTTAAATAGCTCACAAATTTAACTCAAAAATAAACGAAAAACGCCTAAAAACTAAAATTTAAATTTTTTTAGTGTTGCCAATTTAGTTACGTTAAAATTCTACTATTAACTTGTCATATAATAACCGCTACGGTAGAAATAATACTCTATTCAAACAATTGATTAAAAAAAATGTAAGAGCTATATTATATAACAAGGTGCTAAATATTTTATTTACTTGTACACACCGCAACACATCAAGTTAAACATTTTCATTTGAAATTGTGTCTTATTTCAAGGTATTATGGTACATGAGTGTCTTGCTTGATTAGTTGCTGTGTGTACTAACACTTAAGTGTCTTAAAACTTATTGCGAATTAATTATTGTTATTTATATTAAAGGGATAGTTGTATCTAATTAAATATATTCAGAGACAAAAAAATTTATATTATTGCTTTTTTTGAAACATTATTTGCATTTAAAAGAAACCAAATACGTCTATACTATCACATTTAAAATAAAAGTGCAGTAATCAACATTAGTTTATATTAAAATTAAAAACTTTAAGTGTTAAAAATAAAATTTCTACCAAACTACCAATAATTTTGAAATCATAAATTATGTACTCTGCTCTGTGTTATTGGTCGTAGAAGTGGGAAAACAATTATTTGTGTGATCCACAAATGATTGTTCTGAATCATTGTCATACTAAAGATACCATGCTAAAGTTTGTTAAGTCCCCGCGACACATAGCGTTAGCCATAGTGCGGGAAAAGACTTAAATAAAAATATGCAATATAATATACACAATTAGATACAACTATCTTTAAATAGAGTGTATATACAACATATACACTTAAACAATTCACAAAGTGCTATCCCTTACGGGACTTAATTCTCGATGCCTTCAGAGTAAACCACTAGTGCCATTAAAATATTAAATAAAAAATATTAATATAATTTATTTGTCGTCATTTGTGCCTTTAAAACTTTATAATTGAATATTAAAACAATATTATTATTATACATACGATTTATAAAAGTGTTTATAAATGCATTTGCTAAATATTACAATTTTAAATATTATTTTTATTATAATAATGAATCTCTATTATACAATAAACTAAACAGTAAAAGTCGGTCCCGGGTGTCGTGTAGTGAGTGTGTTGTTACGCCACGACAGAGGTGTATGTGCTGCTTGAACAGGACACGACCATAACGTGTCCACGACACTAAACTATAAAATAAAGATGATTAGTTGTATAAAGGAATTTGTAATATTATATGCTATCTTACAATCTCCTCATTATTATAATAAAATAATATAAAATTTCAACTACAGTTATATAATGTGCTGTCCTCAAACAATCTTTCTTTGTGCCCGTTAATTTAATATTTGTTAAGTCCCCGCGGCACAGACCATAAGTCTCTAGCGCGAGAGGTAACTTCGATAAAATGGTATAAAAGTACATTGATTTTGGCATTAAGTTAATAATTAAACTTTTAAATTTTATTTGGATTATTCAGTGTTAAGAATAGCACCGGATTCCTATGGGGTACTTATTAGGTCTTATTAGAAAATGCGTTATAAGCATGTTAAGTAAAAATTATAAATTTTGTCGAAAAGCAGCTCTGAAAAAAAAACCTGGAAAAATGTCTTTAACTGTAGTTGAATGTCTGTCGTTAAAATAAATAAATAATATGATCTCGAATTATATTAAAAGTGCAGCCCAATTTATATATTATAAAAAAAACTTGTGCCATTTTACTAATTATTATTATATTTTATTTATTTTGTGATTTATATACACAATTATTAAGATTTTTATACTAACTGAACTTATATTGTTGTAATTTATTAATGTATTATGTAAATTATATGACATTACATGGCTAATACTGTTGTAAAACATATTATAGCTAGGGGTTAAACTGATTTTTATGCCTTTTACACAGAAGAATAACGTGATAGTTAACTACTTACGAACCACGATGATGTTAATTAAAATATTACTATTTTAATGATAAACATGCCACTAAGGCCAAGTAAATTCTTATCCTAACCAAGATAATTATTTGCGAAAGTCACAAATTATAGTCTTGACTTAAAACGGTTAATTTTATCTGTAAGTCTCCGCTACACAAGACTGTGCGGGAAGTGACTTAAAAAAATACTAACGTAGTGCAAATACATATTTATATTAATAAATTACAACACATAAAACAGTGATCGTATGGTGCAATTATTATATAATTAATACTAAAGATTTTTATATAAAATTACCTATTATGTATACATTAAATAAAAGAAAATTAATAAAAAAAACTAAAAATGAATTAATAACAAGGGATTTCTAAACAGAAATCAAACTAAATCGATTGCAGCTTAATTATTAACATTTAAATGTTAATAACTAAAGTCAAAAACGCTATTTTTTTTATTTTTTAGAGTAGTGATGGTGACTACAGCCGATAGTGCGTGAACGAGACTATATTGCCGAAATAAAATAAATAATATTATTATATATTTAGTATAGTTCGCACGTATAAACAAATTGTCTAACATTAAAACGGTCAGATTGTTCGACAATTTTTATAATTATTTCACATTTTTATGTGCCTTAATTCGCAGCTTAAAGATGGGGGTAATTGACTATAAATTGGACTATAATTGTAAGTGGCACGAGGTCGCCGGTTCTAATCCTGCGCTGGACAATTTTTGTGCCATCCACAAATTAAGTTCCTGAGTCCGGATGTTTTTTGTGGCCTTTAATGTTTGTTAAGTCTTCGCCACACATGACATGAGCCCTAGTATTTGAGTTGCCCTTTTGAAAATATAAAAAAGTTATACTCCATAAATACATTTTAATTTATAGTCAATTATTCTTTAAATTATATATAAAAGTTATTATTATAACTAGATGTAGAGGCCCGCGTAAGCGATACGTCCACTGAAGGTAACAAAACACCAATTCTATTAGAATTAGCTCGTATTTATATTTATATGTAGAATTATAATATAATATATACTTTAGTACTTTACATAATAAATACATCAAATATATTTATAAAATTTCCAAAAAAAAATTAAGTATAAGTAATTTCTTTTAGATTATATTTAGAATATTAACAAGAAATCAAGTTAATGTGCTATTTAATATACAATAATTCACATTCATTTAAAAATATAATTAAGTTTATGCTTAAATGAGAAACTTTTTATACAAACTCGGTATTTTGATTTTTACTGACTATAATCAAGCATTTTGAAAGTATAAATAAAGTCAATAATTCCTTAAATAAAGGTTCAAAAACTTAATATAAGTATTTTTACCTAAGTAAATTATTCTAAATATAATCTAAAATAATCAACAGCATTGTCTCGAAACTTATTTATACTATAAATATAAACTTATTACCAGTACATAAATGATGTCAAAATAATATATTATTTAGCTTTCTTCCATATGAAGAAAATATAATTAATAATAATAATTATAAAGGCGTAGTAATCCACGAATGATATTTCGTGTCGGGCTAAATTGTGTCTTATTAATATATAATATAATACTTATTATTGTATAATCATTGTATTTGTGTGTTGTTTAAAGCGAGCTGTAAGTATAAAATGATTATTGTGAATTTAGTTTTCTGTATACCTATTTTCTGGGGTTTTACAAATCATATAAACATATGTTTTTTGGAAAAATACCTAAATGTTTTTTGGAAACCAGACCCGTTGCCACGAACAAAAAAAATTTAGACCCATTTTAAAAACAATTTTTTTTTAGATTCCATAGATATTATGATATTAAAGGCTTCATTCAATCAATTAGCAGTTAAATAGATGTCCACTGCTGGGACATAGGTATCTCCCAACACGCGCCACAGAAAAATTAAATTAAATTTTTCAAAATATTGATCAACATTGACCGCTTTAAACAATACAGTTGTGTTTGTATACATAATTATATAATGTACTAATAACTTATATACATATAGTTAAGTAAGTATATAACAGAAGTGTAGTTTTTGATACATAACTTATAAACTTAGTACATACAAATAAATATAATATTAAAACCAAATGAAAATGAAAAACTAATGTTTTTTTATTGTTTAAAAAACGCTTTATTCTGATTTTTTTGTTAATTTGTGTTAAATGTTTATTATGTATGGTAGCTAGGCGTAGGGCATTTTGTAACGTTATGTCCATGTAATATAATATACTTGTAACTAATTTATTTTGTTGTTTCATTTATTCATCGTAACAGCCCATTAATGTCCCACTGCAGGGACGCGCCTCCTCCCGTGACGGAGGGATACTTGGCCTACTAATACCACGTTGGCCAGACGACTTGATCTAGGGTTTAATTTCAAGTTTTCCTTCCTTTTACTTCGTAAAGATAATGGTGACATATTGTATTCTTGCTCCGTCACCACACGGATAATTTAGAAACAATATTAGTACAAATGAAATTATGAAAAACGAAAATTCGGGCAAATGAAATTCTGGCAAGTGTAGGTACCTATACGACTTTATAAAGTTAGCAGTGATGCTACGGATCAAGAATACACCATGCCTCCTACCCATGTAGGGTCGAGGTGACCGAGGATCTAAAGGTTATCTGAACTTAGTACGAGAGCAACAGCTTAGGTAGAGGCCACTGTACACTAGCGAAAAGCCCATCAAATAGGCAACGGCTCAACGTGTTCGGGGATCAGCTAATGTACTAGCAGCGTATCATGTGTATTTGACGACCTCTATGGCGTAGTGGTTATATAACATGACTGCTATGCTGAGGTCCCGGGTTCGATTCCCGCTCAATGCATATCATTGTGTGCATAAACATGATTTTTTGCATTGGTCTGGGTGTTTTCTATGTAGGTATTTACAAAAAAACGTATTTAAGTATGTTTATCCGTTGTCTAGTACCCATAGTACACTTTGCTTAGTTTGGGACTAGATGGCGAAGTGTGAATCTGTGAGGAATATTTATTTATGTGTACGCTCAGACATGCCAAGAGGTGGCGAACGAGGAAAGCTCAGATTAATACCGTTAATTAATTATTACCGTTGTTAATAGCTTCCAACAACTTTCAACAACAATTTCCGTTGTTACTACTACTACTAGTAGTAAGATTAGTAGTAACACGGGGAATAAAGGTTTGTTGCCTACATTTTAAACAGCATTCGTAGTTTGCATCAGGATTAATGAATTAATTTTGTTATATCCTTGATATAAAACCTCTAGCGTAAGTACATACATACATAAACATTGGGGTAAGTATAGCCTCCGTGTGGTGACGGAGTAAGAATACAATATATCACCACCCCATCTCATCCCATGGGTGGCGTAAAAACCGACTAAGGGACTATCCTTGAATATTATCTTTACGTAATAAAAAGAAGGAAAACTTGAAATTAAACCCTACACCAATCCATCTGGCCAGCGTGGTATTAGTAGGCCAAGTATCCCTTTGTCACGGGAGGAGGCCCGTCCCTGCAGTGGGACATTAATGGGCTGTTAAGATGATGATGACTAGAGATTGAAGCACTGTGTTGACATTACAAACATCAAATTAATTCACACAGACTATATTTAGGCTCATGATTAAATTTGTGAATCACACAAATATTATAGGCCGACCGTTTATCTCAGTCCCCGCCTGCGGTATGAAAGGGACGAGGGAGCGGGGTAGCGGTGTCCGTTATGGTAGCGTACACAAGAGCTATATCGAGTTGTTTACTATGCCAAATAAAATAAGTTTTTACAATAAAAAAAAACCGAATTCAAAAACAAAAATTGCACTAAAAAGTAAAAAATAATTAGTTGTATTTTGGTTTTACAACATTAAATCAGACATTCATAGCCTACTGAGCGCGAAGTACCGGTCCTTACAAACCTGGTTTTACCTCCTCTACATAGATGCATGCAATGTTCCAAGTGCTACATACTTTCCCTTTCTTAAGGATGTCATCAATTATGTACCTGTAAGTATTTTCAGAGCGTAGTAAGTATTTACTGATGTTAAGAACGGGTATACCTACTCTATTCATCTCGGCGTGAGAAATTAGGTAAACAAACCAGAAAATGGGTCTTTTATAATATCAAGGTTACCCGTTTATTCATAAGTATACATAATCTATACTAAGTCACGATGAATATTTCTGATGTTTTATTTCTCATGCTATCTTGAATAAAGTATAGGTATAATGTGTATAACTTCGCTGAAGTGCGCAAGTTAGTGGGTTCAAAATTCAAATCCCATGCAAACTAATTATTTGTGTGATTCACAAATTTAATCATGAGCCTAAATATACCTAGTCTGTGTGAATTAATTTGATGTTTGTAAAGTCAACACAGTGCTTCAATCTCTAGTCATCATCATCATAACAGCCCATTAATGTCCCACTGCATGGACGAACCTCCTTCCATGACGGAGGGATACTTGGCCTACTAATACCTACTACCACGCTGACCAGACGGATTGGTATAGGGTTTAATTTCAAGTTTTCCTTCTTTTACTTCGTAAAGATAATATTTACGGTTAGTCCCTTAGTCGGTTTTTACGACACCCATGGGATGTGATGGGGTGGTGACGTATTGTATTCTTACTCCGTCACCACACGGACCAATCTCTAGTGCGTTTAACTAATTATCTTTATTACAAAAAAAACCCTACTGAATGAATTAATATTCTTTATCCAAATATGTAAACAGCATTAAATCTTACTTACGTATTTAAGTAGTAGGTAATATTAATGTTAACTATAATTTTGTTTGTTATTCACGCATTAGTAATAAATATTTATTTATCGACACTTCTTTGTTTGACTGGCGCACATGTGGTGTGTGTTTTTCTTTTAGTTTTATATTATTTACTTATTAGTAATAAACCACACACAAAAAATACCTTTTGTAACTGGCCTTAATAGCTTGATTGTAAAGACCTGTAGTTCCAAAAGTGGTCCAGGTCCCAAGGGGCGTTGGCGTGATAAAAAAATGGGGGTTCACAATTCGTAAGCGTGGGTCCACGATAAAGATCTAAAATAGAGCCTTGTACTTACATTTTAGTCGAGAAAATAAATATAATAGAATATTATATTAGAATATGGTAGATATGTAGCCTACAGGGGGTTCACCGGAACCTGCTAAATTTTGAAAGTGGTCTATAAGAAAAAAAAGTCTGGGAACCCCTGATACAGACGTTACTGCTCCTACATTATAAGAAAAGTTGGTTCATCAAAAAAGCCCCAAAAAGACGGAGGGCCTACTAATACCACGCTGGCCAGACGGATTGGTATACCTAGGGTTTAATTTCAAGTTTTCCTTCTTTTTATTTCATAAAGATAATATTCACGGATAGTCCCTTAGTCGGTTTTTACGACACCCATGGGATGAGATGGGGTGGTGACATATTGTATTCTTACTTCGTCACCACTCTTTCTTCGTCATCAGTCTTTTTTTATCACGGCTCTTCACTTCAATAAATAAATAAATAACATGGGTGCACAATCTGTCCCTAAAGCGGGCTATTAGTTGCCAGCTATGATGAAAAATAATAAGGGTACCTAGGCACAGAGTACATACAGCTACAAAATTTGTATATTTTTTTAACCCTGACCATTCCTGCAATACTTAGGGTTTGTTAATAACGAAATAATTAGTAGCTACTGGCAACAAACAAGGACGAATTAATGGACTTGAGATATTCTTTAGTGGATCGATTAAAGAACTGTACTCACTAGATTTTGAAACCTGGGACCGCATGCATGCAGGTTTAAGAGATTGCTGATAAGATTTTAGACATGTCTCATGTAGAACTTTTTTTTGACTGACGGGGCGAATTCCTCATGAAGAACCCTCGCCCCAAAGGCGGAGGGATCTTTCAGACTTCTCCTGACTAAAAGCCCTACCCCCCTCCCCCCAATGTTCTCTTCTCGCGTTGGCCAAGGGCTGCTGAAAACCATGACTCTACCACAGTTCGTCTGACCGAACCTAAGCTTATGACAGCGAGTAAATCGGTGAGGAGCATACTTTTACTTACTTACTTTACCCTCGTTCATTGCGTTTCTGAAATTGTTTAGGTACCTATATTTCCCAGATCTTCTTTGTTTTTGTCACATTATAATGTACCTACCTATATTTAAGTTGTGACCCAGTCTGGAAGATTTCTTTAAAAACACTTACTTACCTTGAATCTACCTCTGCAAAGACAAACACACAAAATAATAAGTAAGTATAGGTACCTATGTACCTAACCTATAGGTAGGTATTCTATTCTACTTTTGTATTTAGGACTGTATCCATTGTCCATTAAAACAATATCAAAAACATGATTTAGTGCTATATGAACAACAACTTTGTAAGTATACGTAAGCGGTGCACACACTTGAGTAAATAAAATAAATCGTCCATTCAAAATGTCTGGTTATTTCATTATTTAATTATAGGTACATAACATATTTTCACTATACTTAATATGTGCTGCGGTTTTACCTGCAAAACATACATGATTATTAAACTGTAGGTATGATGATTGAGATTACAACTTCTTTCAATTTTTCTTTCTACAAAAACAAATACAAAAAGGATAAAGCGTTGTGTCGCGAGGACAAAAGGACAATTAAAGGGTTCGAGCCGCGATCTTGCACGGCTGTCGTATAGGTACACAACCGTTTTGCCAAGGAGGCAATTATGAAACGATAGCTATGAAATAAGTATGGTAAATATATAGCTTAAGGTCTGGGAAATAACATAGACAAAAACGGTTAAAATAAAGAAACTAGAGCATACAAAGGACGAAATTAAGAGCAAAAGCTAGTAGTTACAGTATAGCTAGTGTCATTACAGGGATATCTTTACTAATATTACTTATATAGAGGTAAAGTTTGTGTGTTTGTGACGTTGTAGGAGGTAATCTTATAACCATTGTCAAAATGTAATATTTCATTGTCCGTCCTCTGATAATTTCTTGCTAATAGGAGACTTTAATACCTACCCCTGATTATCATTCCACTTCTATCAATTCTAACTTAACATCTACTAGACCGCTGACCGAAAATAGAAAGGTTATTTTACTAAACGAATTGATTTCACTTTGCGATCTGAAACAACAGAACAAAGTGACTAATGTCAATGATAGGCTGTTAGATCTAGTGCTTTCTAACTCTGTCTGTGTTACTGTAGACAAAACACTTGAACTTAGTACGCTAGACAAACATCATCCTGCCATTTTAATTACAATATCTTCGCCTCACTTGTCTAAAGGAATTCAGCGGTGCAATTCTAAACAACTGAATTTCTCTAAATCTAACTATGAACAGATTAAACAGGAATTAAACGCTACTAATTGGGACGTAATTTTATCCTCCACCAATATCGACCAATGCACTGATAAATTTTACGAGAAGGTACTCGAAATAATACGTAAAAACACACCAACTCGTTCTTTCAAATCATCATCTTATCCTATCTGGTATAGCAAGTCGTTAATTAAAAGTAACTTGGAAAAAAATAAATATCATAAATTATTTAAAAAATTTGGTAATCCTCGTGATTATGATGTTTTCTGTATGCTTCGTAAAAGATGTAAAAATCTCGCCAAAATTTGTTATGATAACTAAGGTAAAAGCTCCTATTACGGAGGTATTTCGCAACATTTCAAAGTAAGAAACAAAAATAAGCATTTGTAAATATTTTTAACTGTGCAAAAAAATGTCATCGTCAAAAGTGGAATTTATATTTTGTATTACTGTCAAGTTTGTTTCTTTTAATGATATTATTTATTTTTTAAAAAAGATTTAAATAGTCGGGTCGGTTTTCCCTAATTCGGAGGTATTTTTTTCGTCAGAGCCTATTACTGCGGTAGACGATTCCTAATACGGAGGGTCAGAAATTATATTCATCCAAGTTCCGTACAAATATTATTTATCAAATAATTTAAATGTATTTGTAAAGTAAGTTGTATTTTTGGTATTCATTGACCATTGATTTGTATCTTTTTTAATGAAATTATTTTTTACTAGCTGACCCGTACCCACTTCGTTAGGCAGGGAAAATAACGCGTCACTTTTTTAAACATGATTCATTATTGCTCCTCTCTTATTCTTCATAGCGTGATACTATATAGCATATGACACTCCCCTATAAATGTACTATTCAACACAGAAATATTTTTTAAAATCGGTTTATTAGATCCAGAGATTACCTCCTACAACGTCACAAACTTTACCTCTTTATAATATTATATATAAGTAATAAGTATAGATAGAAATACACGTTCTAAAAGAGTTTTGTGTTATTAAAATAAGGTTAACTTTTCTTTTTTTGCTTAGTAAAATAAAAACAGAAATATAGAATTACATAGATTGCATAACTTTACATAAAAAGAATATGTATATTTAAAAGTTTTTTTCGCTTTTGGTTTTATACAAAACAAAAAAACTGACGTATCACATAACAATTCTATTCTCAAAATCAATAATCACGGTACCCTAAAACTTGTAATTTTATGTTCTATGAATAGGGCCGTAATAGGAAATCATAGATCCTAACACAGACTTACTT
The DNA here is from genome assembly GCA_905475405.1 of Schrankia costaestrigalis. Taxonomy (NCBI): domain Eukaryota; kingdom Metazoa; phylum Arthropoda; class Insecta; order Lepidoptera; family Erebidae; genus Schrankia; species Schrankia costaestrigalis. The sequence goes on along the minus strand of FR997853.1, from coordinate 10,279,656 downwards.
GGAAATAATTACCACCGCAATAGGAAAACTACATCTGTTTTTAATAATCCTAATTCGGACTTATCAAAACTTCGATAAATGGAACAATGTAAATGTTTAATGAAACTATAACAGTTTTTTGGCTCATATGTGTAAACAGTAGTCAACAGTTATACAAAATAAATGATTTATGATAAGTTAAAATACACCTTCCTATTTTTACCCTTTCTAAGAAATCCACATTTTGTACTCAACAATTTTCGTATTTAATTCGATTTCTAACTACGAACACATACCGCAGAATATGGTTTTTAGTTTATGAGATTAATAATTATTGCAAAAAACCTTGAAACAAGTTCAATAAGTTAATAAATTGAAAGTTACAAGCAATAAACATGCCCAGTATTTTTCCTATTACGGAGTTATACCACCGGATTAGGACGAATCTATAAAATTCGTGTCGTATTACGGCGCTATTTTATTTCTTATTTTTTGGATATAAAACCATCTTCCAAATATAAAACAAGCTATTGAAATAGTAAGTATAATAGTAAGAAAATGCTAAGAATAAGAAATAAACCATCTTAAACGGCTTATTAATACGAAAAACTTAGTTTCTAAATATTAGTGTACCTAATTTAGTTGTTTAGCGTTTGTATGGAAATCCCTTTCACGTCGATGCCGTTACACAGATTGATTGATTTTGATTAGTTATCTATGTTCTATACTTGCAAACGTCAGGTAAATCATGAAGTAATAGATGTAGAATAAACTGATTTCGTTTTGTTGTACGTTAACTGAATAAAACCTGAATAAAACACGAACATAGAAATACCTCCGTAATAGGACGCGATTTTGACTACAGCCGTATTAGGAGCTTTTACCTTACGTGTCTGTAACTGAGGCTTCTCTGGAGAAGAACATAAAATGTTTTTGGCGATTTGTAAACAGTCGAAGAGGTCATGTTGCCATACCAAACACGATGTCTTATAATAATATCTCATCTTCTAATGGTCAAGATATCTGTGAACTTTTTTCGCAGTATTTTGGTTCAGTTTTCGAGACGGACGACAGCATTGGTACCTGCAATATGGATTTTAGCCAGGTGGAGAATGCTGCACTCTTTACAACTCCATTGTCTGGCGTAACAGTTAATATTAGCGACATCTCCAAGATAATAAAAAATCTAGATGTTAACAAGGGTGCAGGTCCTGATTCTCTACCTCCTTCTTTCATAAAAAGGTGTGGTGATGAATTATCCGTTCCCTTGTGCATTATTTATAACAAATCCTTGACTGAAGGCGCTTTTCCGAAGCGGTGGAAGATAGCTCACATAATCCCCATTCACAAAAACGGTGATAAGTCACAGTGTGAAAATTACCGGCCTATAAGTATCCTTTCCTGTTTTGCCAAAATCTTTGAATGTGTGGTGTATAACCATCTCTACAGACATATTCATCCCAGTCTATCGGATAGGCAACATGGTTTCGTCAAGAACAAATCTACTATTACCAATCTACTGGAATACAAAAATTATCTGTGCCATGCTTTCGCTGCTGGTGGTCAAGTCGACTCGGTGTATACCGATTTTTCCAAGGCATTCGACAAGGTTAATCACCGGTTACTTTGTCGTAAGTTGTCGTTGCTTGGTATCCATGGGAGCTTGTACCGATGGACTTGTTCTTACTTGGATAGTAGAACTCAGCTAGTTGCCCTGCGGGGTTATGTTTCTAAACCTACTGTGGTCACCTCGGGCGTTCCCCAGGGTTCCCATTTGGGACCCCTTTTCTTCTTAGTCTTCATCAACGATTTGATTCAACGCTTGTCCTGCAGCTGCCTGTTGTATGCCGACGATTTAAAAATATATTCCCAGATTTGTGACGCAGATGACTGCTTGGCCCTACAGAAGGATTTGAATACTTTATCTGAGTGGTGTAAAACTAACTACATGTATTTAAATATCAATAAGTGCTTTATCATATCATTTACCAACAAATTAAACAAACTTACATGGAACTATGAGCTTGAGGGACAAGTACTTAATCGCTCTCAAGTTGCTAAAGATTTAGGCGTTATTTTCGATGACAAGCTATCATTTCGCGGTCATTATTCTAATTTGGTATCCAAAGCTAGTCAGCTGCTCGGTTTTGTTTTGAGATCTACCCAGTGCTTTAAAAAACCACGCAGTACTATATATTTATATTTCGCCCTTGTACACTTGAGTATGGCAGTGTTATATGGTCACCTAATTATAAAGTCCATATTGATAATATTGAATCAATTCAAAGAAAGTTTCTTAGAATACTTAACTACCGTCTTAACCCCGGTCGATCTGATCAAAACTACGAGGCGAGACTCAGAAAATTTCAGGTACAGCAATTAGATTCTCGTCGAACTTACCTTGACTTGGTGTGTTTCTACAAAATTATACATTCTGTCATTGATTCACCGGCACTGCTTTCCACAATTAATTTCAACATTAAATTTAGTCCCCGTAGATCAAACCAGATTAACCTATTCGCTCTCCAGATTTTTAAAAGTAATATTTCCTATTATAACCCTATTACTAGGATGGCACGTCAAATACAACGACCTCGCTAAGATAAATAATAACATCGATATTTTTGACCACAACTTTAATAGATTTGCGGCTACAGTTAAAGACATCCTCCATGGTTTATTGGGCTTGACTGGCTCAGCCGCTCTGAGTAGTGGCTGAGTCAGTCATGTGTCACCTGATTATCTTGATTAAGGCCAGGCGCGCACTACGAGTTTTTCGCCGCGCGGCAGAAAAGCGCAGCGGTATAATGTCGCACTGTAATACTGTACCAAACAGTTTTACATTGTATTGCGCGCACTTGACGGCAGAGCCACCGCAGCCCACCAGTATTACTGTGCGACATTATACCGCTGCGCTTTTCTGCCGCGGCGCGAAAAACTCGTAGTGCGCGCCTGGCCTAAGTATTGTTGTTATTTAACTAGATTATAACTTATAAGGAACCGTTTTGCTAATATTCGTTTTCTTGTGTATACATAATGTTATGTTATAATCCAGAACTACACTATTGTTGTTGTTTTAAAGTATATTTATGATTGTAACGTGTTTTGTGTACCTAAATAAAGATAAAAAAAAAAACTCTGGATCTACTTACTACTACTATAAAAAATTCTTTCTGTGTTGAATAGTCCGTTTATCGGGAAGTGTCATAGGCTATATAGTATCACGCTATGACTAATAGGAGTGGAGCAGTAGTGAAATATGTTTAAAAAAGGGATGGGATTTTTATCGCCGCCCACCGAAGGGGGCACAGGTCAGCTAGTGGGACATAAAGCAGCTTGTGTCTTGGTGAAGTGCGCAGTGCAAAGATACTTATTGAGCTTAAAGCACTGAGTGTTTTTTGCATCTAGACAATCGTGATGTTTATTATCATGTCGTAAGTTTAAATAAGTTTCTCAAACTCCATTTTTCGTCACATAGTCACTGAGTGACTAAACCCTTTTCAATAAAGATAAATAAATATTCACGGACATCTCTACACAGCGCCATCTGTTCCCAAAGTAAGCTAAGCTTAACCTGCTTGTGTTATGGATAACAGAATAACGGATATTAATACTTATATACTTTTTTTGTAAATACATAGGTACATATTATACATAGAAACATTTAGACCAATGCAAATAATCATGTTCATGCACACAAATATTTCCATTGAGCGGGAATCGAACCCGAGACCTCTGCGTAGCAGTCATGTTATATAAACACTACGCAGAGGTCGTCAAAAGTCAAAAGAGATAAAAAACGATTTAGATTTTCCCCACGCGCCGTAGGTAGGTACTCTGCTCTACTCTGCTCATGCTCTGTATTAGAAGTTACAGTTTGGGAAAGTGAAAGGAACAGCCTTGTTAAAATAAAGATATTGAGGATATTGGATAGCTTACTTTATGAAACGGACTTTCGTCATGTTTTAAAGCGAAACTTAAGTTCCTTGTTGTTCTGAGCAAAGATAGAGTGTTAAGCAGGTCTTTAAAAAAACCACGCGTGTTTTCGTGATCTCACGGATTGAGGGCAAAAAAATTTAGTAGCTAACTTAAACAACTAGACAAACAAATAACTCTAATACTATATAGTAATAAGTAAACATAATTACAATAATAAATCGTTGCTACTATCACATAACATCAGTGTAGTCGTGTAGTCAACGCGCAACACCGCGTCCAAAATGGCCGCGCTTCAACAGCTGGTTATACTCACCACAATAGTCTGTTTTGCAGACCGAGGTATTGTTACTGTTTTATTATTTATTTTATGTCGTAAAAAGGCAGTTAAGAGATACTATTTCTTAGAAAAGAAGGAAGGAAAACTTTATCTCCACTATTGCGTCTCTGATTAGTTGGACAACCTAATTTTCCCGCCAAAACTGCTCGAGTATGCCAGCCTACTCTCCATCTCGGCCAGTTATTTCTGAGAAAGGAACACCGTGGGTTTTAGTTGATATCATAACAGCCCATTAATATCCGGGACGGGCCTCCTCCTGCGACGGAGGAAGACTTGGCCTACTACTAACACGCTGGCCAGACGGATTGGTATAGGGTTTAATTTCAAGTTTTCCTTCTTTTTATTTTGTAGAGTTAATATTCACGGATAGTCCCTTAGTCGGTTTTTACGACACCCATGGGATGAGATGGGGATTAGTGGATATACCGTATTCCATCTGTCCGGACTCTGACACACCTGCCTGGGTCAAAGGAAAAGGTGGACAGCCTCTAAAAGATTTCCCTTGATAAAAATGGCAACTTGACTCCTGTTTAACTGACCATTCGTGGTATGCATCATTGTATTGTATCAACTACGCCAGCCCACGTGTTTCCTTCAAACTACGATCCTGGTTCTTTTAAGCGAGGCGTGAAAAAGCATCTTCTTAAGCCGCCATAGTGGAGACATTCATGCCTCTACAAATATTGTAGCTGGCATGGTGCTCGCCATTCTTGGACTCTATTGGATGCATAACATCAGGCACCATAAAGTCATTTTGGTAGGCCAATTTAAAAAAAAAACTAGCTAATCTATAAAAAACCCTCTGCAGAGACAAGCTGGGCGGCGACGCAATTGGCACTATACTTTTTGTTCGTCTTACTTTAGAGTTTTATAGAGGCTTTTTTTGCAATTGATTTTTTCTACGAAGCAACTCTTTTGGCTTACATAAATGTCTCAGTCTTTGGACAAGATCTTTTCCAAAAATAAGAAAGAATTTGCAGTACCACGCTGGCCACATGGATTGAAACTGATTTCAGTAAAGTTTTTTTTTTCGAAGAGTTAATACACTCGCAGATTCTAACTTAGTTGATTTTACAACTACCCAGGCAAATTGTGTGACAACGATTTATATTTTTTTTAATGTTACTAACAGCTTATTTATTTTCCAGTGGTAAGCAAGATCGTGTCACCTTGTAACCTCGACGACTACGAATGTATAGGGGTGAACCTTGCAGCTAACTCCAAATGTAACCCCAAAGTGGTGGGGAAGGTATCCCCCAGGATATACGTGGACTCGTTCCACTTTGAGACGCCATACTTCAATGCTTCTAACATTGAACATGATTTGATTGTCAAAAATCTGGATCTGTGTTTTGTATCTGCTTTCTTGTAAGTATTATAATAGATAACTAAGTAGGTAATTATAGTACAAAGTAGCTATGACTTGGAAAGAATATATATATAGCTCTTGTTTTTTAAAATAGACAGCTTCCACACTTAGGTTCATGCCCTGTATCTCGGCTTTCGAGTTTATAAACATTTCTTACGCGGATACAAAGAACATAGACACCCAGAATTTGTGAATCGCACAAAGAATTCTTACCAGAATTCCACCCCATCTCATCCCATGGGTGTCGTAAAAACCGACTAAGGGACAAACCGTCAATATTATCTTTACGAAATAAATAAGAAGAATAACTTGAAATTAAACCCTATACTTACTTACCAATGGGTTCCCTACTTGAGATATAAAGACGTTTGATACAATATCAATTGCTCGAAGACGTATACTCTATTATTTATGAGCCCTATGAATCGTGAGCTCTATAGCTTAAAACGCCTATGCATCAAAATCCCTAAAAGGCATGTGCCCTAACGATCAATTGCTATAAGCATCAGATTGACGACCTTTGTGATGAGTTTTATTATTTGCAATTTCTATGTAGCACATATAGAAAGTTGTTGCATGAAGAGCTTCATGAGGGAGGTCCATAAAGAGCAAGCATAGGTTCCCGAGGGAACAGGTGACCGAGTGTATTCCGGGAAGAGCTTTCAGAGGGACTTCCGGCAAAAAATTCCGATTCCAAAAAATCAGATAGTACTATTACAAGTATTTTCATCTCAATTAGGCATAGTAATCATGATTTTAAAAAACCCTCTCTTTGGCCCCTAATAGCAATAAGGGCCAATTTTTAATTTAAATATTAAAAGAGTAATCAATTGAAAAAATATTGTTTTCGGTTTCATTTGACTTTAATTATCATTTGGCATTAAATCACGCTTTTAACATTACTTAATCAAAGGAAAAACTATAGGCCGACCGTTTATCTCAGTCCCCGCCTGCGGTATGAAAGGGACGAGGGGGCGGGGTAGCGGTGTCCGTTATGGTAGCGTACACAAGAGCTATGTCGAGTTGGTTCTATGTCAAATTAAATAAATTTTTACAAAAAAAAACTGACTTCAGAGACAAAAATTGCAATAAAAAGTAAAAAATAATTATATGCTGACCGCTTAACTCTGACCTCGCCTGCGGGGTGACTGGGGGGCGGGGAATGACTGGGTATTGCAGCAACATTACTTCCTGGTGGCAATTTTTCTTGGATTTAAATTGCACTCTAACTCCCGTGTGAGGTGTGTCACGCAATAGCGACAAAGCCAAAATGCTATTATATTTCTATTGGTATTTCACTTGACACTGGCAAAATATCTAACTATGTCCATGATGCCATAATAAACAAATAATATATATACATACCTACATTGTTTTAAGACTAAACATAATAACATGTAGGTATTTAAATTACTGAGTAAAGTTACTTTTTCACGCGGACAAAGTCGCGGGCACCGCTAGTTTCAAAATATATTTATTTAAATATAAAAGAAAGAAAGTTATTTTTTTTTTAATTTATAAACTAATCCATAAACAATCAACCACTTTATGTCATAATGTCGAAGTCATATAATAATATAATCTGTAATTCATGGGCGCCATTCCATTTGCTTTGGTATTATCTTATTTCGTTGGCTGACACCGACTCCAAAAATAACAATAATATTACATAATTTGTAATAATTTGATTTTCTTTTAAAGAATCTATAAATAAATAGGTATATTTGTTATTTAAGAAATATCCTTAACAATCCTTTGTACAATAATTAAAAGAACCTATTCTTTAGATTATAAGAATGGCTGATTTAAAGTATATATAACTAAAGTCTTAGAAAATATTTACAAATAATAACAATGTACAATCATTAATTATATTATATTAAAATCACAGTATAATCACATTTGGTGTAATTACAATAATTTACATTAAAACAGGTATGATTGAAACATATTAATTTGTAATAATCAGTCTTAGAAAATATTAACAGATAATAAGAACCATAATGTACTAAGAGTTTTTTTTAATTTTTACACTATTTACGCTACCATAACGGACATCGAGTCAGTATGTCAGTATGACACTAGTGCGGTATCCTAGTCCGTCTTCTATACAATTTACAAATGTCAAAGATGGTGGCGTCATCTTGCAACTATAGGCCGACCGTTTATCTCAGTCCCCTCCTGCGGTATGAAAGGGACGAGGGGGCGGGGTAGCGGTGTCCGTTATGGTAGCGTACACAAGAGCTATATTATCGAGTTGGTTACTATGCCAAATAAAATAAATTTTTACAAAAAAAACCGACTTCAAAGACAAAAATTGCACTAAAAAGTAAAAAATAATAAGTTGTATTGTGGTTTTGTAACATTAAATCAGACATTATTTTTACTTAATTATAATTTAAAGAATAGGTTCTATTAATTATTGTAACAAGTATTGTTAAGGATATTTCTTGAAGAGTCTACAAATATTATTTATTTCTAGATTCTTTAAAATATAATCAAATTATTACAAATAATGTAATATTATTGTTATTTTTGGAGTCGGTGTCAGCAACGATAGTTATATTCTATTTTTTATTCCTGACTATAAATTTAAAGAAACATGATGTCGTGTTATACACTGACTAAAGACTAAGATGAGAAATAAGTACTACGAATCAAAGACAATAACTTAAAATTCGCATGCGAAAATGAAACGGCCATGTTTGTTTTAAATAAAATATTTATCAAATAAAAACCATTTAAAGTGATCAAAATGTGTTAGACAAAACTCTATTGCCTTTTCTAACGACTTTGTAGACAAGATTTTGCATTATTGATCCTATTCACGAATTACGATTTTTTTCAATTGACGGTGCTGGTTAGCCCTATAAACGCCCATAAGTTATGGAAAGCTTTAATAACTAATTAAAACTAAATAGGTATATTAAAACGTTTGAACGTGACACAGGTATTTTAAAATATATTTATTTAAATATGATAAAAATAGTTATTTAATATTTGTTTAATTTTTAAACCAATCCATAAGCAATCAACAACTTTATGTCATAATGTCGAAGTCATATAATAATATAATCTATACTAATATTATAAAGAGGTAAAGTTTGTGTGTTTGTTTGTTTGTGACGTTGTAGGGGGTAATCTCTGGATCTACTGAACCGATTTCAAAAATTCTTTTTGTGTTAAATAGGCCATTTATCGGGAGTGCCATAGGCTGTATAGTATCACGCTATGACTTATAGGAGTGGAGCAGTAATGAAATATGTTTAAAAAAGTGACGCGTTTTTTTCGCCGCTCAACGAAGTGGGCACGGGTCAGCTAGTCTGTAATAATTTGATTATTTTTTAAAGAATCTACAAATATTTTGAATAGGAATGTTTTGAAAAAAATAACATTTAGTTACCTAAATAAGTTTTTGTTTAATTTGTGTAGTTTTAAAATATTATATTGCTATATCATCAACATCGGATATGCAAATTCATATCCGATGTTGATAGACTGTTGAGACTAATGTATTCATACACTAACACCTGATGTACACAGTTTTGCAATAAATCTTTATCTTTATCTTTTATCTTTTTGTTATTATAAGAATGGCTGATTTAAACTATAAATATAATTATAACTAAAGTCTTAGAAAATATTTACAAATAATAACAATTGTACAATCATTAATTATATAAGTATATATTAAAATCACAGTATAATCACATTACAATAATCATAGTTTACATTAAAACAGGTATGATTTAAACATATTAATTTGTAAGAATCATTCTTAGAAAATATTTACAGATAATAAGAACAATAATAATAAGAGTTTTTTTAATTTTTACACTCTTATTTATGCTACCATAACGGACACCTAGTCAGTATGTCAGTATGACACTAGTGCAGCATGCTAGTCCGTCTTCTATACAATTTACAAATGTCAAAGATGGTGGCGTCATCTTGCAACTAGAACTCGTACTTTCTTAGAGAAAATATGCAATCTAAATTATTACACAATTTAAAGCCTGACCAGAAAAACAAAAAACCTCTCCAGGTATTTCGATTGGTTTAGGGTATAATTTCAATTTTTCCTTCTTGTTATTTTATAAAAATAAGCTAGCTAAAAATTAGAGCTGTGTTGTGATGTGATGTAGGTCGGGTCACAGTATCTAGATGGCGCCGTTTTGCCAAAAAATCAAGAGATAGCTCTCTCCTTTGTCCTCGCCCCCCGCGCACCCCTATTACCGCAGGCGGGGTCTGAGTTAAACGGTCTGCCTATAGAACTCTTACTTTCTTAGAGAAAATATGCAATCTACATTATTACACAATTTAAAGCCTGACTAGAAAAATAAAAAATCCTCTCCAGGTATTTTGATGGGTTTATGGTATAATTTTAATTTTTCCTTCTTTTTATTTCATAAAAATAAGCTAGCTAAAAATTAGAGCTGTGTTGTGATGTGATGTAGTTCGGGTCACAGTATCTAGATGGCGCCGTTTTGCCAAAAAATCAAGAGATAGCTCTCTACTTTGTCCTCGCCCCCCGCGCACCCCTATTACCGCAGGCGGGGTCTGAGTTAAACGGTCGGCCTATAGCAATGGTTCTTAATAAACTAACATAAAAACCTTTATCTATAACATATCGTCAAAATAATCACAGACGTAAACAATGAGTTTGTAACTTTTTAAATATCATCTATGGAAATTACAAAACTAAAACATTTTTTTTTATAAATAAGTAGTACGGTATAAGACAGGCCATGTACGTGGCCCGTCTTATCCTTACTATAAAATCTATTGTTATCGAGATCAACAACTTGGACACTTTTAAGTTAATTAAAGATATTAGGGATGATTTATGATACAGAAATAATAACAAATACATGCTTAATAATAATAACTATGGTATGTATTAAAATAACGAAGTCTAAGTATTGAAATTTGTTAAAATTAATTTACATTCTATATGTATAATAAGGGCCGGCCTATGTACCCGCCTCGAGCGTGGCCCGTATTAGCCCCTGATAATAGCATAATTGAAAACGGTAAAAAGTGTGTATTTATTAACAAAAATTTATAACTTATCTCAACTAGCCCACACTATTTGTACAACATTCACAATTAATTAACAAGATTTGAACAAACTGCTGTATCTTAGGTAAAAAAAGAATTGTTTTGGCATGATAAAATTATAGTGTAAGTAAAAGTGTAGTGTAAAATATAGTAAGTTACATAATAGGTACAGTGAATACATAGATATATTTGGTGTATCATTTCAACGATATAAGAGCCAGGTTCATAGTCTTACGGTTAGTTAACTATTGCTTACTGTATACTAGTGTAGTAAAAGTGCTTTGTTTTATATCCTGTTCTGATTGCTGTAGTTATAAGTTTTAATTCTATGTTATTTTTGCATGTGGTGTTTACCTACAAAAGTTGTACATTTAGATTAAGCATACAAATGTGTAATGTTGTAGATTGTATTATTGTAACAACTGCTGGTAAACCAATAATAAATAAATAAATAGTGGAGCTGCGTTGTCTATCACTCTCAACTGACTCGTGGCTACTGGTAAGATTGATGATCGTGCGACGACGCGAGCTCGGATCTTAGCTTTCCTATTGGTCATTTTTAAGCATGTGTAAATGTAGGGTGCTGTGATCATTAAAAGTGTCATTTTCCAGCAACGGCTCTTGATACCCACCGGCTCTTGTTACCCGCAGGTACTTTATACGTCTTCGAGCAATTGATATTGTATCAAACGTCTTTATATCTCAAGTAGGGAACCCCTTACCAATCCGTCTGGCCAGCGTGGTATTAGTAGGCCAAGTATCCTTCCGTCACGGGAGGAGGCCCATCCTTGCAGTGGGACATTAATGGGCTGTTATGATAATGACGATGATAAAAAATTGTCCTTCGTGGGAATTGAATCAACGGCCTCGTGTACTGCAACGGCTACCGCGACCACTGTACCACTGAAGCAGTTAATTTAAAGTCTTCTTTGTATTTTAACACAATATTTTGACACTTCGAAGGCAGTATTCGGAAACTTTTTATCAAGCTAAGCCACAAACTCCAACTTTCACTTCTAACAACTTTACTTCTAATAACTTTTTTTACTAGGTACCAATACGTCACTCTTTTAAAGAAAAATAACTTTCTTTATATTCCAGCGTAAACACAGTAACAAACAGGGCAGTACTATCAATAGACTGCCCCAACTTCTACATAGACACTGACCGCACGCACATACAACACAAGACTTATCAGGAGTCCGTGCATCTTAACTATCACATCAGAGCCACTTACCGTAAGTCACTTTTGTAGTTCTTCTTCTTTATAATTTGGTGTCGGTACCTACTTACTTACTTGGTACTGTTATCTGGGACATGTATTAAGACATGAGCGCTACCATCTTCTAAAAGGCGCGTCGGAAGAAGGAAAATGTCTTGGCTCCGAAACGTTAGACAATAGACCGGTATCGCCAACGTAGAAGAACTGTTTCGGCCAACCTCCAATAGTGGAGAGGCACTGAAAGAAGAAGAAGACTTACTTACTTCGTACACAGGTTGGCCGCTGTAGAGCAAATATGTGTAAGTGAGGATTCAGAGACGCCTGTCTTCCCCAATGTGACTGCAGCAATCCAGTGCAATCGATGTCGCATCTACTGGTGTGTCCTTTTTGCCCTGAGCGGTGTACGATGGACGATCTTTACGCGGGCACTCCAAATGCCATTGAAGTGACCGCTCACTATTCTAAAAATGTTTGTGTTCACTACCATTGACACGAGAGAAGAAAAAGAAGAAGTTACTTAAAACCTGGAATTACTGGGAGAGTGACAGGTTTTCCAAGGAAACTACCTACTAGGTACAACATTGGAAAGACCACGCATTCCAGGCTGGGTATTTTTTTAAATTCACGGGGTCCCCGTACAAGTCATACATTTACTTTTTCTTATCTACTTCACTTCCATCCCATGGGTGTCATAAAACCGACTAAGGGACTATCCGTGAATATTATCTTTACGAAATAAAAAGAAGGAAAACTTGAAATTAACCATATACCATTTTTAGTATGCCAATTGCCAAGTATCCCTCCGTCATGGGAGGAGGCCCGTCCCTACAGTGGGACATTGATGGGCTGTTATGATTATTTACTTTAAAAAAAAATACAATTCTCAGACTGAGGCAGGTTTGAGATCGTGCCCTGTATCGCAGGGACTTACAAACATCAATGCAAGGAATACAAAGAACATCCAGAATTTTCGTTGCGTGGGATTCCAAGTTTTGAACCCTTGCCCTCGAGCACATCACTTAATCAACAATCAAACTTTACAATTTACTAATAAACTATTGTATAATCTCAGCACTACTCCGCATAACGGTGAACTTGCCGAGCTCAACTCACATGGACCTCTGCAGCGCGTACTTCTTCACTGACGTTGTGCATCTACCCATAATGCATATCGACCCTAAAGGTATGTACAAGCTTTATTCTCTTATGCCTATTTATTTCTATTATTATTCTTACTTATTATCTAGAAAACAAAACTAGAACTACTATTAAAAAATGAAATGGTTAAGTTTCACATTTTGCCCAGGTTTATCCCTTCATTGAGACTTTAATTTAACTTTTTTACAAACTAATCCTACCTTTTTTAGATTATAAATTACAAATAAATAAATAAAATCTTTTGTGAAATAAACTTTAAGGCACATTGAAATATTGTCGTGTTCTAACAAATTGTATGTATTTAAAATTCCAGACAGAGTAACCGAGAAGGGCCTGACCCGTGACCTCACACTGCTCAACATATTCGAGAGAGAGAGCTGCAACGCTAGAGGTCCTCCCATAGCGTTCACTGTCATAGAGGCCCTGCTCTGTGACTACGGATGTATCTTCCCTAAGTAACTGTAGCTTAAGTTGTGTGTAGTAAGTTATTAAATATGTCCTTGAGAACGATAATTTGTTTAATTACATACCAGTAGGTAATTCTCGTAATTATATTAGTTTCAAATCTCAACTCAATCTCAGTCAGTCCACTTCAAATGTCACTTATGTCAACTTTGACACTTTATTAACCAATGAGACAGCGCCAAAAGCTGATTATAATCTGTAGAGTTATCAATTGGAGTTAATCGAAATGTAATTATAATAAATAGCTTTCAGATTTAACTTTCATGTTCATGCACATAAATATTTGCATAGAACGGAACTCGAGCCCGGGACCTCACACTCAACATATTCGAGCGAGAGAGCTGCAACGCTAGAGGTCCTCCAATAGCGTTCACTGTATCTTTCCTAAGTAATTATAAATATAAAAATATAATATAAAAAGTAATACTTAATAGATTAAGTTGTGTTATGTAAATTATTAAATGAGTGGATTTGGTCGTTATAATTTCTTAGTATTTCTGACACATTCGCACAACGCCATGTAGTCCTAAACTAAGCTTAGTTTGTACTATAGCTACTAGACATGAATATAAATACTTCTTTTTTGTAAATAGAGGTCTCGGGTTCGACACCCGCTCTATGCAAACCTTTGTGTGCATGAACATGACAGTTTGATCTTTTCTATGGTGTGTACCCGTATTATACATAATAGGTACCTATATATTAACATGTATGGGTGACTTGTTCGGGTATTTTCTATGTATAATATAGGTATGTATGTTATAGATAGAAAAAAAACCCATAACAAACTGTAATTTTAATGTATAGAGCGGGTATCTAACCCGTGACCTCTGCGTAGTAAACATTAACTGTACATACTACGCCAGAGGTAGTCGTTATAACTAAATATCTCAATATTTGTCGAACGTAAAAGTCTACAAAGGACTTTCTTACTTGCCATTCACAGTTCTGCTCTAAGTGTCAAAACACACTATGCCGAAGGTACGTGTCCGAAGTTGCGCGGCTGATTTTACGTTCCGACGATTTCGGCTGATATTACCGGTTCTTCCTCGTTACACACTATAAGTGCCTAACTTACGCCGCAGAAACACAAAAACTATTGAATGGATTTTGATAAAATTTGGAATATAGGTAGTTTATGGTGTAGAATAACGTTTAAGCTACTAAAGCCGAAGCCGCGGGCATCAGCTAGTTTGTAATAAATAAATGAAGCTCATCATCACATCAGCCAATTGACGTCCACTGCTGGACATAGACCTGCTCCAAATATTGACACCTTGTGCGGTCCTGTGCCTTTCTCATGCTGGGTGAAAGAAAACTAAGGCTTTTTTGTATTGTAGCTGCAATAAATCCTTAAAAATTAATCATCATCATAACAGCCCATCAATGTCCCACTGCAGGGACGGGTCTCCTCCCGTGACGGAGGGATACTTGGCCTACTAATACCACGCTGGCCAGACGGATTAGTATAGGGTTTAATTTCAAGTTATCCTTCTTTCTATGTAAAAGTAATATTCACAGGATAGTCCTTTAGCCGGTTTCTACGACACCCATGGGATGAGATGGGGTGGCGACATATTGCATTCTTACTCCGTTACCACACGGATTAAAAATTAAATAAAAACCACAAATAGTCAGTTTATAAATTTTTATTATAAAAAAATGTTTTCTTTTATAATCTACGCGTAAAGACAGGCGAAGCTTACAATTTTATTATTTATTAACATTTTTGACAAATATTCTGTGAAAAAATACTAATTTTTACATTTATCTGGGACTGACTTTACTTTCTCAATATCTAAAATCTCACTTCAATTACTATTTCACTACACTGTGACATAAAACATATATTTTTGATTATAAATACATACCTATTTAAAAAAAAAAAATTGCTCAAACATTCACACAACGCCATCTAGTCTCAAACTAAGCTGAGCTTGTACTATAAGCACTACACAACGGATAAATTGTATTCCTTGTAGAAATTCATACATATTACTTTTTCATAAACTTAATAAATATAATATAATTTATAATCAAAAATATATATTTAATCACACACCACAATTACAATAATTATTTAATCTATTAAGTTTTTTTACGGAGGCATATCACAGCCCTTGTAATTGTAATTACAACTATCAAACAATGACACAAATTATTTCGATTTTTTACACATACATTTCGGAACATTTCATGATAAGTCAGCTTTAAAGGAATCTCAACTCTATTACATATGCGTTTAAAGTTGAGATTGGTTAACAGGTGACTAGTACAGTCAGAATACAAAAGTTTATTTTCGGGATATATTGTTAAATACTAACATATTATTTTACTGAGTGTTGGTATTTCGAAACGGGAACACATTTAAGTATTATAACAAAACATATTTTAATATATATAATACTATCTAGAAATTGTTGAAATGCTTTTAAAACTAAAAAATAATTAAAATTACAACCGAATTGAGAAACAGACATAAAATACATCAAAAACGGTAGAAATAAAGTTATTTCATACATTTTTAAAAGTATTATTTTGACAGGTTCAATACAGTATTCGAATTAATTACAGTAAGACTGTACTCGACTATACTTTATATTCGAATACCCTATATTAATGAGCTTTCGAACCAACTGAATTATGGCCCACATTGCAATTCATTTAACACTTTTATACTTGTAATCGTATAATTCACTAACAACGTTTTAAATATTAATAATTATGATAACAAGTTTATTTCCAATGATTAAGGGATGACTCACTAGCGCCGCCAATAGAAAAAAAATCATAATTCGCAAATAGGATAAATAATGTAAAATGTTGTCAACAAAGTCTTGAGAAAAGGCAATAAAGTATTTGTATAACACGCTCTCAACAGTTTAAATGTTTTTCAATTAAATAGATATTGCATTATAAACAAAAACGACCGTTTTTTTTTCAAATGCGAAATTAACTAATTGAAAATCATTTAAAGTGATTAACGATTTGTTTTCTATTGGCGGTGCTAGTGAGCCACGTAAAGGCCCTTAAATGAATCTAGATGTTATTGCATTTGAATATCATATGAAAAAGAGCTTATGATGGGTCATGATTCAGTTGATTCGAAATTACATATTTTTATAAAGTAACTAAACTCTCAAATAAATTACTGAACATTATGGACGAAACACAAACAAAGGAATATATTGTTGACGCTGACAAATAATTTATATTAATAACAAATAGTTAAAAGATTCTGTTGTTTATAAACAACTACTGTCATGGGTAATTTTAAGAATCACACAAAAATATTGCTTATAACAATAGTACGAATTGTTATTGCCCAATGATACAATTTTAGCTTAAAATTATAATCGTAAAATCACATTAAGGGTCGTAGCACACATAACTTAACGTAAACGGATCGGAAACTCCTAACTGCAACGCACACTAATCGGAATCGTAACGTAATCGGATTTTTGACGTTTGACACCGAGGAAAAAGTCGAGGCGGTGCCGATCCGTTACCGTTTCGTAATATGTGCTACGACCCTTAAGCAGCAAGTTAAAAACAACCTTTAACTTTTTTGTTGTCAAAATGGTAATGTTAAAAAGCTTAATCAATAAATTATAGTTATACATATTGCAAAATAACAGATCTTTGAATAATTTCATGTAGTAAGTTTAAAAATAACAGCACTCAGTTTAACAATGTAGTGATCACACTATATTATACAATAATAACCGACCAAATTGAAAATGTTAACATTTAAAGGGTAGTTTTAGGCACTAGAGTATTTTATAATAATAGGTATATTATATATTTTTTTACATTTTATGTAACATTTAACACTTCGATGGAGAGAGAGAGAGAGATTCAGAAAACCATGAGAGCAGTAATTTTAACCCTTTCCCTGTCCTCTGTATCATAATTGATACATAGACATATTGTCTATTGGAAGGACAGACAAATTGTTAAAATAACTATTTCGAAATAAGTAACATTTTTATTTCTTTTTTACATTATTATTATTTAATAATATTATTATAATGATTTGTTTTTTTTTTCTAATAAAGCTTATATTAACTATACGGCACCAATTCTTATATATATAAATTATACATTATAACTATAATTCACATTTTCATAGGAAATATAAATGTGTTTTATAAACTAGGGTTATAAGGTAAGGAATCGTTATTATTATTTATGTTATTGTTTATTGAGAATGTGAAACCACTATTGTTTTGGTATTATTTTAATATTATTATTTATTTAAGTCTTATAATAACAGCCTACATATATTTTGTTCGCCGATGGATAAACGCATAACATTTTGAAAAAAATAAAAAAGGTCATTTATTAAAACATACTGTACATAACGTAATTATGTAACTGGGAAATATATATTATAATTATATTTTATAGAAAATTAAAGTTATAATTTGATTATAACAATGATTTTCATGACACGTGAGGCATTAATGTATTTATTACAATAATAAAAATTATGGCAAAAGTACAGACAGCAAACGTAGCTGAAAAACTTGTTGAAAAAAAAGGAACATATTTTGTGAAGTTTTTTATTTTATGCACGAATTACTTTTTCTAATAAATAAAGTATTTTTTTATGTATTTAATACTGTTTATTTTAAGTCGATATTAATACATTATTTGAAGAATACTTGAGCAATAACTTTACGTATAATTTTTCTACTGTAGGTATAGCTAATTTCGAATAACGGTATGTTTATCGAAAAGCATATTGATAATATTTTAAGCACGAGGCATAGTTTGTTTGCACGGGCAAGCAGGTTGCTAATAAACGATATTTGAAATTTATTTTGATATAATAGTTATTTATAAAGTAGTGTATAGTCTGTTTATACGATTTTATGATTCTTATAGTTGTCATATCTAAATAATAAATGAGAGTGGTACAGTCACGAGCAATAATATGTGTAAATGTGTAATTTTCACATATTGTAAAACGGTTATCTAAAGTTTTGCCAATCCAAAATTGAATATTCGAAAATTAGTTTAAAACTGTACGGAACCTCTTCTAAATTACGAAATAATTTTGGTATTCTAATGTCTAGATAAACTTGCAGATAGTTTAAAAAATTTGACAATGTGTACATATATTTGCTCATTACTGTCCAGATCACATTTATGTCCAACAGTGGACATGTTTTAGCAAAGATGATGATGAAGTAATTTCTATCACACAATCGGGTAAAGTTTAAGTAGATCTACGATTAAGCGTTCTTTCGTGTATTATATTGCGATGCCGAATTCACATTTTTATTAAAAAAATCATTTTACCAAGCCCACAAGTTGTAAAAGAGGATTTATAAACTTTCATAAGTTTGAAATCAATTATTTTTGATTAATTTTGTAAACAATATTGTAATCAGAATATTCTAAAGCGATATTTTAACAAAAAGAATACTTAAAAACTAAAGTAAAAATAATGGAGATTTTTTTTAATACTTATAAATCACCGCTAGTTACACCTAATCTAATTTTCTGGCAATATTGAAAACTCTCTAACATTAACATCATAAGTTTACGAAAATCAAGTTTAGGCACATACAAAACCACATTGTCACTTAATATTTTATAATAATTATTATATATTTTTATATTTATATTAAAGGATTTTAAGGACGATTGATTTTAAAAATGATGGTATATGTTTGTAAATAATAATGATCTAAATTTTAAAATTTCATTTATTTTGCTTGACGTTTAGGCGCAGGTTCCACCGACCGCTGTTGTGACTGCATTAATTTCCCGTTTAACTAAATATTTATAATAATGAAACGCGATAGTTTAAAAGTAATGATACTATGTATAATGTTTACCAATGATAGAACTGATATTGACGTCAGACGTCTATACACGTTTAAATAGAGCTTAGTGTCCGTTACCGACATGTTATTTTTAAATACATAAATATCAGAGTTAGAAAATAATAATATAATCAGATCCCATGTTTATAACGAGCTATCGTTTATTTATTTAATTTCATATGATTTAAGACTTACTTGACATTTAATTATTTTTTTTTTAAGGAAATACATGATAAGTACTAAGGGGATTCTTCTTTCTTAAAATTAAGCAAAATATTTGTATTAATTTATTTTCTTTCATTGTATATTTTATTATTTAATTGATTATAATTTTGAGTGGTAATAGTAATAATGCGTTTAGATGCATTAAATTGTTATAGCAGTTAAATTACTGAAATTTATTTACAACGTTACTTTTGAGAGTCGTTAATAAGAAGTTTCTTTTCATTTTTATTTACATCTGCTACATTATTTTTATGTAACATGTTTCATTACAAATTGTAAAAGGAATTTCATTACCACATTTTTTTATAATAATAATTTATTTTTTATTAAAATTTGTTTATTGTTGTAATTTATTTGTTCATATAATTTTGATCTACGTATTTCAGTTCGTGTTCAAAGTTTTAAGACAAGCTATAAATAAACATTTATGGCATATAATGTTATACATTTGTGACATTATTAGTATAAAAATCAAATATTTAACGCGGTTATGTGACAATTTTAATACTTAAATTATATATCTACAAAAATTTATATAAATTTTAATTAAAAAGAATTTAACATGCAATTTTATTATGCCATAATTATGGCATAATAAAATTGCATGACCTCAAGAAGTATAAATTGAAAAAAAACAATTACACAACGATTATTTCATTTATGGATTTGTAATTGTTAATTTTTTTTTTTTTAAATTGGCCTACCAGAATGACTCTAAGGTGCCTGATGTTAAGCATCCATTAGAGTCCAAAAATGGCGTTAATAATTAATTTTAGTTAATTGGGGGAGTAATGTTATTTAATTTATATAAGAATATTATAATTAACGTCCAGGGCAGTTTAAATGACTTATGTACGATTTCTAAAAAAACGGAACGCGTACAAGTTAGTTTCACGTCGGCCAAAGGAAATTGGGCCTTACACATAGCCCTTAAAATTTATTTTTGCATTGCAACCGAGCGCAGCCGACCGGCCGTTTTCCAAAAAATAGTAAATTCCAAACAAAAATGAAATTTAAATACTGTATATAAGGCTCAACTTTCTTTGGTGAACACTTGAAAGCAGGCGGATTCATGTCATTTCCAATCTCACTTCGAATCTCACCTAAAATGAAAACTATATAGCATTCTGTAACGTTATGGAAACCAGAGTGAAGTGAGATTTGAAATGCATTCCGATTACACTAGCGTCGATCTATATTTGTTACTGTTTTACGGTAATTATTAGTTCTATTTCCGTGTGGTGACGGAGTAAGAATACAATATGTCACCACCCTATCTCATCCCAAGGGTGTCGTCGGAACCGACTAAGGGACTATCCGTGAATGTTATCTGTACGAAATAAAAAGAAGGAAAACTTGAAATGAAACCCTATACCAATCCGTCTGGCCAGCGTGGTATTAGTAGGCCAAGTATCCCTCCGTCCCGGGTGGAGGCCCGTCCTTGCAGTGGGACATTAATGGGCTGTTATGATTTATGATTGATTAGTTCTATAAGCCTAACCCTTTTGCTGGCAGAAGGTGATTATATTGTCACCTACTTAGCAACTCTAATAGCCTTGTAATAAAGGTCAAAACCGGTTAAAGGGTTAAATCAAATAAAAAAAGCTTATATATAAACAACTCTAAGTATAGCTAACAGAAGGCACTATTTGCAGACGCTACATTTCGTTGAATCATGAAAATTTTTCTATTTTTTTGGTTCGGCGAAACGTGTCTTTTACGAAAAAAGTAATTAAATCTGTTAGCAGAACTTTTTATATGTAGTTGTATAGTACAAACGCGATTTTGATGACGTTTCACACACATCATAGTGAGATATTGTTACAAAAGTGCATAAAATGAAGGTTTTAGAGAAATTGTGATTTAAATAATGTGATGATTTGTGACTAAATTAATAAAAATAGCTTCACACTCGAAAGTAGCTAATAACATCTAAAATATATAATACATTAAATGTACTATGTTTTTTTTCTTATTTTAGATTAAAAGAAATATATTTATTACACTTAAATAAAACTAAAAATATAATTTTCGAATTAAAACAAAATGTAAAATGGCAAACGGCATAATTCATAATTGTAAATATTTGATTTTCATTTTTACAATTTTAAATGTAAAATATATTTATGTTATTTACATTTATTTTTATGTACAATATTTATTTAAAATATATCATGCATTTATCTACATAGGACAATACAAAAATTAGCACAAATAAATCTAAATAATTTGTTGATTAAAAAACCCAATTAATTAAATACTAAGGTATTTTAAACATATTGTTTTTATATTAAGGAATTTGTGCGTCTTTTATTTAAAAAAATATAATGAAAAGTAGTTGAAAAAAAAATAACAAAAAATATTAAGAGACTTTATACCGGAATGTAAAAAAAAAATACAGTAAAAATAATCAAATTGATTAATAATTTAAAATACTGCAAGTATTTGCCCAGCAAATAAGTATAATTTTCATTAAAAAAATCTTAGTTATAATACAATCAGGTTAGAACGCAAACTGTACTGTTAAATAAACTGCTATATTCTCAAATTAGCGTCGTAGCCCATATAACGTAACGTAAACGGATCGGCACCGTATCAACTCGAGCCGTTCAGTATTCTATGTATGAAACTCCTTACTGCAACGCACACTAATCGGAATCGTAACGTAATCGGATTTTTGACGTTTGACACTGAAGAAAAATGCGATGCGGTGACGATCCGTTTACGTTACGTTATATGTGCTATCACCCTTATTCTTTAATCGATTTTCTGTCCTATGTATCGTATATGATACATTTGCATTATTTTACTATTGTATCTACTAGCAGGACAGGCAACCCGTTAAGAAAACATCCTAATACATTAAACAAAACAAATATAAAATAACTAAAATCATAAAAGTATATAAAAATAATTGCTTTCTTAGTTCTAATGGTCAAATCATAACAAAAAAGGACGAATTTATAAAAAAACTATTTATATATACAATATATATACAATGGTTAACTTTAAATAAATATTAATAAAATAACATAATTATGAAATTTCATTGTAATAATTAATAAAATGTAAAATGTTATTTAATATACAACATAATTGTAAATTGTCACCTCTAAATATTCGTAACTCTACGTAATATGTATGAGGCGCGGGGTAAAAGTTAAAAGTTGTCTCGTTTCGATTTATTCTTCTTAACATAGAGTTATTAACTAATAGATGGTACAACTATTAGTAATAGAACAATGTAGTATGTAAAATAATTCAAATATTATTATTTAAAAATTAACCACGTATATATTTATGGTAGATTAAACTTAAATGTAATTAAAAAAAAACAAAATTAAGTTAACAAATAATTGCTAACAGAATAGTCTCAGGTATTTACATAAAAATAAAAACCTATGTTGTCGCTCTCTTATCTGAAAAGGACCAAAAATAAAATAAATGAAAAAAAAATAACAAAACAAAACGGAAAAAATGAAAAAAAAAAGTTAATGAAATTAAAGGTAATGAAAAGACAATGGAATATATTTGATGACCGAGACAGCATTTAAATCTGCAGAATAATTTTCGCAATTATATTTGTTTAAAATCTCATATCAATGAATATTAAATGTCACTTATGTCAAATTTGACACTTTATTCACCAATGAGCCAAACAGTTGCCACTTGGAGTTAATCGAAATGTAATTATAATCAATAAAGATATCGTCTGCTTAGTTATTACGTGTATATGAAAACATAAGACATCTTCTACTATATAAAAATAAGTCGGGTTTTCCTTCCTGACGCTATAACTCCAGAATGCACAAACCGATTTCCACGGTTTTGCATTCGTTGCAAAGATCTCGGACTCCGTGAGATTTATAGCAAAGAAAATTCAGGAAAAATTTTAACAGAAAAGCGAGAAAATCTTTTTTCACATACACTTCAAAACGAAGCCATCTGGTGGCGAAACGGAGTTCGCCGGGTTTGATAGTTTTAGATAAAAAATGCATTTATCATGTTTTACCAGTAAGCAGACGATATGTGAATTAACCTTCTGACCGTCAAACCACTAGCACTCTAGTCTTTGTCTCGTTAACCAAATTAATAATAATAATAATACCTTGCATCTACATTTTGGAAATTTGTAAATTTGTTCGAAAGTACCCCGAGCTATACAGTAAAAGGGATGACATACAAACTAAATATAACCTGCGTCATAAGAATAGACTCAACACACTGACTTCTAAACTAAGTATGCATTCCACAGGCCCACTTGCAATGTCAATTAAAATATACAATAAGCTTCCAGAAGGCATAAAAAATGAAGAAAATAATACAAAATTTACAAATAAACTAAAAAATATACTGATAAATAAAGCATATTATAGTATACAAGAATATATTAATGATAAAACTTAAAAACCGAAATTCCCTAAGAAAAATATAAGTACTTATGTATATAAAAAAAAAATAAAAAAAAATTGAATAAAGTAATAATAATTAAAAATTAATATTAATTCTAATAATTTACAATCTTTTTTAATTAATTTAATTTTTATAAATAAAATAAAAAAGTTAATAAATAAAAATTAATAAAAAATAATAAAAAATAATAGAAAAAGATGAATGAAATAGTAGAAAGTTTTAGATATAGTAAGTAAATAATGTAAAATTTGGTGGCCACGCTTCCTCTCTTCTACGTTTGCCTTACCCGACAGGGTCCATAAATGTGCTTTTTACCTATGTACTACATCTTTGTAAAACTTATGGTGTGCAATAAACGAATTGAGTATTGAGTATTGAGAGTATTCCATTGCTTCATAGATATTTAACGTTTATTTTACTTTTAAAATAAAATAAAAATAAAGGATAGATATGGCAGGTAAACATGCGGCTAGGTTTTGTTTAAAACAGCAATATAATTTACAATAGTTTTATAAAGTACCTTTTGTATCTAAGCAATGCAGATCTTGCAAAACGGTAATTTAAACAAAAAATAATAAATGTTATGAATTGTGTAAAAGTGTAAATAAAGAAAATAATAAATTCACTTAAATAATGAATAAAAAATAGTAAATACTTATGATGAAAACATGACCTAAAAATATATAATTGAGATTTGAAACCAAGTCTTATGCCTAACTATATTTCGGTTGAAAACAAAACCTTATTATAAATTGTCTGGCCTGAAGTTATCTTTAATAGACGTTTGCGCATTTACATTTACTAAGAAAACTGCAATTTAGAACCAAAAAGAACTAAATTTGCGCAGCCATTTGCAAAAACTTCAAACAGGTCAATTTAAATTGCGCGTATTGTAAGCCTATAATTTATTTCATGTTGACAATTAAGATTATTATTATTAATTCGCCTAAACTACTTTAAGCGTGAGTTATTAGTAATGAATTAATAAATGTAAACTCAAACTGTACTGCACTTTTAGTAACTACCATATTAAGTAATATTTTTTTTACGTAAGTATATAAAGATATGTTTTTTTTACGCTAAGCTTCGTATTCGTTGAATATAGTTGAATTGGAATAATAAAATGAAAGAAAAAATACACTAAAGTTGATTTTTTACGACTTGATTATAAAGATAAACAACTATGGCGTCGTGTCAACCCCAGACTAAAGACTTCAGTCTTTGAACTTTGAGAAATGTATAGAAATCAAAGACAAATTCTAGAATCTACAATGTCAAATGGAGAAATTAATTTTTATATGTGAAATTTGACGTTCGAAAAAATTACATTTATTTAAAATTTAAGATAGTGGATAAATCAAAGTAATTTACGTGTTTTCTATTGCATAAACGTTTAATGCTACTTTTCAGAGATTGATGTAAAAACTAGTGAATTTGCAATATGTGGTGTTTGTTTACAAAGTTAATCAAGTAAGGATCAATACCCTTTACTTGCCATATTTTTGTATACGTAAACAAGTAGTGTTTAGACGTGCCATGTCGTTCGGTGGCACGCGTGCTGGCCCTATTTCCATTTGACGTCCGTAGACATCGTTTTACGTAAAGGCAGTTCTACAAGTTCGTAGATGCAGTATGCAGTTTGATGTGTGTTAGTATTTTATTATTTATTACATGAAAATGATTAAAAAAATAAAAAAAATTAAAAAAATAATAAAAAAGCGAAAAACTCCATCCAAGGTTCATATCAGAACTTAGGCTAAAACAATACTACTCAGCCAAGTTGGAAGCTTGTATAAGGTTTATAAGCCACACACAAATACATTAAAAACAATAGAGTTATGGTAGGCTAACACGATCCTTCCTATCGTCCAATCGGCATGACGCTACCGATTGGATCAGTTAGAATTGAACGTGTGTGCGAGTGGATCGGCATGACAGTTAGAATTGATGGCATGATCGAATATCGTTTCGGAACTGCAGATTGGATCAAGCCTGCAGTGTCATGCCGATTGGACGATAGGAAGGATCGTGTATGCCCACCATTACCGATGTACACTACCATCGTATAGAGAGATTTATTATCAGACTTCAACGTCATTTAAACAAATAACATCGTACGGAAAACATTATATTAAAACAATTATTTATTATATTACTCCCCCATTAACATAAAAATATTAGAAAAAAATAGAATACCAAACGAAATTATATATAATATTAAGTATATAATATTAAAAGTAAAAGGAAGATTAATGAGGCATGTTACTTGCATTTATTTAGCTTGACATTTCACACATTTGACACACGATCAGTGTAACCTATGCCTAAACGTCAAGCAAAATAAAGGAATATTTACACGGGTCAATTTTCACCGTGCGGCCAGTGGCTTGACAAATCGCCTCGCTGAACCGCCTTGCAAATTCCTTCTTGCGGCCTAGACGAATTGCCATTTAGATGGTCGATTTACGCCGCAAGGCAAAAGTCACCCGTGTAAACCCCCCTTAAAGATGACTATCTTGCCTCGTTTATCTCTCATTTACGTCTAATATTTATAATCAGGTAACTATATCACTTCTTAGAGAGATTATGCAAATGCCAGGTTTAATCCTACACTAATTAAAAACTAAACAAAAAAAATATTTTTTATAAAATTGTATTGTAATTGTACTACTGAATTGATTTTTGTACTCTTTCCTACTTTAATAAAGAGAAGGTAAGTTAGAGAGGGAGAGAGCATTTTTAGTTGTTTACGTATATTTTTTTTAATGAGATTTTTATAAATTTTGTATCCTATATAAATATTGCCAGTATAGAAATATACAAAAAGGAAATTTGTTCATGTGTAGAATGTCATGCATGTAGAAAGATTAAAACTAAGCTGTTTAAAACAATATACAACAGTGTGTAATACACGTCCATTTCCTAGACCTTTTTTGATAAAATGTATAAAAAAGAAGTAATTAAAACTTAAACAAAATGTATAATACTTTATGTAATTGGTACTTTGAAAGTCGCTCTACGAAAAATGTATGCTTGATTTGATTCGATGATTAAATAAATAAATCGGTTTTACCGTTTAAATTAATTCATGACATTAAACATATAAAATTTATATTGATCAATTAACATTAGAGTATATTATAGTAGATTATTTTATTTGAAACTGCTCTTAACACATTCATAGATTGGTTGAAATATATATAAATGCAAATTACGTATATTTAAATACTATAAAGTATTTAAAACTTCAAAAGCACGAAACACAACATTAAAATTCACGTTGGCAAATAAGCCATTATAACAGCCTAAAGGAGAGCTATGAAAAGGCATTATTCCGTACCGACGCATATACACGTCTTTGACGTACATAGACGTATCATATTTTGTATCAAATTTAAGCAAAGATGATTTGTATCCATTAAATTCTAAGTTAAAAAAAAGGAAATTGTTCGATTGATAACTGTCAAATTTATAATTTGACATTTTAACTTTGACAAATTTTATTGTCTGGCCTTACATGGGCCCCGTACTTAGAAAAGTTTTATAAACGGTATAGGTATAGTATGTAACAAAAAACATATTGATAGTTTCAGCTATCATAACATACCTTTGAGGTTCCACTGCAGGGAGGGACTTCTCCAGAAACGAAACAAAACATGGCCAGCTTGAGTTAAATATGGCTAGGACACGGTGACAAAACTAAAGTGGGACTAACCACATTTGGTGAATATCTGACAAGCTGTTATTCAAATTGGCACAGACTCGTGTTCGGCAGCAAATCGGCATCGCAGCAGAAAATGTAAGAGGTATCGAGATCAGCTAGACAGGACACAGAAAAAATTGGCCTTCTTTTGGCCAATGAACGAAAAATGTAAAAAATAGTAGGAGAAGCCTTTGCCCAGCTGTGGAATGATAGAGGCTAACACTAACTTAAATTATTAGTGTTCTGAAGTTGTAAGAATATATCTATGTGTACTAATATTATAAAGAGGTCAAGTTTGTGTTTGTGACGTTGTAGGGGGTAATCTCTGGATCTACTGAACCGATTTTAAAAATTCTTTTTGTGTTGAATAGTCACTTTATCGGAGTGTCGTAGGCTATATAGTATCACGCTATGACTAATAGGTGTGGAGCAGTAATAAAATATGTTTAAAAAGAGACGCGTTTTTTTCGCCGCCCAACGATGTGGGCACGGGTCAGCTAGTGTAATATATTATGGCTCCACAACCCTATCATAAAATCCAACTATACGATATATCGCAGTTATAATATCTACGAAAACCAACAAAAGGAATACATGACAATGGTACCTATAGGTCAAGTAGTAAACATCATAAGAGAAGGTCCATCCCTGTAGTAGAATAGAAACATCAAAAGGTTGCTACGATAAAAACACACAAACACAAAACGATTTTTGGTACATACAATAATTAACCGGTTTAGGAATTTAATTAAATACCCTAACTACTTACGTTAAATTAGGGGAAAAAATTACCGAAGAATACCTAAAGTATAGTCGCTTTGCGAGTACAAGTTTAACTACATATATAAAGATATACTTGAGGCACGTACTATACTTGCCTATAATTAAATAATACTGTAACGCTGGGCGTCAATATTAACACTAACCGAATTATTTAACCGGTAAATTGTTTAAAGGTTTTAATTAACCGGTAATTTCGTTTAACTTTTTATTATCGACAAGAAACAACGAGGCTATTTACATTTTAAATGTGTTTATCACGATTCGGTACACATAGCTAATTAACCGGTTAACCGAACTAACCTAATCTGTATTTTTTTAAATTACAAATTACGTTCTTTGAAGATTTTTTTTTGTAACAATCGGTGAACGGAATCGTGTGAATGGAAATATAATACCGTAAAATTTAATCGGTTCAACCGATTAATTTGAAACAATTACAATAGGGAACGGATGTTTTCATTACATGTCACACTATTCACTATAATATTGAACTCTTTCATGGACGTATTGGCTACGACTATTTTAACTACAGACTATTAGACTAATGTTTCTTTAGTCGTTTAGGAGTCGTTTTTGGTTTTAGTCGGTCCCTCCTTACCTTTGTTAGTCGCATTCTTTCACATCTGTAAGTAAAAAAAGAAAATAACTATTTATATTGTAATCATAAATACTAAATATAAAGACTAAAATACATCAAAACTATTTGATGTAGTTTTGAAATTCACTAATTTAAGATATTTTTTTAATACACACATTAAAGACATGTGTAAAATTAGATTTTAAATTATCGCGATTTGTATACATAATACTATTTTTACGGGTCTTACTCGCGGTATATATTAATTAGCCTAGATACTTAGTAACATAAATACCTAGGTTTTTTAGACGTCATTAGTGTAGTGTGTCGAAATATAATACGGCGAATATTCAACATGTCGGCGAATATTCACAAAGGGAGGGTAGATTCCATTCCCCGCACTTCACAAGAACGACGCTCCACTGACACCAGTCCCTCCGCGACCACGGCCCTTGCAAGTCGGCCGAAACGTCGGAGAAAAACCTAGGTATTTATGTTACTAAGTATCTAGGCTAATTAGTATATACCGCGAGTAAGACCCATAAAAATAGTATCATAATCATAATCATAACAGCCCATTAGTGTCCCACTGCAGGGAAAGGCCTCCTCCCATGACGGAGGGATTATTAGCCTACTAATAGACGGATTGGTATAGGGTTAAAGATAATATTTACGGATAGTCCCTTAGTCGGTTTTTACGACACCCATGAGAGGAGATGGGGTGGTGACATATTGTATTCTTACTCCGTCACCACACGGAGAAAAAATAGTATTATGTGTAAAATTCTCTAATTTAAAACATTTTGAAATTATCTCGTTCTTTTATGTATTTCAAAATAACATTAATAATTATGTTACTAAATAACTTGCTAATCACAAAAAAATATTTTTACACTCACTTATTTACGATATATTTAATATTCACTAATTTACAATATGTTCGAAATTATTTAGTTTAAGATGTTTAGGAATGTCAATCATTTAAGATATTTTTAAGATATTTCTTAAATACACTAATTTAAATTATTTTTTAAATAAAGAGATATTTCTGAAACTGCCCCACCGCATGATACTCACGTGTCGAGCAGGCTGGTGTCGGCGAGCGCGCGGTGCAGCGTGCGCATGGTGTCGGGCCGCACGCGGTGCTGCGTGGCGCGCGCGGCGGCGCTGCAGGCGGCGTGCTGCGCGCTGCCGGCCGACACGTACGAGAACGAGCTGTCGTCGCGCGGGTGCAGCGCGGGCCGCGCGCGGGACGCACACATGCCTGGGTTAGAGAACATGAGATATATGTGTTACGGTAAATGTGATTAATTTAAAATTATTAATAATCCGCCACATTCTTAATTTATGAAAAAAAAATATCTGCTGGTTAAAAAACGTTGGGTTTTTATTTATTTTATCACTATTATCACTTTTACCAATAGGTGTCGTGAATTATTAATAATTACTACTAAAAGTAATAAATTTCGATCGATTAATCACATTTACCAAAACATGTGGTTATTATTAATAATAACCGGTAATTATTAATAATTTTCAATTAATCACATTTAACGTAACATATATAACACTCTGTACAGTACCCGGCGATAAGAAAGTGAAACAATAAGGAAAAGTGAGTGAAAATGAGTGGGTAATAAAAATGGATAAATGAAAATGAGTATGAAATAAGAATTACGTAGGGAACATGAGTGTGAAATAAGAATGAATGAATGAACTTCAGTGTAAAAATAGGAATAAGTCAATGAAAATTATAGTTTATTCGCGTTTAGAATGTAACGAGTTGTCATTGTCCGTCGACCTTACCCCGCCCCCTAACTAATCAAACCTTTTAAAATTTAAATTAAATTATAAGGTCAAGTTCACAATGCTCAGTTGAAGGCATTGCTTCGCTGGCATTTGTGTCAGCTGTCAACTGATTAAAACTAAAAAATATGGATATTTCACCAATTCGTAAAGATAAAAAAGTTGTTTATTTATTTATGATACACCATCGACATTTCACAATACACTTAACATTAAAATAATACGGACCTATTCTGTGTGATCTGCCCTTACAGGTGCATACAGCTACATATTTTGTTATCTAATATTATTACTTGTATGTTATATACAAGTAATAATATTAGATAACAAAATATATCATACAACGACAAAAGCCACTGATTAACTTATACTATTAGTTCACAGTGTTAAAATATCACTCGTTGTTCGATGGTTCGTAGTAAAAAAAAGTAATTAACGAGGTTTTTAAATATTTTAAACAGTGTGATTTAAATACATTCAGCATCATATAGATTGCAGCTGTTAAAATCCTCAAAACCATCTCAACAGTAAGAATTTATATTTATTTCAGCAAACAAATGGTCATTTTTATCGAAGCAGCTAAAGCGCCAAAAGTAACTCAGCAGGCACTACAAATTTATTTAAGCATTCAGTTGTTCAATTAGTTCATCACATACAATAAATCAAATATCACCGCATCCAATGTAGCAATATATCTATAGGGTATTGATCCTTACTTGATTAACTTTGTAAACAAACACCACATATTGCAAATTCACTAGTTTTACATCAATCGCACACTTTGATATGGATAAAAATTTCTGGAATGTAGCATTAAACGTTTATGCAATAGAAAACACGTAAATTACTTTGATTTAACTACTATTTTTCTTAAATTTTAAATAAATGTAATTTTTTCCAACGTCTAATTTCACAGATAAAAATTATTTTCACCATTTAACATTTGATATTAATGACTTAATATTGATTTTAAGTTATAAGTGTATTTTCATAAATTTATTTACATAAACATTATTTTCACAGAAGATACATTGTTTGAATTTTAACACCACTGTGAATACACCTTCACTCCTGATGAGTCACTGCATTTTAATCGCGAATAAACTATAGTGTGAAATAAGAATAAGTAAGTGAAAAAGAGTGTAAAATAACAATGAATGAATGGATATGAGTGTGAAATAAGAATGAGTGAGTGAAAATGAGTGTGAAATAAGAATGAGTGAGTAAAAATTATTGTGAAAAATAAGAAAGAGTGAGTAAAAATAAGAATTATTAAGTGAAAATGAGTGAATATTTAACAGTGAGTAATTGTGTTTTAGTGAGATAATTTGAAATAATACATACCAGTAATAAAGATATCTTCTAAATGAAAGTAATTAGTTCTGAGCGCCGCGTGGTAGAGGGCGCTGGCGACGGGCGAAGACAACGCGTAGCCCGAGCCGGATAAATACTTCGGGTACACTTTACCCGCGTACATGTAGCGGGGACTGAACCTGCGATATAGTAGGTAGAGCCTTAGTTAACTGTGCTACTGTAAGGATGGGATCACATAGCTTACTAATACGGACAATTTAATATTGGATTATCATCTTGGGGTGGCCTAGTGGTCATGGCGCTGGACGCGTATAGTCCAGAGACGCGGGTTCGAGTCCCGCCTCGAGTACCATTTTTTTCCATTGTCTTTCTTCTTTTCGGATAGATTTTAAGAACATCCAAAATCAGGACAATAATTATATTTGTAAATCATACAAATAATTTCTTTTAAAATGAGCTCTCTCGCTAAAGATCCTGCCCTGAGTCGCAAGGACTAAATAGACATAAAATTATATAGACACAAATATGATCCAGAATCAGGACAATTATTTGTGGGCCACACAATTTTTTTTAAAGAGAACATAGTCGCACGAGTAACTTCTATAGGGTATTGATTCTTACTTGATTAACTTTGTAAACAAACACCACATATTGCAAATTCACTAGTTTTTACATCAATCGCACACTCTGATATAGATGAAAATTTCTGAAAAGTAGCATTAAACGTTTATGCAATACTAAACACGTAAATTACTTTGTTTTAACCACTATTTTTCTTAAATTTTAAATAAATATAATTTTTTCCAATGTCAAATTTCACAGATAAAAATTAATTTCACAATTTGACATTTGTAGATTCTAGAATTTGGCCTTGATTCCCATACATTTCATAAAGGTCAAAAGCTAAAGTCTTCAGTCTGTGGTTTACATGACGCCATAGTTGTTTACCTTTATAAGCAAGTAAGGATAAATAAATACCCTATAAAATCAGGACAATTTTTTGTGGATTAAAGCTAGTTAACCAATAAATATTTGTAAATAAACAACTTACCATTTATTACTAGAGTCTGTAACAGGCCTGGCGCCACTTATAAGGTCACCTATTAGTAAGTACTCCTTCTCATTTTTTCTTTTAACTTTTTTATCAAACTCTATTGATCTGTTACGTAGATTATCTATTAAATTTGGCACATTTATGTACATGTCGTCGTCCGTTTTAAGTATATAGCGAACTGGAAAAATAAACACATTTTATTAAACAGGGATTTTATTATAAAAAGGAACAAAAAAAAAATATCAAAAAACACTATATGGCTTTAGTTTGGACCTAAGTAGCGTTAAATCTACTACATATATAAAAATAAGTCGGGTTTTCCTTCCTGACGCTATAACTCCAGAACGCACGAACCGATTTATACGGTTTTGCATTCGTTGGAAAAGTCTCGGGCTCCGTGAGGTTTATAGCAAAGAAAATTCAGGAAAAATTTGAACAGAAAAGCGGGAAAATAATGCCCGTGCGAAGCCGGGTCGGACCGCTAGTTACCTATAAAGTATAACTAGAAAATTCCAAAAATAATAAAAGACTATGGAAAACATTTGAAGCGCGAGGCAGGCTTTAAACCTGCATCTTGTGAGGGTAGTAGCACACATATCAAAACGTAAAGGGAACTTTTTCCTCGGTGCCAAACATAAAAAATCCGATTACGTTACGATTCCGATTAGTGTGCGTTGCAGTAAGGAGTTTCATACAGATAATACTGAACGGCTCGAGTTAATACGGTGACGATCCCTTTACGTTTTGATATGTGTGCTACGACCCTTGTGAGTATTCGCTTAAGACAGCGTTGTGTGTATATGTGAGTAATATTTTTCCTCATCATATCAGCCAACAGTAGTCCACTGCTGGACATTAGCCATCTTTTTTGTAAATATATTTATCTTGTTCATAAAAATACTCTGACCATTGCATGCATACAAATCACCAAGCAGGAATCGATCCCGAAACCTCTGCGCACAAGTAATCGACTGCAACAACTAGCTATGCCACAGAGATCATGTTTAAGTAACTTTATCCTTTGTCTAGTATTCATAGTACAAGGTCTGTTTAGTTTGGGACTAGATGGCGTTGTATATATAAAAATGTAAACTTACCACTATTATTACAGTTATTCGTAATCCATTTCAACATCATAATAGACTTCAAAGTTAAATTATTATAAGAATCTATAAAACCTTCCTGAATTATGTCTCCGTGCCTAGAGGATTCTTCCAGAATTTTATTCTGTATGGTAGAATCGTTATCATTAACTGGCAACCCCAATAGAAAAACTACCTTAAACAACGGCTCAGTGCTACCAGACGCCGTAGTGCTTGGTAGATTTTCAGACACCATCAATTTTGGTAGATTCTCCGATGATTTTGGTAGATTTTCTTTTAAATTTTTATTCTGACGTAACATATTTAACACTCTTTCTAGGTCAGGACTATCTTCAAAACCTTTAGGTGGTATTTTCATAACGTTAGTATCATAATAATCGTAATTAGGTAAATCTGTCTGCTCAATCTCCCCGATTTCTTCATTCATATCAAATTGTGGCAACATTGAATTATCATCATCATCCTCAAACCTTTTCTCAGGTACATTTTCAGTCTTTTCCTTAACCATATTATCTTGTAACGCCTTAGCCAATTCAGGTAACAACCGACTAAAAGTAGATATGTCTCTTTTTATCCTAACATGACTAAAATTATATATGTCAGTGGGACCATTAAATAAATCGTATGTAAAATTATAATTTTTATATTTCTCTCTTGTTGCGTGGTATAATTTATACATTTTCGGGTACATTTTTATATTACCCCATGTTTCTCTTATTGCGGTACGTGTTTCGAAATTTGTGGTAGAAGAACAAACTACTATTAGTAGAAATAATCTACTATTTGAGTTCGGTCGACATAGATCTTTGGGCTCTTGTATGGTGGTCACGTTGTTCGGTTGAACATATATTTTTGTATCACGATTTGTGTGTATTGACCAGCCTGCTACTAAATCTGGAAAGGTATGAGTTTTTTTTATTATACACAGTAATATTTAAAAAAAATACAACCGAATTGAGAACCATCTCCTTTTTTCGAAGTTGGTTAAAAATCACGCCGTATTTTCTAGAGAATAGGTAGACATAGTAGCAAAATAGATGACGTCACAAACACTACCGTTGTAGGGGGTCATCTCTGGATCTACTGAACCGATTTTAAAAATTCTTTCTGTGTTGAATAGTCCATTTATCGACATAGGATATATAATATCACGCTATTACTAATAGGAGTGGAGCAGTAATGAACTATGTTTAAAAAAGGAACGCGTTTTTTTCGCCGTCCAACGAAGTGGGCACGGGTCAGTTAGTTTAGTTATAAAATGAGAAATTTGATATTTGCTCAGGAAATATATGTATGGCTTATCTTATTATTTATCTTACAAAATTGATTTCTCCAAATGATTTTGGCAAAACGGCTATATCCATCTTATACCAAAAGGCCCTGCAGAGGAACATTTAAAGATTACCAAGTACTAAGTCTCCGTGTGGTGACGGAGTAAGAATACAATATGTCACCACCCCATCTCATCCCAATCGGCCAACAAATAATCACCCACCGTGTGTGTTGAGTCCGCACTCAATCCACGGAAGACTTTTTTCTTGGCGGATGGTACTTTTATAAACCGAGCCGCGTAGAAAAGTACGTCGTCTGCGAATGTCCTTAGGGCCCTCACAGACGATTAGAAAAGAACTGATTTAATTTTTTCAAGTACTACAAGGCCCGTGTGGTGACGGAGTAAGAATACAATATGTCACCACCCCCATCTCATCCCATGGGTGTCGTATAAACCGACTAAGGGACTATCATCTTAACGAAATAAAAAGAAGGAAAACTTGAAATTAAACCCTGTATCAATCCGTCTGGCCAGCGTGGTATTAGTAGGCCAAATATCCCTCCGTCACGGGAGGAGGCCCGTCCTTGCAGCGGACATTATTGGGCTGTTATGATGATGATGACTTATTATTTCTCTTACAAAATTGATTTCTTTACATAATTTTGGCAAAACGGCTATATCCATCTAATACAAAAGGCCCTGCAGAGGAACATTTAAAGGAATATTAAAAAATATATAAATGAAGTACCTTTACTAAGTTGATCGCTAGCTCTGTTATAAACGGGTATATACATAAACACACATAACAATATCATAGCTGTGCTAAAAAGGAAAAACTTTGCTAATACGGTAAGCGTCGATCTTCTCTCCCTCTCTTCCATTTTGGGGGACGCATATGGCGTATAGCGGCGGTATTTTTCGTGTCTGAAAAAGCGAAGAAAATTGTTATAATTAAGTTATTTTTATTAAACAATAAAACAATCCATACTAAGAGTACGGGTTGACATGACACCATCTCATCCCAAACCCAAGAAAGCTGCCGAAAAATGAAACTTTAACACTGTTTTTTAGATATACCAAATCTGGTCTGTCTCCGTGTGGTGACGGAGTAAGAATACAATATGTCACCACCCCATCTTATCCCATCAGTGTTGGAAAAAAATACTAAGGGACTATACGTGAATATTGTCTTTACGAAATAAAAAGAAGGAAAACTTGAAATTAAACTCTGTACTGTCTGGCCAGCGTGGTATTAGTAGGCCAAGTATCCCTTCATCACAGGAGGAGGCCCGTCCCTGCAGTGGGACATTAATAGGCTGTTATGATGCCAGATTATGGTAGAATGTGGCAATGCTACTGAACATAATTAAGAACTTTATATACCTATATTCAAACAAATAAATGATAAGTAATTCATTTCGTTTCATTGATCCAAGATTTTAGATTATGCCGACCTCTGTGGCGTAGTGGTTTTATTACATGGCTGCTACGCAGAGGTCTCAGGTTATAAGTATTAATATTCGTTGTTCTG
This sequence comes from Schrankia costaestrigalis, assembly GCA_905475405.1. Lineage (NCBI taxonomy): Eukaryota > Metazoa > Arthropoda > Insecta > Lepidoptera > Erebidae > Schrankia > Schrankia costaestrigalis. Next base: position 10,242,507 of record FR997853.1, on the reverse strand, counting down.
TTACCCATAACACAAGCAGGTTAAGCCTAGCTTACTTTGGGAACAGATGGCGCTTTGTAGAGATGTCCGTGAATATTTAAAAATATGCAGGTGTACCTGTTAGAGAGTATGGGACTATCGTCGCTGTCACGCCCTGAGTGGTACAATCTGTCATCATTATACCAGTTTGTATCATCGTCCATGTAGTATACTGCAACAACGAAACAATCACTTTATACATAAGAGAGCATGATCCGTGTGGTGACGGAGTAAGAATACAATATCTCACCACCCCATCTCATCTCATGGGTGTCGTAAAAACCGACTAAGGGACTATCCGTGAATATTACCTTTACGAAATAAAAAGAAGGAAAACTTGAAATAAAACCCTATACCAATCCGTCTGGCCAGCATGGTATTAGTAGGCCAAGAATCCCTCCGTCACTGTCCCTGCAGTGGGACTTTAATGGGCTGTTATGATGATAAGAGAACATAGCGGGACACTGCAGAGAAGGTAAGGTAAAAACATTACACTACAAATACCAAACCATTGAAATCAAAAGCATTTTTTTTTAAACACAGCTATAAAAGAAACTACTTACTAACTTTACGTTAGTTTTCTGTAAAAAGGAGGTACTGCCCCGCTCGAGTTGTCCCAGTCAAAATTGGTGGGAAAAAAACAAACCCAATGTCAACAAGCATATTATCAACGTATAAAACACCAACAATTCATAAGATCGACATATCAAAATATCAACACTTCGAAAGATCGACGGTGCATTGGAACGTTTTGATCGAATCGATTTATTGAATTGTTTTCAAACGAAACGTCAATATTTTAAAGAATTAGTCCTTATTCGTCGTATTCTCATTTCGTCGTAATTTATACTAATATTATAAAGAGTTAAGTTTGTGTGATTGTGACGTTGTAAGGGGTAATCTCTTGATCTACGAAACCGATATTAATAATTCTTTCTGTGTTGAATAGTCTATTTATCGGGGAGTGTCATAGGCTATATAGTATCACGCTATGACTAATAGGAGTGGAGCAGTAATGAAATATGTTTAAAAAACGGACGCGTTTCTTTCCGAGTCCAACGAAGTGGGCACGGGTCAGCTCGTTATCTATATATAAATAACTTAAATAACTAAACCGACAAAATACCTACCTACAGAAACCGGTTTACAAGCAACGTAAGAATTTTTCATACTTATTTATAGACAAAAAAACCGTTCGCGTGTTTCAGAAACCAGTTTGTAACACAATAATAATTTATAATCATAATACAAGTAGCTTCAGTAATGACAATGAGTAATTTGTGATAAAAATAGACTATGAGAAATACAATACTAACCCTACTAATATTATAAATGCGAAAATTTCTGAGGATGTATGAATGGATGGATGTTTGTTACACTTTCACATTGATGGATGAAATTTGGATTATAGGTTGTTTAAGGTGTAGAATAACATTTAATCTACTTAAACAAAGCAAGGTGAAGCCGCGGGCATCACCTTAGCAAACACTTTGCAGAAATGTTCTAGCGAACCCAGACTATTAACCAGATAGTTGAACAATAAAATTAAAAAGTCAGAGGTCAATAAGCTGACTAAAGTTTATGGCACAACGGTATATTACAGTGTAATACTACCTGATATCAAATATTTGACCTTAGTGTAGAGAGTTCTCTCTGTTGGCATTTACGGACTTCCCTAAATTAGGTTACGAAAACAAACAGTTGTTTCAAACTGAATCTTAGAAAACCACGTTAAAAAAATTCGTCTATCTATTTGTTCGGGGTAATCTTCGAAATGGGTGTGTTACCTGTGTCCGTGACGGTAGCGTACACAAGAGCTGTATCGAGTTGGTTACTATGCCAAAAAACTCGGTGTAAATACTGCCTAATTAGTGTAAAAATAAAAAAAACTCTTCCTCTTTAGTTTAGGAAATAAACACCATTTTCAATGGGTACGCCAGCGTCACGATCAAGCTAGCGTACCCATGGCCGTACTCGAAAACGGCTAATTGTAAAGCAACAGCAGTTACACACAAAAACTCGGTACTAACTCTGCCCCCGCTATGCAAAATTTCATAACAATTGCTCTTGTAGAAACAGAGATATTGAACAAGACTTTTAAATGACAGCGTTATGGTAGCGTACACATAATAGTTCTGATTACTTCTGATAGATAGGGAACTTTTCTTTTGATAAATGCTATATGAAAAAATTCGGCGTGAAATTCTGACTCTATTAGTGTAAATACTTTATGCGAATTCGCAGTGGAATATGTCAAAAATCCATGTTATTTTATGTTCATAGTACTGGTACAGATATGCTCACAAGTGATTTAACAAGTTTTTTTAAAATACAGAATTAAAACTGATGAAACGTGATGAAATACTAAACTAGGAGTATATACACTTTATTAATTTCTAGATATAGCCCTGATCGAAAATGAAATAATTGGGAAAATTCAAATAAGTAGCTTTATCAGAAAAATAACGTTTGTTTTGCCAAAAACAACAATTTTTGTCACAGTATAATTATATTAGGTTCTGTTTTGTTATATTAATGACAATTTACATTAAAACAGGTTATGATTTAAACATATTTATTTGTAAGAATCAGTCTTAGAAAATATTTACAAATAATAACAATTGTACAATTATTAATTATATATTGAAAATCACAGTATAATCACATTTGGTATTGTTACAATAATCACAGTTTGGATTAAAACAGCATTTGTTGTATAAAATGTAATACAGGTTATGATTTATTTATGTTTTGTAGTAAGAATCAGTCTTAGAAAATATTTACAAATAATAATAATTTTTATTTTAAAAATTTATAAACATATAAATTTTTAACTTACCTAATAAATTCACTGCCACAAAAAAAAACAACAACACATCACAAGAGGGTCCGACTAGTCACATCACAACGGAAATTATGTGAGCGGGTTTTTTCGCGCATCCTTACCCCGCTCACCCCTTATCCTCACCCCCGATCATGTTAGCTGCCATAAGACGTGCAAGCGCGAAGGAGAAAGTATTAAGTATAGTCTATTTCTAAATTTGTTAAATCGTTAAAATAATGATTAATCGAGAAGACATTTTACTCCGTAACAGAATTTTTAAATTGTAAAAAAACTTGACATTTCTTCCTTTTTTGTATAACAATTAGTAATTATTATTGACATTGACTTACCTTTGTAATCTGACATCACATTTAATTATTTTTAATTCTGACACACAATTCTATTTTATAAATAAATAATAATATGTAATGTATGTGTGTAGATGTAAAAAATTATAGTTAATTGATATTATGTATTAGCTAGATGTTAAGTATTTGCATGCCCAAGTTGGACGAAACATGTAGATCAACCACTTTTGTACTACACCTTGTAATACCATGTTTTTGCAAATAAAGAAATTATGAATTATTATGAATTATGAATTTCACATTAGCATTTGAAAATGTTCCATTCCAGACAAACCAACTTTTTACAGTCAAGTACATAAATAGGTAGGTAATCATTTTAATATTTATGTCAGAACAAATCAAGCTAGCTTATATTAGCAAATAACGCTGTATCTCTGTTTATAATTTCACGAATACATTTTGTTCGCTACTGTACGTCAATACATTTGTTCCTAGAACTTTACATAGATTTTTTGACATATTCCACTGCAAATTCGCTTAAAGTATTTACACTAATAGAGTCAGAATTTCACGCCGAATTTTTTCATATAGCATTTATCAAAAGAAAAGTTCCCTATCTATCAGAAGTAATCAGAACTATTATGTGTACGCTACCATAACGCTGTCATTTAAAAGTCTTGTTCAATATCTCTGTTTCTACAAGAGCAATTGTTATGAAATTTTGCATAGCGGGGGCAGAGTTAGTACCGAGTTTTTGTGTGTAACTGCTGTTGCTTTACAATTAGCCGTTTTCGAGTACGGCCATGGGTACGCTAGCTTGATCGTGACGCTGGCGTACCCATTGAAAATGGTGTTTATTTCCTAAACTAAAGAGGAAGAGTTTTTTTTATTTTTACACTAATTAGGCAGTATTTACACCGAGTTTTTTGGCATAGTAACCAACTCGATACAGCTCTTGTGTACGCTACCGTCACGGACACTCGAAATGGTTGATCCTATTTTGATGAGACTTTCAACGTTACATAGCTGGTTTTACGGCTACCAACTTAGGCGGCACACTTTTCGAAAAAATATTAGGGTTTCACAGAAAAAAACACTTAAAAATTTTACCTACACGAATAATAAAATGCCTTTCGCGGCAAAGTAGCTATTATCAGCTAGTTGAAAATATTTAAAAAGTCAGAGGTCAATAAGTTGACTAATGTTTATGGCACAACGGTATATAACAATATTGTCAAAGTAATATGAAATAATATTTGACCTTAGGATAGAGAGTTCTTTATGAAAGCATTTAGGGACTTCCCCGAGATAAGAAGGGAAGAAAAACCACTATGACTATGCGTGCTTGAGCTCTGTTATTTGTGGTAGATGTTTTTATACCTATGCGGTACTTTTAATATTCTTTTTTCACACAACGCCATCTAGTCCCAAACTAAGCAGAGTTTGTACTATGAGCACTAGACAACGGATAAACATAAATAAATGCTTTTTTTTGTCAATACTTACCTACATTTTATACATAGAAAACACACAAAGATTTGCATTGAGCGGGTATCGAACCCGAGATCTCTGCGTAGCAGTCATATTATATAACCCCGAAGAAACAGAGGTTGTTGAATTCCTTGTTTGTTAATTGATACAGTTGTTAGCAATCTATTTTAAGAGATAAAAACGTCCGCGAACAAAGCTGCCCCGTCGGCGCAGGCCATGATCCAAATTATTAACAATGCCTATATTGATAAGCAGTATACTGCAAACTGCGATGGCATCCTACGCATGTTTCTATTTTTAATATTAGGTTAGGTATAATGATTCAACAATCATTATCAAAAGGGGATGTAATACAGACGGACAGACAAATCATGTGAGAGAGAAAGGGTTATATTTCAGTTTATTTTAAGGGAACTGACATAGCCTTAAGGACTGTCTAATCAACGAGGCAATTGACAGGGCCCATAAGACGCAAAACCGATGCTTGGAGTAGAAAGGCCAAGAAATATCATAATAACGGCCCATTAATGTCCCACTGCAGGGACAGGCCTTCTCTCTGGACGGAGGGATACTTGGCCTACTAATACCACCCTGGCTAGACGGATTGGTATAGGGTTTAATTTCAAGTTTTTCCTTCTTTTTATTTCATAAAGATAATATTCACGGATAGTCCCTTAGTCGGTTTCTACGACACCCATGGGATGAGATGGGGTGGTGACATATTTTATTCTTACTCCGTCACCACACGGAGAAATATACTTCTGCATATTATTATGTGACAAAGTTAGCATTACGGAGAAAAAAATTCTCCAAGTGTAGGTACTATTCAATTATTATTTAAGTATATGTTTTTTCTCAGACCTTGTTAATTTATGGTCAGTTAAAAAAACTGTGCCTGTTTGTAAGGAAATATTATTCCGCTATGGTTCAAAATAAATTCGATCAACGGGTAAGTAATTTGGTTAGGTACCTACTATTTTTTTTAAATACTTATGTAATTTTTTTTTTCGTAAATGATTATTATCTATAGGTATGAATTAAATTAAGTAAGTAGGTACTACAAATAGATATCAAAACTGGTTTCGGAACCGGTTGTTAATTAGAAAATTATTGAAAACCTAAATTGATCATATTTTTAAACGAATAAAACTGTTGTTGAAGTATGTTACGAGTATAAACCTGTCTAATCCATAAATAAATAAATATTCCTCACACATTCACACAACGCCATCTGGTCCCAAACTAAGCAAACCTTGTACTATGGGTACTAGACAACAATTAAACATACTTAAATACTTTTTTTTTGGAAATACATACATATTTTACATAGAAACACCAAGACTAATGCAAACAATCATGTTCATGCACACTAAGATTTGCATTGAGCGGGAATCGAAACCGAGACCTCTGTATAGCAGTCATGTTATATAACCACTACGCCACAGAGGTCATCGAATAACAATCCCTTAACCCTATCATGTGAGCCAATTGTCGTCCACGGCTGGACATAGGCCTTCTCCAAATATTGCCACATAGTGCGGTCTTGCATTTAACTCCATAATAATACAATATTTTCATTGTTTTAACTATAGTAATAGTTTCACACATCACCTACATAATAATATTCTCTGACCTTCTCTTACTTAGTAATAATAAAGTATATTATTTATTATAAACACTACTTTATTGCCCTTTGTGTGTGGGTTAAGATTTGTGATAAAATCTGTAGTGACGAAAGATCAGTAGACAAGGTTCATACTAAGTGCGTTAAAGCATTGCTTACAAAGAAACCACTAAGGGTCATAGCACATATAACGTAACGTAAACGGATCGGCACCGCCTGGCCTTTTTCCTCGGTGTCAAACGTCGAAAATCCGATTACGTTACGTATCCGATTAGTGTGCGTTACAGTAAAGCTCAGTACTCACATACGATATTACTCGATAGTTTTACTCCAAACAGAGTTAAACTTAAGGTGTGGACACAAAACAACAACTCGAAGGCTCGCATCGAGCCGGCTCGATGGATTTATAAAAAAAGTAATTTCCTTCGCACCTACTCTAGCGAGCTTCACTCGATAGGTGAATGCTGAATGTGTGGACAAAAGACCTAGCCGCGGGTTTTACTCAACATGTTTGCACGATCGAGTAAAACCGTATGTGAGTACTGAGCTTAAGGAGTTTCATACAAAGAATACTGAACCGTTTGAGTTGATAAGGTGACGATCCGTTTACGTTACGTTATATGTGCTACGACGCTTAAGCACACGATATCTTGACTAGAAATTGACGTTTAAATGTTTTAGATAATATTGGTTGATATAGTTTACAAAAGTTTACAGCGCTGATATATCAAGTAACGTCGGTAAAGGACGACCTACTTGGGACTTTTGACATATCATTTGTAATGACGTATTCAAGGCCTGCACAAAAATCCAGCTTGTTGGGAATTAATGCAAACTGGAATGTCTATTTTGACTGGACTACTAACTTAAATTGCATAATATCGTTCAAGGGCCTACATCAGTTTTCTACCACGCCTCTGTCACGTCTGTCATCAACGACAATAAATATTTGTCAAAGTGTCGACATACAGAACCTACTTCTAAGCTAAAACATATTACGTGGTTGTAGAAAAGCACATAGTTAATAATCACGTAATTATACAACACGTACAGTCACTCGTTCGATGACAAATTCCAAAATTCTCCCTTCTATATAACAGTAACATAAGCACACTATTGGAGATTATCCGTGTGGAGACGGAGTAAGAGTAAAATATGTCACCACCCCATCTCATCCCGTGTGTGTCGCAAAAACCGACTAAGGGACCGTAAATATTATCTTTACGAAATAAAAAGGAAAATTTGTAATTAAGCCCAATCAGTCTGACTAGCGCAGTGTGATGGAATGGAATGGAATGGATGGTGGACTCTAGTTTCCACACTTAGACTCTCTTTTGGTCCATTGTGTGTGCAGAATTCTGGCTAACTTAGCCAGCCTAACTCCGTCCAGAAGCGCAGAAGTTTACTGGGAACTTCACAGGCTTCGCGGAGTGACCTCAATGGTCCGAGGATTTCATTTCGTTGAGAAGTCACTGCCTCGCATTCCAGGATTACGTGCGTGACTGATTCTTCGGCACTGAAACATCCCCTGCATAAGGGACTGTCAGTACCACCGGTTAGGTATAGATGTTTATTAAGGTGACAGTGGCCCATAATTGTCCCTATCATTATTTTTAGATTATTTCTGTTAAGATTTATTAGGCGTTTAGATAGTGGATTCACAGCAGGTGTGGTATTAGTAGGTTAAGTATCCCTCCGTCACTGTAGGAGACCCGTCTGCAGTGGGACATTAATGGGCTTTTATGATGATGATTGAAGATTATTTCCTGAAGGTGTACTAATCAGTAGTTTTTGCGTGAAAGAGTAACAAACTTCCATCCATCCTCACAAACTTTCACATTTATAATATTAGTAGGATTTACGTACCTATTATCTTTAAAATGTCTACACAGAACACAGGTTAGGCATTAACGCCAATACTAAATATAAACATATTTTAAATTTTTGACATAAAATGTACAGTTATAATAATTAAAATTAACGACATGTTATAAGTAATGGAATTTAAACGACTCCCTAAACGATAAGCGAATTATTTACGTTATTATCAATGGTCAAATGTATTTATAAAGCATCCGCAATGGCCGATTTACATTTACGTAGAAAGAAGGGAGTTAAGCTGGCTGTCCACGAAAGCGGAGAGGCAACGGCGAAATATTTTCTAATCATCATAACAGCCCATTAATGTCCCACTGCAGGGACGGACTACCTCCAGTGTCGGAGGGATACTTGGCCTACTAACACCACGCTGGCCAGACGGATTGATATAGGAGGAGGCCCGTCCCTGCAGTGGGACATTAATGGGCTGTTATGATGATGATGATGTTAAACCCTATACTAACACACTTAACTAAATGAAAAAAAAGGTTGGGTGACAACACTAAGCCTTGATGAACACTATCATAAACAGAGACTGGAAACAGGGCACTTATTTTTATCATGTGCCGGAAGCTGGAGATCCATTTCCAAACATGTTTGTGAGGACCCATGTCGGAAGTGTGGATGGAACCTTACCGATATAGGGGATATTCAGATAATTATCCAGACCAGTTCAAAGTTTACTAAACTTTACCGCTGCTTTCAAGGCTCTAGTAGAGAAAAAGCAGTGTAGCAAACTTTACTGCTATATTTTCTAGACGTCAGTTTATAATTTAATGATATTGTAACTGTAATATGGTGCTTCAACCATTGTATACCATATATAACTATAAAAACCAAGGATTATACAAAAGAATCAATATAATATTATATTTTTAAAAGCCTTTGTTGCTGGTAGTGAAGTATGAAATTACATTCTAGGTGCTTGATTACCTAGAGATATAGAAACTGCACTTAGAGCACTAAGGGTCGTAGCACATATATCGTAATGTAAACGGATCAGCACCGCCTCGCCTTTTTCCTCTGTGTCAAACGTCAAAAATCCGATTACGTTACGATTCCGATAAGTGTGCATTGGAGTAAGGAGTTTCATACAAATAATATTGAACGGCTCGAGTTGATACGGTGCCGATCCATTTACATTACGATATATGTGCTACGACCCTAAGGCAGCTGCTATAAAGTAGTCATTTTATGAGTCTTCCTGTGACATTAATTTTTTCAAACAAATATATATTTAGATAATAATAGAATAATATAACTCTATGAGTGATAAATTTATGTTATTTTATGGCTAGTCTTATATTGTCTGCAAGTCCTATACTGTTACTTAAAGATTGTTTTAATTGAATGGTTAGTAAAAGGGATGTAAAGAACCAATATAGAGCAACCAGGTCCAATAAGCATTATTTGATCACACAAATGATGCTCGTACATGGAACCAAGCTTGCAACCTTATGCGCAACAATAAGGGATTCAGGGACTGCAACACCACCGAGTAGCTAGCTAAGACTATAAGTATGTCTTATTGTTGGTAAAACAAACATACTATATTATGTAATAAAACATTGTCACAGCATTAATATTTGTTACAGCCAGCAGCAACATAATCAAACTTCATGAATTATTCAAATAACACATCCTTTTACTACAAAACATATTTGAATTGTAAATTACTTTGTAAATAAATATATGTACGACTATAGTACACAATAGTTGTGCTCAATTTCATACAATTCATTCTATACAACCATAATACTGTTTTACAGTTTCTAATAAGAACACATATTAGGTAAATTGTTATTTTTCAATGGTCACATGCAATTACTGTCCAATTTGTACAAGGAATTACAACACAAAAGATTTTAACTACCATATACAACTAGCTATTTAAAATTTCGAAATCACATGATCCTACTTTCGTAAACGAAACACGAAAATATTATGTTATGATTTTTTCTACATAACTATGTTTTTATAAGTTGAACGTGTGGTAACGTCTTTGAAAATTAGCGAGACGTTAACAGCTTTATTAAATTAGCATACATAAAAAGGAACACATTGACATAAATTAGAAAATTTATGTGAAAAATTAAATATAAATAAACAACTTCTATATCAACATAGTAAGGCTTATAACTTACCCTTTATTTAAAACTGGGCACTATAACAAAGCAGATCGAACAAGCGAAACTTGTACTTGTAATTTACAACACTTTAACACGAATAACATTAAATTAAATTATAATTTTACAATGAAAACAGACTATCACACCGAGTTTGATACAGCTGAAGCAGCCATTTGTAAAAAGAAGTCGTTCCGTCAAACTTGTTACAAATATTGCCAGATATGAAGTGAATATAATACTACCAAGAAAGACGTTTGCAATACATGGTGTCGAGTCGAGTCCAGTCAGTGTGTGATTGAGAGAACATTAACAACCATCCATCCTATCCTATCCTTCCTACTAATATTATAAATGATAAAGTTTAAAAGGACGGACGGATGTTTGTAACTCTTTCACGCAAAAACCATTGGACGGGTTTTTATGAAACTTTACAGTAATATAGCTTACACATCTGACATCAGAATAACACATAGGCTACAATTTCATGAAGATATTACGTAAACTGTCTTAAATACGAAGACGAAGGGCTAGTAACAAATAAATAGTTCCTCGGTGGCAAAACAGTCGCTCGTGAATGTGGCTGCAATGCACTTCGAACCCCACACTTTTGCTTAATTAATAATTCTGTGATCCTAAAATTATTGTCTTGAGCCTGGATGATCTTTGAATCCATTAAATGAAAGTCTATAAAGTCCCCGCAACACCACAAGTGACCACAACATGCAACTGTAGGGACTAGGGACACAACATTGTAATTTGAGTGGCTGGTGACAAATCACTTTTACAGGTGCACACAGCACAACTGTATTAGCTTCGCCCAGCAGTCGTCTCTCCGCAATCATGTAGTTAGGTCGTAGTAATTATTATATATTGTTATTGGTATTTAAATATTATTATCTGGTACCAGCAGTAAATATATTATCTTATTATTCTAATGCATACTATTTGGAAACCTACAATACTTCATTGAACCCTAAACTGGTGACGCCGACGTCGTGACGTATTTAATAGTTTTTAGAAACAGCGGTTCACTTATCTGATTCTCAATAAAACTTTATTAGTTAACTAAATTTTCTGCTATATGGAATATTTTTTTTAGAATGGTAATTCTTGCAGCTCTTTACGCTCCGTTCTAAGCATTGGATTTGCATTTGTCGCATTGTAAAAACAAGATACAGTAAATAGTATTTTATTTTTAATAATGTTTTATTTCTTAAAGTAGGAAGTATTTAGGTTACCCAGGTATATATTTAATTACTATTCACTTTTATTAATAAATATCATTACTCTCAGATACTTTATTAGACATTTATTTGTATAGCTTGTAACAGCTTGATCAAATAGGAATGATAAACTAATACGTAGTACGGGACGTAACATTATTTACAAATTTCATCAGTGAAGTGAAGGAATCTTGAAAAACAAAAATCCAAAAAAAATAACAAAATGTCTTCAGCACCTACAAGGCGACATATCTTAGCATTATATAAATGTCTAATACGGGAATCCGAGAAGTTCCCTAGCTACAATTACAGGTACATTTATTTTTTGGTATAAAATAATAATTACATAACCTCTTTTGGTATTTTTCTTATTTTTAGCAAGTATGGCGAGTATATTTAAAACGCTCAAAATATTTTGAGAACCTATACTTATTTATTATCTAAAAACACACGTTTAGCGAAGGTACAACGCATTAAATAGTAACAGTAGATTAAAATATTTACATATTTTTAATTACACAGCTGTAATATCGTATTTCATTAACGATAATATTCATTACTGCTATCTGCTCTAACTCTTGGCTTTTTAAATTTAGCTTGTCATTTAAGCCGGGTTCACATTTATCTGACGTGTCGTGTCGTGATGCATCAGAACGGTATCGGTTTCATACATTTTATATAGTTGCGTTCACATTTATCCAATGTGTTGTGTCGTGACGGCTTCTGATGTGTCGCGTCACAAACGATCCCGGTCCGCGTCAGGACGGGTGAGGTGCGGGGGGCGGTGCATCGGGACTTCACACCGCATCAGACTAGTGTGCACGCGCCTGTGTTGTGTTGTTACGCGTCAGAAATGAATGATTCTTGAAAAAACATTGCAAATGTGTGAACTCGCTAAGAGCCAAGACACAACTGATACAAAAAAGCGTCTTAGTGCGTCATAACACATCATATCAATGTGAACAGTAGCCGTCACGACAGAAAGCATCACAACACGACACGTCAGATAAATGTGAACCCGGCTTTAATCTTCTGACTTGGCTTTACGACTGTGACACTAGGACCACAGCAAGGACCAAGGACTTACGTGCTCTTCGTAGAACGGAGATGCTTAGATAAAATGCCACCAACCAGTCACCCGTCTATGAAATGAGCTCGCTGACGTTACTTTATAGCTTATGAATCAGTGATTGTAACTGACATTGTATTTTCAAGCTTTAGTGTTGAGCTACGACTTCTAAAACCACTTATATTATCTTTACGAAATAAAAAGAAGGAAAACTTGAAATTAAACCCTATACCAATCCGCCTGGCCAGCATGGTGGTAGAAGGCTGGTAGGTATCTCTCTGTCACGGGAGGAGGCCCGTACCTTGCAGGATATTAATGGGCTGTAATGATATTATCAACAAATATTACCATAGTCAAATTTTGTTTAGTGCATGGTATGACTAGTGATGTGCCTAGTGGCAATATTTCCATTCCCAGCAATATTCCCAATGTTGCCACTGCCGGTAAAATACCAATATTCCCAGCAATGTGATATGTATGTGCGTAGGGACAAGTGAAACAACTAATGGTCGAGATCACACTCACGTTTAATAACAAGCAATGGATACTTATAGGAGTGGACGCAGCCACTCACCTATGTACATATACATATATGCAACATTCCTCCCTCTATAGCTTGACAATATGGATACAGAAATATGGATACAGAAATATATAATATAGATATCTAGACAAGAAAACTTACTACCTAACTATTACAGTAAAAAAAACTTTTATAATCAACCCTAGGTACAGGGCGTAAAATCTTTCCACAACTCGTTTGTCTATCAGGTTGTCGAGGTTGTAGATCCGATTGAACTTCAACACTCGTGTGTTCTACAGCCTCATGAAACTCTTCTTCTTCTTCTCCCCTCGGGCTCGGGGGACTGTTAGCAACATTCGTCGACTGTGACGTGTTAGCTTGCGCTGAGGTGTGCTGTGATGTAATATCTTCAATTTCGATAGGACTGTCACTGGATGATTGACGATCGCTGCCTGTACCTCTAAAGGGTATTATTTGATTCTGATGTCTTTTACAAATATTGGAATTTAGACTGTCTTTAATAATATATATCACTTTACCTATTCGTTTTGCAATAATTCCTTTTTTCCATGATTGATTTTTATTTTTATTAAATGTTTTATATAAAACCAGGTCTCCCGGGTTAAAATGAACATGTCTTGCCCTAGACTGTGAGCACTGTTGGACGTGTTGAGTGGAAGTGACATATGCCGGCGGCAGACATTGCGGTGTTGGGTTTATTAAATCTAATCGTGATCGTAACTTACGCCCGAATACGAGCTGTGCAGGTGAACTGCCCGTACTAGAATGTATTGAATTCCTATAGTCAAATAGGTACTTATATAATTTATGCTGTACCGATTTAACATCAGAGTTACATAAGATAGCTGATTTAATCCCCTTTTTAACTACCTTCACATAACTTTCTGCCTGTCCGTTGCTAGCCGGGTGATAAACAGGTGACGTCACATGCGATATTCCATTCGATAAGCAAAACTTTTTAAATTCTTCTGATGTAAATTGTGTGCCATTATCACTAACTATAGTGTGTGGCGAGCCGAATCTCGCCATATATTCGTACAGTTTACTAATTAACGAAAACGATGACGCGCTTGTCCCCATACAGTACGCCTCGACCCACTTGGAATACGCGTCTACTATAACTAAATACAAGCGATTATGAATAGGTCCTAAGAAATCTACGTGTATTCTGTAAAATACCTCAGGGGGGCGTGGCCACGGCTCAGGGAGCGCGCGCGCTGGTGACGGCCGCAGTTGTATACAAATCTCACAACCGGTTATCATATTTTCTATAGCTTGATCTATCCCGGGGAACCAAAATCTTCCACGAGCCTCTGCTTTTGTTTTCACAATGCCTAAGTGTGATTTATGCAACTCAACTAAAATCTTGGTTCGAAGCGATTCCGGAATAACTATTTTATGACCTCGCATTATGCACCCATTCTCATAAGATAGCTGGGCCCTACAAAGAAAATATGGTTTAATTAACTCATTAACTACATGTTTAGGCCATCCCTTCGAATTATAATAAATAACTTTGCACAAAACTTGATCCTTTAAAGTTTCCGTACGAATATCGTTAACTGTAACGGGTAAACTACTATCTATTACAAAGTTAATATAGGAGGCGCGATCCTCTACCGGCGCTAATGAGTCATAGTTGCCTGTCGCGGCGTGCTTGTGTGCGTGTGACTCATCGTCATCGGGCAAACTCGCGCGAGACAGATAGTCCGCACTGTTGTCTGCACTACGTATATATTCTATAGTGTAGTTATATCCACTAAGGAATATGCCAGCCTATTATCTGAGACTTCAGGAACGCCTCTGTAGGGTCCAAAAATGGATAATAGGGGTTTGTGATCAGTTCGAAGTATAAACGGGGTCGCCCTCCCATATAAATACTGATGGAACCGCCGCACTCCAAATATAATGGCTGTGGCCTCCTTTTGGATTTGCGAATAGCGCTTTTCCGCTGCATTTAGCGTTCGTGAGGCGAACGATATGGGCCGTTCCACACCATCAGTTCCTGCCTGTGACAGAATTGCTCCTAACCCACTAGGAGATGCATCTACTGTAAGAATAATTTTTGCATTCTGATCAAAATGAGCCAGTATTTGCTCAGATGACAAACACTCTTTAATTTTCTTAAAAGCATTATTATGTATAGGGTCCCATTTCCATTTACTACCCTTTTTCAAAAGTGCATAAAGAGGACTCAGGATAGAAGATGCATTTGGTACAAACTGTCTATAATAATTAACTAACCCTAGAAAAGACTGTAGTTTATTTACACTATTTGGCACGGGAGCCTCAACTATAGCTTTTACTTTTTGTTTGGATTTTCTAATCCCATTTTTATCTATAGTATAACCTAAATACTCCACTTGATCAGCAAAAAATATACATTTGTTCTTTTGCAACGTTAACCCTGCGTCCTGTAACCTATTTAAAACCATCTCAAGGCGAGCTAAATGTTGTTCCTTAGTTTCCCCTGTTATACAAATATCGTCGAGCATGCACATAACTCCATCCAATCCCGACAGTAGACACTCCATCGCGCGCTGGAAAATAGCGGGCGCGCTGGAGAGGCCGAAGACAAGTCTAGTATATACAAATAATCCCCGATGGGTATTTATACAAGTTATCTTTTGCGATGCCTCATCGAGAACAAATTGTGAGTAGGCCTGGGTCAAGTCTAATTTAGTAAATTGTTGCCCCCCGTGTAGTTTCACAAACAATTCCCGAACTGTCGGCAAGGGATAGTGTTCCACCACTAACTGTTTATTTACGCTAACAGAATAATCAGCGCACAAACGAACAGAACCATCGCGTTTTAATATAGGTACAATAGGAGATGCGTATTGCGAGTGTTGAACCGGTTTTAGGACACCTATACGCACTAGAACTCGATCGTTCACTATTAACCTTATCTCTTAATGCGAACGCTATAGGACGTGCTTTGCAAAATACCGGTTTTACATCGTTTTTTAATTGTAAATTTATTTGTTATTTTGAAAAGACCCCTAATTCGTTGGAGAACACCAATGGGTAACGTAATTTTAATTGTCCGACAATATCAATGTTTACATTGTTTATTTGTTGCATTTGTAACTTGAACAAGGAAATAAAATCGCGTCCCACTATTGGTGGTCCCCCGTCTTGTATTACCCGTACATTTATTGCGTGCGTATCATTTAAATACGTAAAAGGCAAATTAATAATACCAAGGCATTGAATTGCCCTTCCCGTGTACGTATATAACCGGTCTTTTGTTAATGATAATGGCATAGAATTAAAATATTTTTTATATGTTCTATCGGAAATCGCAGTAACCGCCGAACCTGTGTCCAGTTCAAATTTTAAGCTAACGGCATTTATTAAAATAGTTAATGTCATTGGTTCACCCCTTTGAGAAAATATTTTTAAAATCTTACCGTCGTCACCGTCACTTTCACTCAACTCGACTGTGGTACCTACAAAGTTCACTTTTTTACACATTCGGCGCAAATGGCCTATTTCGTTACACTTTTTGCATTTGTACTTAGAGAACCGACACTGAACCGCATTGTGGTTTCTATAACCGCACACTGTACACTTTTCCTTTGTATTACCGTTAGTATTTTCCGTTTGCTTATTACGCGCTATCTTGAAAACCGGCTCGCTCGGTGTTGGTCCTACTGCTTCTGCCTGGGAAGATGAAGACGCTGTTGCTCCTTTGCGCGCACTGCGCACGCTCTCCGCCAGCTCCACTGCCTTTGCCAGTGTCAAGTCCTGGAGGTCCCGTGCAAACAACTTCTCCTTTTCCGGCCCAGGTTGCATACCCATTACAAAACGATCCCGGAGCGCCTCCTCTACGTTCAAGAAACTGCAATGTGTAGTTAGCCCACGTAGCCTCGCAGCCCACTGCGAATACGTCTCTTCTGCTGTCTGCGTAGCCGCATAAAAGTTGTGCCGTTCCCCGAATCCACACTTTTTCGGTGTAAAGTGGTTATCGAGCAGTACCAGAATGTCTTCAAAGGGCACCTGTGTTACTTGCTTCGGTAACGCCAAATCCGCAGCCAGTTTGAAGGTACTATCACTGAGTGCACTCAACAAGATTGCTCGTCTTTTCACTCCTGCTGGGTCCTTTATCGCGTCGATGTCGTTCGCGATAAACCACTGCACAATACGTTGCTTATAGTTTTGCCATGTATGCACCGTATGGTCAAAACTCGATAAAATACCGAAATGCGACATTTTAATTTTATTATTTTCGAGTCGCGGGTAAGCTCGTCGCCAATGATATGTATGTGCGTAGGGACAAGTGAAACAACTAATGGTCGAGATCACACTCACGTTTAATAACAAGCGATGGATACTTATAGGAGTGGACGCAGCCACTCACCTATGTACATATACATATTGCCTATCATAATAAAACTATATTTTATTAGTACTGTAGACGAAATCATGATTTTTCAATTATATTTGTGAAGTCTTTCATAAAATATTAATAATAATAATATTTTGGCGAAGTCGATAACAGCTTCACTCACACACAGGTAAAGATTTTATCAATTCCTTCGACTTCTGCTAGCGTGGAAAGGAGTTTTTCTTGAGTTGTTGATCCAAATAGTGATTTACAGATACTGAACGAATGACATTTTTTTGTTGATTGTTTGTATTTTATATATTGACTAGCTGTTGCCCGCGACTTCGTCTGCGAGTTTTAAAGAATTCACACATATCCTTATAAATTGTAGCCTACGATGGTTTTGACTATGACTTTCATTTTAAATTTGACTTAGATTTTGACTTTTACTTTACTTTGTCTTTTTGATTTTGACTTTTGACATTTTTTGATTTTGACTTTTGACCCTTTTTGATTTTGACTTTTGAACTTTTTTGATTTTGACTTTTGACCATTTTTGATTTTGCCTTTTGACTTTTTTTTATTTTGACTTTTACTTTACTTTGTCTTTTTGATTTTGACTTTTGACATTTTTTGATTTTGACTTTTGACCCTTTTTGATTTTGACTTTTTTTGATTTTGACTTTTTTTATTTTGACTTTTGACCTTTTTGACTTTGACTTTTACTAAGTCTGGTTTTGAATGTTATTAGGACTATAATTTCGATATTGATATCTTTTTTGCGGAACCCTTACATTAAATTTTAGAAAGTCTCGTAATCAAAATAAAATTTATTTTCTGCGGGACCCTATTAAATAAAAGTATTCTAAGTTACTCCTTATACCATCAGTTACCTCTCCGTAACCTTATAGAGCCTAATTTGTGCAAAACCATTAATATTGTTAAAATTTTAAACGTTTTTATATTTTTCTACGGAACCCTAAAAAGTTTTTAAAATCTAAAGTACCAATCTAAGTAGTTTACGCGCCGTAAAATATTCAATCCAATAGTGAAATTTCCATCGAAATCCGTCCAGCGGCTTCGGAAATTACCCGTAACAAACAGACAGACAAAATTTTTTTAATTGTGTTTTTCAGCAATGGTATCGTGTATACATTGATATGCAATTTGTACAAAACCAGGGATTTCATGTCACAAACAGACACTTTAATTTGTATAGATATTTGGTATTTCCATTTCAACATTACTCGTTACATACTTAATAGTTATTTTTATGTAATTTTGCCTGGAAAACAAGTACAATATTAAAGAATTGATTGAAATTTGTGCCTTTTATTCAGTTTACTATGATTGTCAATTCCTGTATAGAAATGTTGTCGTTACTTCTTATTTTCACTATCATGTGTGGCAACATTGGCAAAATTGCCAGTAAAATACCGGGAATATTGCCAAAAATGCCGGCAATTTTGGGCATTTTACTCAAAACAAAATTATATAGTGTACAATGTAGTCCGTAGCCTTGAAATGCTAATTTTAAGTATTGTACATAGGTGCTATAGTCCATTTGACTTTTATTTAAACAATATTGCCATAAATTTCCACTCGCGGCAATATTGCTGGCAATATTGCCACCAATATTCCCAGTTCGGGCAATATTGCCGGCAACGGCACATCTCTAGGTATGACACATTGTATAGACATTTCAGTTATTCCTACAATAATATTTATTGCAATAAATAATATTTTACAGATCATATGCGTTAAGAAAAGTTCGAGATTCATTTAGAGAGAGCAGAGTGTTGACCGATGAGAAATTAATAAAGAAACAATTTGACCTAGGAGCTGAGAATTTAGAAATGATTCGGAGACAGGTAATTTAATTTAGTTTTAACACATTCACATTAAAATAACTGATTAGACAGCAAGGTGATTGCGAGTACGAATCCCTGCAACACCACAACATGCAATTGTAGAGACAAAACATTGTAATTTGAGCTACTGCTAGTAGTAAAGCGCCGATTACACTACCCTACATATCGGAGATTGGCGAGTCCCGCCGTAGGGCCCTACATCGTGTAGGAAACTACATGATGTAGAGCGGTCGGGACTCGCCAATCTCTGATATGTAGTGTCCTAACAGCCTACATGTGATTACACTAGACCAACATATAGTGCCCTACAAGATGTAGGGCCCTACATGTAGGGTAGAGTAATCGGCGCTTAAGCTGTTATTTTATTTATTTATTTATTTAAACAATATGGAAGACTTACAGCTAATATTACAAATTAGTTTATAAAGTGGTAATCTGAAAGCCAATAACAAGTCTTCGCTTATAGCTAACATTACAGAAAGTGGAGACAGATAGAGGATCCGCCACTGTAACAAACATAGGTTTATACACACTTAATAAATTAAAAAAAAAAAAAGAAAAGAAAAACGATACATAATAAAACTTTGTGCTCAAACTTAAAATTATACAATAAAAGTAACCTATCATGAAGAGAAAAATTGAAGGCTTAGACATCTCTTTGCCGAGTTATGACTGGTATTAAAAATATCAAAATCATAATATTGCTTACACAATTTATTGAAACTACGACTCACTCGCACCACGTAACTGTTCTGTCTATAATTAGTAGACGCTGAGGGTACACTAATAGGGGGATTATACCGCGTCACTTTACAAGGTGTGTTAAAGGAAAATTTTGATAAAAGGTCCGAACAATCAATTTTATTATTTGTTATTTTTAACAAAAGAATACAATCGGCTATCTCGCGTCGTTTTACAAGAGGAAGAATATGGAATACTTTACACAAGTCAAAATAGTTATCAGAATTATATGGTATTTTTTGATGAAAACATAAATACTTCAAAAATCGCCTCTGCACCCCCTCAATTAGCGAATGCAATCCGGACTATCCGTAATCCGAAAAATCCGGATATCCGCCCATTTTTACTCGGATTGTAAATCCGGATTCGAAAATTAAATCCGCGGATTTTCTGAATAATAAGAAATTGTAACGTTAGAGTAGATATGGCGTTATTCGAGGATAGTGGTTCACCAGGACGTTATTAAAAGGCCGCTTACAAGCATCTTTAATGCATTCCACCTACAAGCGTTGAAACAGAGCGTGCTTTTTCTACAGCAGGAATTATGTGTAACCAAATTCGCAGCAGGTTACACAACTTTAGATGATTTATTATTTTTGAGGTCACATTTTGATGGCAGCAAAATTAATACAGACATCTACAACATAGCAACTTTACAGGAGAGCACTTTTAGTAAAAAAAGTTACCATTTTGAGAATTATGAACAAATTAAAATTAAAGTTGGCAGAATGAATTAAAATAATTTTTTTTTATACCTATTGTATTAAGAGTTTTATCCCTATGTTGTCATTTTACTGAAATAATGTAGGTACCTATATTCTATTCGCGTTTAGAATGCAGTGAGTTGTCATTGTCCACCGACCTAGCCCCGCCGTGTAACCAATCAAATCTTTTAAAATACAAATTAATTGAATTTTAAAAGATTTTATTGGTTAGATGACGGGGCTGTCACTGCAGTCTATAGAATAGGATATATATGTCTTTTTATACATAGAAAGAAATCTTACGTGGAAGAAGATATCTACCTAATAATCGTACATACGTCATTAGTCGCCACAAAAGAGGTCATTTCGATATAAAATATTATAATATAAACTGAGTAATAAGTTCTGAGACTTTCTTTTATGGATATTTAATGTTATAAAAGCGACATAAACATTCCATTGATGTTCTAAAACAAAACAATATTAAATTTGTCAACAAAAATATTGTAGATGTCTTCATTTACATTGCATATAACATTTATATTTATGTAAAGTAGGTACTTAGGTAAGTAAGAACTTTAAACAAAATAAATTCATTTAAAAGACAACAAAACGGTACGCGCAAAAGCAAGACATGTGACTGTTGTCTTTATTTAGGTTACAATCATCTGTGGCTACTCCAAAGTATTTTTTTTTTTTATAAATAAAATATAATTTTAACTAAAATAAATATAATGCAGAACTTTAGGTAAGGTTATATAAGGCTCATTTTCGTAAAACAAAGATATTTGCAGAAATGTGCATTAACTTGGCCGCCATCGATTTTATGTCTTATAAAATAACACATAAAATCGTCTTTTTAAAATTAAATTAAATAAAAAGAGGTTAAATTATTTTGTTACTTTTGTCAGTGTTATTAATTTTTCAAGAAGTCAATTATTTATGTTTACCTACCTGAATTTCTATTTATTTTAACTTTTAATTGTTTTAGTAACGTTGCTCAGCTGGCAGTTAACGAGTTATACACAGATTATTTTAATAATGCGGATTATTTCCGTGTGTAATCTTTATTAATTTGAGGAGAAATTTTGATAGTCTTATTTTTGATCTCCAAAGTTTTATTTTAATTTGTACTTATTATTTTGATTAGAAATTGAATAATTACAAATAACAAAATCAAAATAAAAATCGATTATATTAATATGTTTTGATTTTCCAGTGTTTTCATTATAATCCATTTACACAAGTATAAGAAACATCACATTTAGAAACTGATTTAAGTGGATTTGTTTAATTTTATAAAAAATCCGTAAAATCCGGATAATCCGGATCGTACCAAAAATCCGTTCTTAAAAATCCGGATTTTAAAACAGAACGGATTTGCATTCCCTACCCTCAATACGATCAATATATTTATTATAACACGGGTTCCAGACCTGTGTGGCATACTCAAGATGACAACGGACAAATGTACAGTACAATATTTTTAATGTCTTTACATCTTTGAAACACCTTGACAATCTCATTACAAAACCAAGCGCTTTCAGCGCTTTTTTTACAACTGCATCGACTTGCTCGTCAAACTGAAGCTTAGAGTCATGATGCACTCCCAGGTCACGCACCGAGTTACATCGAGGTAATGCTTGGCCCCCTAATGTGTAGTCTGTAGAAATGATTGTACTCTTACGAGTATACGTTATAAGTGAGCATTTACTAGGGTTCAAATCTAGTTTATTATGCTTACAATACTGATCTAGGCGGTGTAAATCAGCCTGCATGGCTGATGTATCTGCTAAAGATGATACAAAAGAATAAATTTTCATGTCGTCCGCGAAGCATAACAGCTTTGAAAATTTGAAGCAGAGGTCTATATCATTGACATAAATAGTAAACAATAGAGGACCAAGCAAGGAACCCTGTGGGACGCCACTAGGAACTGTAATCCAGCTAGAAATGTAATTACTGACCACGACAGCCTGCGATCTATTCTCTATGTAAGAAGAAAACCATCTTAACAAGTCTCCACGTACGCCTATGTTCTCAAGCTTGAGAATCAAGATCTTGTGATCAATACGATCAAATGCTTTGCTGTAGTCAGTATAGACTACGTCCACCTGACCACCCTTATCCATAGCATTTGTGATAAAATCATTGAATAAAACAAGGTTCGACACAGTAGACCGATCCCTTAAGAAACCATGCTGAAACGGACTGAATGAATTTTTAAGAGCAGAATAAACCTGATTATAAATTAATCTTTCAAAGAGTTTCGCAATTAAACACAATTTGGATATCGGGCGATAATTAGTTACCTCTGTTTTAGAGCCCTTTTTGTGTATTGGTGTGACAAAGGCTGATTTCCATATACGAGGAACGACGCACGAAGACAAAGATTTCTGAAAGAGCAGGGATATTGGTCTAGATATTGAGTCTGCTGTCTGTCTCAAGAATTTTGCCGATATATTGTCAGGACCCGCTGCTTTGCTTATGTCAAGCTTGCTGATCAGTGTATTAACTGTATCAACATCAACAGTCACTGCAGAAATGTCAGACACCGGTTGAGAGCAACTAGAGAGAGAAGAGTTCGAGTCAGAAGAAGATGTATTACTAGGCTTAAGAAATGTAGTATAGAAGTGTGAAGAAAAAGCCTCACATATATTTTCACCCGTAGTAACTAATTCATCATTATAGTTTAATGAACTAGGCAACACATTTGTGTTACTACGGCTTTTTACAAACGACCAGAAGTGTTTAGGGTTATGCTTAATTGATTCTTCAGTTAATTTTAAATATCTAAGATAACAATCTGATTCCATTATTTTTATTTTCACACGAAGTAGTTTAAAAGAATTCGCGTCAGATAAATTACTGTATTTTTTCATTCTTCTAAGATATTTGTACTTTTCTTTTATTAATCTGATAAGACATGAGCTGTACCAAAATGGATACGCTTTGTTTCTTACAGTTTTTTGAGGTATATAGTTCTTATGTAAATTAAAAATTGTATTATTAAAAAACTCAACTGACTCGTCTATAGTGCGGCTGGAAAATTCACACTCCCAGTCAATAATATTAATATCTCTGTTGATAGAACAAAAATCGCCTCTGTCATACATATATCTTACCCGCGGTCCTTGTACTAGTGTAGGAATTTCTTTAAGAGACATGTCAATCAATAATGCCGGGTGATAGGAATCGATGGGAACTAATGGATGTAAGCACTCACTCACGCTAACTATGTCATTGGAGATAACCAGATCTAATATTTTTCCGTATCCATTAAGCACTCCATTATACTGACCAAAGTCCAAAGTACAAAGCTCATCAACGATCGCGTATTCGTCATGTGAATTTAAATTGCTGGGCATAAAACACTTATTTCGTGAAGGCAACCAATTGATTCCACTCATGTTAAAATCCCCTACAATTAGGAAGGTATTAAAAGAATTATTAATTACTGACTCACTGAGCTTTGTTAAGAAATTGCATAGTTGTGCTGAAAAGGACAGTCCCTGGTTTTGTTTACATAAGTAAACAACACATATATATAAGTTAATCCAGTTATGAGAGGTACACTTTCTTAATCGAATACTAACCCAAAGATCCTCAGCTGTAGAATGAAAGGAAGGCTGAGGAATAACCAATAAATCCTTGCGCGCTGCTATTAAAACACCCCCACCACGTGACTGACCAGTTGACAAGTAATCACGGTCACGACGCCAAACTATGTAGCGATTGTCGAATAGTTCAGAACTTAGAACACCGTCAATCAACCACGTCTCTGATAAAATGATAACATCATATGAATTAAGTAACATTTGCCTATAAAATATGTCAGTTTTGGTTCGCAGTCCCCGAACATTTTGATAGAATACACTTAACTTATGCTTGTTTGTATCGAACATTGTATTTAAACTTAAAATTAGTGTAATTTATCAAAGAATCGATAAAAATAATATTTTATAACATTTTATTTATTTTATAACATTATGTTGAAAATAAAGAAACTGAACTGAACTGAAATGTTTTTTTCTCATTGCAGATTATTGTGGGATCTCTGTACAGAACGGAAAAGCTGGTCATCGAGAATTTGAAGTAATTATACTTATTTTTTTTTTATACTAGGTACAATATTTCAACATCACAGTTTGTTCCTAGGTTGTCGTTAAATCATCATAACAGCCAATTAATGTCCCATTGCAGGGACAGGCTTGCAGTGAGACATTAATGCGGCTGCTAGTCGGTTTTTACGACACCCATGGGATGAGATGGGGAGGTGACATATTGTATTCTTATTCCGTCACCATATGGCGATCTGTCACCATATGGCGATCTGTCACCACAGGGTTGTCGTTAAATGCAACCAAATTACTGTCTTTATGTCTAGCAAGGAAAAGAAGTTAAATCACAAATTCACTTATTGTCTGGCTAGAGTGATAAATTCAGAAGGTATTGTAAATAGCTGAAGGACGTACAGATATTTTTACAATATAACCAAAAAAACGTGCGGTGACGGAGTAAGAATACAATATGTCACCGTCCCATCCGTGAATATTATCTTTGAATAATATTAAAGAAGGAAAACTTGAAATTAAACCCTATACCAATCCGTCTGGCCAGCGTGGTATTAGTAGGCCAAGTATCCCTCCGTCACGGGAGGAGGCCTGTCCCTTCAGTGGGACATTATTGGGCTGTTATGATGAGAAAAATAAACAACGGCGATTCTCTTTTTGCAGTTGTCTGTGTGGTAAGTTCAAAACCTAATATTTTTTTGTTTGTTTCAGTACCGACTAGCGTAAAGCAACATTCATTCGAACGACACAACAACTAGAAATCTCCATCACATAGCATTATAATTAATAAGCCTATGAATTAGAAAAAACTTAATATTATAGCAGCATAATAGTTTATTTGTTCTATATTTACCTCTTTAAGTTACGTATAATAGGAGCATTTATCCATTTCGTTCTGTTATGAGAGGCTACCTTTCTATTTAAATTTATGTGTAACCCATTTGAATTCATATGTAACCCATTTGAATTCATATGTAACCCATTTGAATTCATATGTAACCCATTTGAATTAATATGTAACCCACCTGAATTCGTATGTAACCTATAGGTTACTTCCGCGTGATCCATACGTAGCCATATAAATGGATGAAGTGTCCACCAATTTCGTGTATCCTATGGGTCTCCGTGAGTAACCTTTAGTTTAACATGCTTTTTATACGTAAACTTACCAATATTGTGGTTACAGCCCATAGATTTGTTTATAAATATAATCTACACCCTTAGTTTAAAACCAAGTGGTAATCCATAGATTACTTACCTTTTTTATTGAATCCATTTGTAACCTTGCCTTACTTTGCGTCACCCATGGGTTACCGTTACACTATTATTTTACCTCTTTATTCGTATACGATATTTCGGTAAATAATGCTGCTAATATCATTATTGTGTACTATCGACAATTTAGAATTATGACCCTTACAGACAAGTACAATAAGAACTACATTTGTTAAACCAATTTCTCGTCAAAATTCTACTAATATTATAAACGTGAACATGAATGTTTGTTATTCATTTACGTAAAAACTAATAAAGGGATTTTAATGAAACTTTACAATAATATAGCTTATACATCAGAACAACACATAGGCTATGATTTATAAATATTTTATTTATAATATATCTCGAAATAGTGGGTACATAATACAAATTAGTCGATAATACATAGGTATATTTAAAATAATGTTTTAATACAACATTTATGTATTATAAATGCATTTATGTAAACTAAAAGATGTATATAAGTTAATTGTTGATAAATAAAACGCATAGGA
This sequence comes from Schrankia costaestrigalis, assembly GCA_905475405.1. NCBI lineage: Eukaryota > Metazoa > Arthropoda > Insecta > Lepidoptera > Erebidae > Schrankia > Schrankia costaestrigalis. The sequence continues at coordinate 10,215,908 of FR997853.1, read as the reverse complement.
AAACGATTCACTGTTTTTTTATTTTTACTACAAACTATATTTTTGAGTGTAAAAGCTTATGGCTATTTCGTTCGTGAGTGGCTTAACAATGCCGTAAAGAGACTTAATGGTTAAGGCGATTTGACTTAGGCGACTTAAGTGAGTATACCAAGACCCTTAGTCCGAAAAAGTTTTTCCAATTTGAGTTGGCAAGATGATTTTGTTTATTTAAATACTGTACAATGTTTCCATCTAGCTAAGTTTAGCAAGATCTTAATTATTAACAAAATCGGACTAAGGGTACTGACAAATTTATTTATATCTAGCTTCAAAACATGTTCTTTTAATATATCCTTGCAATGACTCTCTTAACATCTGACTAAAACAGAATTTGTTTAAATACAATAAAAGAAAAACTTGTTATTAAACCTTATACTATTAACCTTATTCATCTAGTCAGTTATTAGGCTAAGTTTCTTAGACACAGCATAAGCCCTGAAGTAGGACATTAATAGGCTATAATAATGTCAAGAAGCTAGATATGAATTAATAATACACTTGACAGATCAAAGCTTTGTTATAATATTAAATTACAATAGTACTACTAAAACCAATCTAAGTTTATATAGAAAGAAAAATAGTCTGTTATGTAAAAACATTGATGATTTTATGTGAAAATAGTAATGATAGTCCGTGTGGTGACGGAGTAAGAATACAATATGTAACCACCCCATCTCATCCCATGGGTGTCGTAAAAACCGACTAAGGGACTATCCGTAAATGTTAGCTGTACGAAATAAAAAGAAGGATGACTTGAAATTAAACCCTATACCAATCCGTCTGGCCATCGTGGTATTAGTACTATCATTACTCATTATCATCATCATAATAGCCCATTAATATCCCACTGCAGGGACGGGCCTCCTCCCATGACGGAGGGATAATTGGCCTACTAATACCACGCTGATATGATGACGATATTTAAATAGATAACCAAGACTTGTTTCGTAGTACTATTAGTAATTCTTAATACAGATTTGAGATTCATATTGTACATATAATTATAGAGAAATTAAAAAAATATTCAAGCATTTTAATGTGCTGCTGAGATCGGAAACAGGAAAAATAGTCCTTATTACAAAAAATGGCAGTATTAAAAACTAATTAAAACTATTACAGAGATTTACTTTTTTTGATTTAATTTTGACTTTATGTGGGTATGAGAAGATATTTTGATTACTTATAAAAAAAATATTTTGTGCTATCTATGTTTTTATACTGAGTTTGGGTATAGTGTGTCAGTTATTTGAAGTTAGCAAAAGTCCCCGCCACATAGGGAATGATTCCTAGTGCCAATAATGTATATAAAAAAATAAAAATGGACTGACGCCCTCAAAAAGGTCTCTGGGTCGGACTGGAAACGAAAGGCGCAGTATCATGTTCTGTCACGCGTATTGGGAGAGGTATATGTCCAGCAGTGGACTGCGATAGGCTAGCTGATTAATAATGAAATATATGTCGACCTCGGTGGCGCGACGGTAGTGCAAGCGGCTGCCGTGCAAGAGGTTGTGGGTTCGATCCCCACGCAGGACAAGAATTTGTGAGATCCACAAATTATTGTCCTGGTCTGAGTGTTCTTTGTGTCCGTTAATTGATGTGTGTAAAAGGTCCCCGCGACACAGGGCATGATCCCTAGTGCGGGAGTTGTCGTTTTCTAAAAAAAAAAAAATAAAAAAAAAAAAAAAAAAATATGTGTGTCCGAGACTATTAGTATAAGTCTACATACCCACATAATATCAAAATTATTCTCGCCTAAAGCCTTTGTGCAAATTTATATTTACTCTTACAAATATAATTATACCAAAAAATTTTACAAATTAAAGCTTTCTTCAACACCATTATATTTTAAAAACTATTACAGTGACCATATATCTATAACCAGTGACAATGTAATTCACACATTTTACACAATCCAGTGAAAACATAATTCACACATTTTATATACTACACACACAAACACACATACATAAATTTGAACTATACATTTATTTATAATAATTTCTATTAGTGCTATAAGCAATGGCACTTTATATCTATAAAAAAACAGCTAAATACATATTTTTTTTTAGAAATAATTTTGTTGTTGTATATTATTTTACTGTATATAATAATATATCGTTAAAGTTTCTTTGTTAATATAATAATTACAAAATAATTAAAAATGCAGTTTTGAGCTCAGATTACTCATAAAAAGAAATAAATATTAATTATTGGATTTATAAATACAATGAAGTAATTGTATTAAAATTTGATACACTAAAACTTTCGCATTTTTATGTGCGAAAGTTTAATTTTATGCTTATATTAAACCCAAAAGTAAAATTAACGCGAAATTGTATTAACCTGTTTTTGCTGTACATTTATGCAAAGGTTACATTTTACGTAGCCTGAATCTAACTGTAACCTTTAGCATTAAACTGGTATTATGTCGCGTTAATGTCTGTTTTTGGTTTAATATTTGTATTTCACATAATATATAAATAATTATTACATAAATAAATAAATAAATTTGCTCGATTAAGAATTTATTTAATGTATAAAATAGAAAATTATTTAATAATGTAATAATATAATAATAATGTAATATTTTTTTATAGAAATTCAGATTTGTTTTTTTGGAATGTATAATACATATAAACTATAATTCTTAACTTGTTAAAATAATATTTATTAAGAATTATGCGATTTGCGATTTGTATACATAATACTATATTCTGTACGGATCCTACTCGTTAGGAGAAAAACTTAGGTATTTATCATATTAGTATCTAGGCTAAGTAGTATATACCGCGAGTAAGACCCGTACAAAATACAGTAGGTATTATAAAATAAAATATAATATAAAATACATTTGAATAAGAGATCTCTTAAAATACAAATCAAGGAATACATTATAAAGAAGAATTAACTATACTAATGGTTATATAAACTGTTCCAGAAATAAGGTTACATAACTTAAAGTAAATTTTGTTTTTATTTCAAATCGTGTTTCGAGATCAATTTAGAATAATTTTAATAATAGGATTTTTTTTAAAGCCAAAAATAATAATTTATAACAATAATACGACATAGAAATAATAGTCAACTTATAATACTGTATGAATTAACTATTCATTACATGATTATATACTTCGATGTCATTCAGATGGTTATGCCACCCTCCTACACAAAATACTAAGCCAGTATCTACTGAGAGACTTTTCAAAATGTACCGAGCATGACACTCCTTAAGCCTTAAGATGAGGACAGAGGCAGGTGAAAAAGCTTGAGGATGGCCTATGCCCAGTCATAGTACAAATATATAAAGTATTTCGACTTCATAGAAACGGACGAAACGCGAGTTATACCTACACGCTCACGATAGCGGTGGTTTGCGAAGTGAACAGTCGCGACTGTGCCGCAGTAACGAGCGGGAAAGTAGGTAAATGTAATTATAAAGCTGGAGGTGGGCAGCCCTATCGCATGTTTACGTACCGCGCAGCCGTAGGCATTTATAATTAATATTCGGTCGAGATAGACTACTGGTTGTACTGTGGTTATGCCATCCTCCTACACAAAATACTAAGCCAGTATCTACTGAGTGACTTTTCAAAATGTGCCGAGCATGATACTCCTTGAGCCACGAGATGAGGATGTTGGATGTGGACAGAAGCAGGTGGAAAAGCTTGAGGATGGCCTATGCCCATTAGTGGACATGTTTTGAATCATATAGATAAGTGGTCTAATTCATAAAATTGCTTGAAGATAGGAGAGGTTTGGTAGGATTTTTTTTATTTTAATTATTAGAAAACTACTTTCTTTACCTTATAACTAAGAAAATAGTTTAGGAAAATATTATATTCTTAGGAATTCGTGGATGGTATAAAAATAATTTTACATGAAAGTGTGAATGAATGAATTTGGATAAATACGAGATCGAAATAACAGTTACTATACTGACTAATATTATAAATGCAAGAAAAAAATGTATTAACGTCTAAAAAACTGAACCGATTTCAACGAAATTTAGTGCAGATATAGACTTGGAAAAAGATGTAGGATATCTTTTTATGCTGTCAAATGAAAACGTGGGGAAAAGGCTAAACCATACGCTACAAGATAGAATTAGAAATAGCATCTTATTTCAATATCTTATAGGTCGACCAAGTAACAACATATTTAGGAACCTACAAAAGCCAGTCTACATTTTAGTATAGTAAGTCAGACGGCTAGATTTGTTGGTTAAATAAATAACTAAACCCTTAGGTTTCTGAATGACTGATCAAGTAAAAATCAACTAATCAAGTGTCAAAACTATCATTTTCAGCAACTAAAATGACAGTTTTGACACTTTACTAGTTGATTTTTACTTGATCTGTCATTCAGAAACCGGGGGTAAGTATTTCAATTTCTTCTAAATTATTTTGCTATCCCTATCTACTGATCTGATGGTAGCTGGCAAATTAACTTCTGATATTACTAAAGTGTTACAATGTAGGTAAACTAGCGAAATAAATGATTTTGAATTTGATCAAAAAGAATAATCAAAAAATGATTTTGGATTCTTATTGAAAATGACCTAGAATCTTTTTTAATATAATTTAAAAAGAAAACTTCGTTAATTTAATTATATTTTAATGAATTATTTATTTATTATTATAATTAAATTATTGATAATGTCTGGTTGTATTGCTCTGTATTGTTTATATCACAGGCGTGGGTTTTTTTTAATGAAAAAATGATATTATTTACAATGTGTATAATTTTCATGATTCGAGCGAGTGATTTTTAGCTTGAAATGTGAAAAAATGCTAAAATTTATCAAATTGTTTTAAATGAATTAAATTAATTAATGTCGTATATGAGTACTTAAATAAAAAAACAAGAAAAAAGTAGCTAGATAAAATTACAAAAATATTTTCCAAACAAATTAGCGTGCCTCATGAAACGTGAATTCTTAAACAAAAATCGTGTTTATTTTCCGAGACACAAGAAAAAAATTTAAAAGAAAGATTTTTTTGAAAAAATATTTGCACACTTCAGATTTAAAAAAAAAATCATAGTGTTTTTTTTTTCAATAAATGAAATAGTTAAATTTTGTTTTGTAATTCTACCCTCTATTATTTAGATCGAGCCAAAGCAACGAAATTTCTGATACATTAAATCTAGTTATGGGTTACAATTACAGGGATTACACTACAGCACAAGGTTACACATTTTTTGAGTATGGCAATTTGGACTATGTTTGCAATTATAATTATTTAATTTTCCAACAAAAATATTTGGATACAATTTTTGTTTAAATAAACGAACTTTTTTTTGACGAAATAAATATATATGAATCTTAATTAGTTATGATTTTGTACTATTATTCTAATTTATTTTTAAAAACTTATTATGTCTTATGTTTCTCAGGAATAACGTAGCATTGGAATAAACAAAAATATGGAATACCAAAGATTTGCAATGTACAGTCAATTACAAAAATTTATTAAAACATTCAATATTACAAAACATCTCAAAGTTAAAAGCTTCGTAATGGGAATACACACTGCTTATTTATCCCGATAGGTGGCGCATTGTCGTTGGTTTTGTTTGGCTCTCAAACTTCATACAAATTTAAAGTAACTATATTATCTAAAAAAAAAAGGTTTTAGATGTAAATAATGACGCTGTGTAGTGCATTTAATTGTAAAAATAAAGGTACTCGTCGTTTTCCTTACTGATGCATAAATAAATAATTGTAATATGTGCCCTGAGCGGTGTACGATGGCTGATCTTTACGCGGCCACTCCATTGAAGTGGCCACTCACTATTCCAAAAATGTTTGAGTTCTCGACCATTGACACGATAGAAGAAGAAGAATTGTAATATTATTATTGTAATAATTCTATTTCTTTTTTGCCAGCTAGGGACGCATTTCTCTTCTTCAGCTCTACTTTTAAGTTTGCCACGGTCATGCAGGAATACATTTTTATTGAAAATTTCGCAAAAAATATCTTACGTATTTACAAGTAAATGTCCCAACGACAAGAATGACACCCACCAACGATTGTGATCCGCCATCTGAGATTAGTTTTGCCTGTGCCTCCTCATTTTAGATATAGATCATAGAACTCGAATATCGATGTTGTAATATTGAATGTGAATCTAGTTTTGTAGTTAAGTGTACCATAGATTACAATGTACAAACTAACATACAATACATAATTATAATATAATATAATTATTTATTTGACCGTTATCCAAACAATATACAAGTGTTTTATATATATGTTAAAACAATTATACATCATTTATATATTGCCAGAGTAATATAAATAGAGGGTTAATTTTAAAACAATAATAAATCTTAGTGTGCATGAACATGATTGTTTGCATTGGTCTGGGTGTTACCTATGTATAATATGTATGTATTTACAAAAAAAAAGTATTTAAGTATGTATATCAGTAGTCTAGTACCCATGGTACAAGCTTTGCTTAGTTTGGGTCTAGATGGCGTTGTGTGAGGATTATTTATTTATTTAATTTTATTTGAAAGAATGCATGTTTATTACTCTTTCATGTAAAAACTTCTGCTAAACATATTTTAATGAAACTTCACTATAATATAATAGCTTATACACCAGAAAAACACATTACAATAATATTAATTTAATATTTTAAAATTAACCCTGTTTTAAAAATAATAAAATATATTACTTACAGTGAACTAATAACTAAATATATATTATTTTCTTCCCTACCGTCTACTCGAATCATACTGTTTCACCATATCCGGTATAGCATTTGGTTCGACAGGAACTTTCTGCATTAACTCTGATAGACTTCGAACGTAGGATAGTTTTCGGAAAAATTTTGAACTGAAAATGATAAAGAAATAATTAATTTTATTTAGTAAAAAAAATATTATTAATACCTAATTATAATAAATTACCTATTTACGATTTGCTTTAAATAATTTTAAATAAATCGTAATATGTAATTATAAATTAATAATTTAAAAATTACATACTTAATTATTTTCATACACAAAATGTCATATAAGTAAGTTGAGTTCACGTATGTACTTTCATACGTAGCGTATTTATAAACATAAGTGGTCGCAGGTTCGGTTCCGGCCCAAGTGAAATATGTGCACGTTGTTTGTTGCTGTTTGACTAGGTCTAGGATTTTGTATGTATATATTTATCAAAAAATACTATATTTAAGTACGCATTTTATCATTATGTCAAGTAGCTACGTATAGTACACGAATTAGCGTCATGGCAGGCCACATAAGAAGTGGCTTGCCACGATGCCATTTGCATAAATTGACCGAAATTTGTGTAAGTCAAGGGGAGAGGCCTTTTGATCCAGTGGTATGAAATAGGGCTAGAATTACAGTCTATGGAATGCGTACCCTTAACAGTTGCTAATAGATACCAGACTGTTTGTATTTCGTGCGACAGAGATGACGCTCTACGAAGCCGAAATCGGCCGATTGTCTCTTTACAAAAGTCGATGTGTAATATACACGGCCGGCTACTGTACTACAGTTATAAATAGTATAAAAAATGTATATTTACCTTACAAATGGCTTAGTTAATATCACAAAAGATTTAAGCCAGAACGTAGGATGTACTAGATACAAGTGTTTTAAATTCTTACGTAGTCTGAAACAAGAAGGAAATCAATTAATATATTAACAATTACTTACTTAAAAGTTAATTGAAAAAAATATAATAAATCAGACATCAACGTCTGTCATACATATGTCATTTTTGACAGTTGGGGATACCAGAACCATAGTGATCTAGAGCACAAATGTCGTGAGTTCGATTCCCAGGCAGGAAATTTCTTTGCTGCGATCTACAAATAAATTATTGTCTCTAATCTGAATCTGTCTGTATGTTTTTAATAAACAGATGATGATTCCAACGCGACAATGGGCATGATCCCTATTGTGGGAGTTGTATTTAAACACTAGCTGACCCGTGCCCACTTCGTTGGGCGGCGAAAACAACGCCCCCCTTTTTTAAACATATTTCATTACTGCTCCACTCCTATTAGTCATAGCGTGATACTATATAGCCTATGACACTCCCCGATAAATGGACTATCCAACACAGAAAGAATTTTAAAAATCGGTTCATTAGATCCAGAGATTACCCCCTACAACGTCACAAACACACAAACTTTACCTCTTTATAATATTAGTATAGATTTAATACAAAACTTAAAACCATTACGTAGACTCTTCAATTGCAACATAGAAAGTTTACGGCTGTCGCGCCTAGATGGCGTTGTACGGTTGAGTTTTAAGTTGCGGCTCTGGCGCCGTATAAAGCAATGGTTAAATTTGGTAGTCGAGTATACTCGGGTGGCCTAGTGGTCATGGCGCTGGACACGTATAGTTCAGAGAGCGGGTTCGAGTCCCGTCTCGAGTACCAACTTTTTTGACTCACCTTCTATCAATTAATTTATAACACTCATGTAGCCAATGAAAGGTAGGTAGCTTTCTCCTTCCTGCGCTGCCGTGAAGATACACCAGGACGTATTCATCCGTCACTAGTCTTTCTAACGTCCATATCACGTAACTGAAATAGGGGAAAAGCAAAATATTGTTAAGAAAAAGTCTTGGGTTCGATTCCCAATAAATATTTAAAAGTGTGAATGTACATACATTTTGGGGTTGTATAATATTATGTTTTTTACAAAAAAAATATAAGTTATTAGTCGAAAGTATGTTTATCCTTAATCTAGACTATATACACACATCAAAAAAGTCTAAGCAACATGCATGATATTACAAATTTACCATTTATATTAATTTATTTTACCATTTATTTTAATTATAACGTTGTATTTTATTTTTAAAATAATATTTTTAGGGTTCTATGATGTAAAAATAACAGCTGTTTTCTTTATAAGTTCTTTTAATAACAGAAATTAACAATATTAGAATATACAGGTACATAAGAAACTAAACTTTTTTTTTACAAATTGAAATTTCTTAAGAAAATGAATTTATTGTGAAAGAATAGGACAATTTAATACAAAGTATGGCCTCCTCTGCTATTCAGAACTTGTCGGCAACGATTATTCATTGAATTAATGAGACTGTTTATGTCATCTTGCGGTATTCGCTCCCAATGGAATTGTAGCAAATCCTTCAGCTGTTGGGTTGTTGTCACTCCGTCCAAGTCCTTCAAAACACGTCTCTGGAGCATGTCCCATGCGTGCTCGATGGGGTTGAGGTCTGGCGATTGTGCAGGCCAGGGCAATACCTGGATGTTCTCCGTTGCCAAGTATTCACTGGTTCGCCGAGCTGTATGTGAACGCGCATTGTCATGCATTAACGTAAAATCGGAGCCAAAGGTTTGTGCAAATGGATGGACATAAGGTCTGAGAATATCCTCAACGTAATTTTCAGCGTTCATGTTTCCATTTACAAAAACGAGCTCAGTTCGCCTGTTCTTCATAATACCCGCCCATACCATAACTGTTGAGCCGCTGTATGGATGAACTTCCTGAACGCACCTGAGTCTTTCAGTATTTCCGGGTCGACGGTACACTCGCACCCTTCTTGTATCAGGCCTAAACCCGAATCGCGACTCATCGGAAAACATAATTTTATCCCATTGTTCCTGGGTCCATGTTATGCGTTCTCTACACCATTCATTTCGACGAGCGCGATTCCCGTGACGTATCGGTGGGCACCTGATAGGGCGTCGAGCTCGTAGGCCGTACTCATGCAGTCGATTTCGCACAGTTTGGGGACTTACATCAACACCACTTGAATTTTGTAGCCTCAAACTTATCTCTCGAGCGGTTAACATCGGCTGGCGTCTTGCAGTCAGTTGTATGTACCGGTCTTGCCGAGTGGTTGTACTCCTTTTACGGCCTGGATGCTGTTCAGCGGGTTCCCCTGTATTATTGTAGCGCTGCCAAAGACGACAAATAACACTTCTATGAATACCAAAATGTCGAGATACCTGAGATTGATTACTTCCCGCTTGCAACATCCCTACAGCTCTTTGCATTTCATCTGCCGTCAAATGACGTCGCTCCATGACGTAAAGAATATCTAACAATTCAATTTTGTCGCCAACTGTATTTAAATGGTTGGTAAAATTATAAAATCAAGACTAAAACGTAGCAATTAACATGCACTCAAATTCAAACAAATTCGCAGTCATTTGAATTTTATGAAAAAAAACAAAACATAATCGAAATTTTTTTTTTACAACCAGCCAGTATGTCATCAATAACAAAAAAGTTTACTTACCTATACACTTTGAGTGAGTAAATACTTAGAAATTAATTAATATAAATGGTAAATTTGTAATATCATGCATGTTGCTTAGACTTTTTTGATGTGTGTATAAAGTAGTATGGGGGGAAAGGGAAACTGATCAGATACAAGAGTATTCTAGGTTGTGTAATAGCAAATTGAGACATATTGACTACCCTACGAACTTTGGTTTTTGTAGTGACGCACACTGTAATAACATTGAGCATAGGAATACTCTGGATGTGATGTACTCTAATATTGTAGGTGTTCTATCAGAAGCCGCAAAGATGAGTCACATGGAACAGCGAACCCGCAGGCATGGTGGCCGTGTGATAGGGTGGAATAGGCATGTCAGGGAAGACCACATGAGGGCCAGGTCTAAGTATCAAGTTTGGCTGTGGCATAATAAGCCTACATCAGGAATCGTTTACGATGAAATGTGTTTATCGCGTAAGACCTTTAAAGGTAAACTAAAGTGGTGTCAGAGTCACCAGGAATCAATAAAGCTTGATATCTTGGCATCTCATCGTAGGGACAACAATTTTAAGGAGTTTTGGAAGGCTACAAAAAAGCTTGATGTTAGGCCTGGCCTTCCTGTGAATGTAGGAGGGGCCGATCAGCCAGAGCATATTGCCAACATGTTTGTGGAGCACTTTAAGGTTAAGTCACCACTAGTTAATGGTGGGAACAGGTCTATGCCCGACTGCGGGGACTGTCGTGACTCCGACTTAACCCGTTTTTCTGCTAAGCAAGTCTCAAATGTAATCACTAAGATGTCTAGAGGTAAGTCTCCGGGTCACGATGGTCTCAGCATTGAACACCTGCAGCATGCTGGGACTCACATATCTCGAGTGCTTGCTATGTTTTACTCGCTCTGTATGTGTCACTCTTACTTGCCAAGTGACCTCATGAAGACAATTGTTGTACCAATTATTAAAAATAAGACTGGTGATATTACTGATAAGAGCAACTATCGTCCCATTTCATTAGCTACTATCATGGCAAAGATACTTGACAGTCTGCTTGACGCGCGCCTAGAGAAATACTTACACCTACACGATGCTCAGTTTGGTTTTCGTAGTGGCCTGGGCACAGAAAGTGCGATTCTCAGCCTTAAACACACGGTGCAATATTATACGACGCGTCGAACTCCAGTCTATGCTTGCTTCCTTGATCTGTCACGTGCTTTTGATATGGTGTCGTATGAGGTTATGTGGAGCAAACTACGAGAGAGAAAAGTTCCCGCGGAACTGTTAAGTATCTTCCAATTTTGGTATCAAAATCAAATAAATAGGGTGAAATGGGACGATAAGTACTCGGCGCCCTTTAGGTTAGATTGTGGGGTAAGACAGGGTGGGATAACATCCCCTAAATTGTTTAATCTCTACATTGATGCTTTGATCGTCGAACTCAGCAGTAAAAGATTTGGCTGTCGTGTTGATGACGTCACTATTAACAATATTAATTACGCGGACGACATGGTCCTCCTGGCTCCGACGATCAGAGCATTAAGGGAGCTCATTGGTATTTGTGAGGATTATGTCCGGAAGCATGGCTTACTCTACAATGCTGTAAAAAGTGAATGTATGGTCTTTAAGGCTGGCGGTAAATGCCTAGAAACTGTTCCCAGGTTACAGCTGAATGGTCAGGAACTGAAACGGGTCTATCAGTTCAAATACCTTGGCCATATCATTACCGACGGCCTTAATGATCATGCAGACTTGGAAAGGGAGCGCAGGGCGCTGGCTGTGCGCTGTAACATGGTGGCGAGAAGGTTTGCACGGTGTAGTGAACAAGTTAAGATTACGTTGTTTAAGGCTTACTGCCAGGTGTTTTACACGTGCAGCCTGTGGGCCAGCCATACTCAGCGGGCAGTCAGCGCGTTGCGTGTCCAATATAATAATGGCTTCAGGATGTTAATGGGCCTGTCCCGTTTCTGCAGCGCATCAGGCATGTTCGCGCAGGCTCATACCGATGACTTTCATGCCATTATCAGAAAAAGGTCCGCCTCACTGCTCCGCAGAATACGGGACAGTTCCAATCTTATTCTGCAAACCATAGTGGAGAGGTATGACTCCCCTTTGCTAAAGACTATTGTTCGTAGATGTGTGAGGAACAATAGTCTAGTATCTCAATAAGCACTAGAATTATACTTGTAATTTTTTTATTTTTTTTTAAATCTTTTAATAAATTTCTAATAAAATCTAATAATCTAATAAAATTTAATTTAATAATTAATAAGTTATTTGTTAATAATGTTATGTTATACTTAATGCAATTTTAAAATATATTTATAATTTACTTCTATTCAATTCAATGATAATCCGAAGAAACTAACATAGTTATAAGTCTCTTTTGTTACTAACCATTATGGATGTTACTTGTCCGAAATAAAAGGTTTTTATTTTATTTTATTTTATTTATAAACACCCTTTATAAACAATATATTTATACTGTATATTATTCTATACAAGGCTATATTTGTAAACAAACACCACATTTTGCAAATTCACTAGTTTTTACATCAATAGCACTCTTTTTTTCCGACAGATAAAAATTAACTTCACCATATTTTGACATTTATTTTGTAGATTTTAGAATTGTCTTTGATTGACCACATTCATTAAGCGAGTCATACATGCGCGTCGGTTACGAGTGCTCTTTATTTGGCCCTTCTCCAATATGCAACCTCTCTGGTCACCATATGTTTTAATATAAGTCATACAAATCACGGTATACATACAGAAATAGATTGTCCATGACATATGTATAGTCAGGGCGCGCGCAGTCAGGGAGATGGCAAGCGCTGAACACTATTAACGCAGCCCCCTTCTCTTCGTATCCCCCATGGGAGATCACGCGCTTGTATGGTTCTATCACCTGGAACAAGATTAATATATACATACACACAACGCCATCTAGTTCCAAACTAAGTAGAGCTGGTACTATGGGTACTTGACACTGATAAACATACTTAAATACTTTTTTTGCCTTTTAGACAACAATTAAAATGCTTTCTTTTTTGTAAATACATACATATTATATATAAAAACACCCAGGTCAATCAGGCTCATGTACACAAAGCGGACGCGGGAACCGAACCCGAGATCTCTGCGCAGCAGTCATATAATATAACGACTGTGACACAGAGGATGTCAAATGCATGTCAGTAAGCCTGAGTAAATAGGTACTGCATTGGCCAGTTCAGTTGGTATTACTAATGACTATTGTCTATAGGCTTCTAAAAGAAGTTTTCCTTCTTTCCTTTCTGTAGAGATGATACCTGCGAACTTTTTCGTAGTCTGCCTTTGGTCCAGTTCACCAAAAGGTGTCAGTAACCAGGGCCGTTATATGGCAAAGGGACATTAAATATTGTGCCCCAAAGGTAGCCAGCTAAGATGGTTTAAAAATGCTTTCATAAAACTGTTTGTAGTCCTGTTAGACACAACGCAGGGTGGGAATGTTAAGAGCGTTTATAGGGCTTATTAGCGTCGCCAATTGAAAAAAAAATGTAAAATGTTGATAACAAAGTCTTGAGATAAGGCAATAAAGAATTTGCATAACACACTCTCAACACTTTAAATGTTTTTCAATTATAGGCCGACCGTTTATCTCAGACCCCGCCTGCGGTAATAGGGGTGCGCGGGGGGCGAGGACAAAGGAGAGAGCTATCTCTAGATTTATTGGCAAAACGGCGGCGCCATCTAGAATACTGTGACCCGAACTACATCACATCACAAGACAGCTCTAATTTTTAGCTAGCTTATTTTTATGAAATAAAAAGAAGGAAATATTGAAATTATACCCTAAACCAATCGAAATACCTGGAGAGGTTTTTTTATTTTTCTGGTCAGGCTTTAAATTGTGTATAGGCATATTTTCTCTAAGAAAGTACGAGTTTAAATGGCAAGATGACGCCACCATCTTTGAAATTTGTAAATTGTATAGAAGACGGACTAGCTTACTGCACTAGTGTCATACTGACATACTGACTAGGTGTCCGTTATGGTAGCGTGTAAAAATAAAAAAAGCTCTTCTTATTGTTCTTATTATCTGTAAATATTTTCTAAGATTGATTCTTACAAATTAATATGTTTAAATCATACCTGTTTTAATGTGTATATATGAGTCATATAATTTCAAAACCCCCTAAAGTGCTTTTTCTTAAATGTCGACAATTCATGAAAAACGACTTAAACTTACTAACAACCTTAATTCTGTACGATTTTTTACATTATATTATTATTGTAATCTAGCAATGCCAACAAACATCTTTCTTTAATAAAAACAATTTGAAAAACGAGGTTATTTGCAAAAATAGATTCGTTTTAGGGGACTTAGAAGTTAACTTTAGGTTTTAGTGAAATTTGAAAGTAACCGATACCGTTTTAGAGGGTTTTGAAGCAATTACTATTTTGAACTAGGAAGGTGTTATGCAATAAAATTGTAAATAAGACACAAAATAAAAAAGGCAATTAATTTTAAAATTATTTTACTTCAAAAGAAATGGTTTTTCATTTTTATGTAATAATGAAATAATAATTATGTAATATTATTGTTATTTTTGGAGTCGGTGTCAGCCAACGAAATACGATAATACCTAAGCAAATGGAATGGCGGCCACGAATTACAGATTATATTATTATATGATTTCGACATAATGACATAAAGTTGTTGATTGTTTATGGATTGGTTTAAAAATTAAACAAATTTTAAATAACTATTTTTATCATATTTAAATAAATATATTTTAAAATACCTGTGTCACGTTCAAACGTTTTAATATACCTATTTAGTAACTGACTAAAGCTTTCCATAACTTTGGGCGTTTATATAGGTTTAACCAGCAGCACCGTCAATTGAAAAAAAACGTAATTCGTAAATAGGATCAATAATGCAAGATGTTGTCTACAAAGTCGTTAGAAAAGGCAATAAAGTTCTGTATAACACATTCTGATCACTTTAAATGGTTTTTAATTTTAAGTAATTGTCTTTGATTCGTAGTACTTTCTCATCTTAGTCTTTAGTCTGTGTATAACACGACGCCATATTTCTTTAAATTTTAAGTCAGGAATATAAAATAGAATATAATTATAGTGGCTGACACCGACTCCAAAAATAACAATAATATTACATTATTTGTAATAATTTGATTATATTTTAAAGAATCTACAAATAAATATATTTGTAGACTCTTCAAGAAATATCCTTAACAATACTTTTTACAATAATTAAGAGAACCTATTCTTTAGATTATAATTAAGTAAAAAGAATGTCTGATTTAATGTTGCAAAACCAAAATACAACTAATTATTTTCTAATTTTTAGTGCAATTTTTGTCTTTGAAGTCGGTTTTTTTTTGTAAAAACTTATTTGGCATAGCAACCAACTCGATATAGCTCTTGTGTACGCTACCATAACAGACACCGCTACCCCGCCCCCTCGTCCCTTTCATACCGCAGGCGGGGACTGAGATAAACGGTCGGCCTATAGATAAATGTACGGTGTGTAGACTTGTGCTCGTTGAGCTTGAGGTTGTAGTTGTAGGGAGTGCTGAGATGAAAGATAACTTCGTTTATATCCACTTTATTTACGTAGTAAAAACAAGTAGGTATGACTAAGTGTTTTCTTTCTCTAATGTTGTTTACCGCGTTGCAGTATTTGCACACTAACTTAAATTATGTTGTAATTTAATTTATATTATATCGTAAAAAGGTTGGTCAGCTAAAATGTACAGTGCGAGACTGTACAATAAATATTGCATTATAAACAAAAACGACCGGTTTTATTTCGAATGCGAAAAGTGTTGAGAGTGTGTTATACAAATACTTTATTGCCTTTTCTCAAGACTTTGTTATCAACATATTACATTATTTATACGAATTATGATATTTTACTTTTGCCGGAGCTAGTGAGCCACGTAAAGGCGCTTAAGAGGAGGCAGTGTGTATGGCCAGCAGTGGACGTACCTTCATATCGCAGATGGCATGACCAGCGCCTCTGGGCACCGCGAGCCAGCTCCTCTCGTTGCTCAACTCTTCGGCCGCGGAGTACTCCGGTATGGGTTCAGAGCACTCCTCACTTAGCGTGTTCGTTGATTTTGAACTGAGAAAGAGAATTATATGTTACAATTTGTTTTTTTTTAAAATTAACTACAGCATTAGGTCATGCGCTGTATCGCGGGGACTTTAAACTTGAATTTAACGAGAAACAAAGCAATGGTTAAATTTAGTCATCGATACGGATAGATCAGGTGGCCTTGTTGGTCATGGCGCTGGACGCGTATAGTCCAGAGACGCGGGTTCGAGTCCCGCCTCGAGTACCAATTTTTTCTATAGTGTACAAATTGTTCTTCTTTTTGGATTTTTCTACACCTAAGTTTTATAGGTAAAAATGTTATGTGTAATACAATATGTATAATATTATCATCTCATCTGTGTTATTCGTGGCGTTCTGTCGTATCTGCCTACCTCGGACGGGATAAGGCGTGAGTTTATGTATGTACGTATCATCTCATCCTTAATTATTAAGAAAAGAAACTGCCTTAGTGGCAAAACAATCTTACATGTCTCACGCTGGATGTTGTTTGTTCCTGATAATTATACCACAGGGCATGCCCATACGGATCATGTCCGTAGTACCATATTTGTCTTTTTTGGTCCATTAATGATTGACTTGAGCCTAGATGTTCTTTGATTTCAATATATATTTTTTTTACACATTTACATATCGCCACCTAGTCCCAAACTAAGCGAAGCTTAAACTATGGGAACTAGACAACGGATAAACATACTTAAATACTTTTGTTTTTGGAAATACATACATAGAAAACACTCACAAAAAAAATGTTCATGCACACAAAGATTTGCATTGAGCGGGAATCGAACCCGAGACCTCTGCCTAGCAGCCATGTAATATACCGACTGCTCTACAGAGGTCGTCATTAATAGTACTATTGTTTTCTTTTTACAGTGCAGAAATGCACTGCTCATTTCTGCACTGTAAAAAAGAAATAATATAAAAACTTTAAAGGAAATTTCAACAAAATAAAGTGTTCTAACATACATGCTATTATCACATAGTTCACGAGGCACTGGCAGTGGATGTGGGGTCTCCTTCATCATCTGAGGGTCCAGCTCCGGAGGCTCTTCCTCAGACTCCATGGAACAGACGCTCACGCTGTCCAGGCTGCATCTGTCTTCTTCTACTTCTGGCGGCTGGGGAAATGAAAATTATTTATGGATAAAAATATCAAAAGATAAATAATATTAAACACGTATTTCTGTCGTTTCTGCCTACCCCGGACGGGATAAGGCGTGAGTTTATATATGTATGTATGTACGTATATCTGACATATTACATGACTGCTGTAGTGCAGTAGTTTTTGCGTAAAAGAGTTACAAACTAACATCCATCCATTCATCCTAACAAACTTTCGCATTTATAATATTAGTAGGATAGGATTTATACTTAATAATTCTTTAATGATATATTTTGGCGCCCATCCTCCTCTCTCCTACACTATGCTTTGCCCGACAGGGTCCAAAATTAGAACTATTGTAAACTTTAGTATATAAACAACTAGCGGTCCGCCCGGCTTCTCACGGGCACCTACTACAGAATGTCCTTAAACAACGTTTAAGTACAGCTTCTTCAGAAATTTGAATCTCTACATTATGATTACATTTGAAATCTCTAAATTTATATCAATTCCTCTACTATGCATGTGTTATACATATAAACCTTCCTCTTGACTCACTCTATCTATTTAAAAAAACCGCATCAAAATCTGTTGCGTAGTTTTAAAGATTTAAGCATACAGAGGGACATAGGGACAGAGAATGCGACTTTGTTTTGTACTATGTAGTGATGTGGCACGCAATAAAGTACTGAACTACGATCCGCATAGATCGAAACATAAACCTACATAATATTATATAACCACATACAATACGACACACACTGTGGGAAACTATACCACTGACACATTCACACGATCGCGACAGATCACAAAAAAATTATACAATACAGAACATGAGAAAACAAATCTATATTACAAAGTGGAGCTACAATTGAAAAATACTTCTAAGGCGGTGACAGCTATTTGCAAACATTGGTTCATAAACGATATCGCGGGTACAGTACCCGGCCGTAAATATTGCACATCGACGAGTGGAAAGAGACAATCGGACAATGTCAGCTTCGTAGAGCATCATCTCTGTCGCACACTATCAAATCATAATTTGTTTTAAGGGTACGCATGCCAGTCGCAACTCCATACAAATAGAGGAAGGTAATTGCTCCTATATTTAATGATTTATATTCAAAAATATTTATTTATACGTTTATATTATTTGTACGTAATACAAAATTACATTATTAAAGGTCGCTCTCCAGTACTAGACGATGTCGTCAATAGTTTCATAAACGACATTGAAAAGGTAGACCATCAACCGATAAATAACGTAAAAAAGTCTGGATATACGACAACTATTTAACATCACGTCTCAATTGGCCTTTCCTTGTGTATGATTTAAACCAGAACCTCTTGAAACAACTAGATGCTTAAGTGACGAAAACATTGAAATAGTGGCTAGGGTTAGCTCAATCTGCAGACTCTTCTGCTCTGTATCGAGACACAAATAACTTTGGGATAAAACTAAAAAAAACCATCGGAACTCTACAAACATCTAAGGAGTCACTAAAATGCAAGTCTTATCAACATCTAAAGACGAAATTGTAAAATCCATCCCAACTGATAAAAATTTATCTGCGCTCGAGTCACGGTTACAATTCTACAAAAAGTTCATGATAGGCGCACAAACTAGTAGAGTAGGTCTAGGAAACACGGAAAGTCAATCGGACAAAGAAATTATAAAATCTTTCTTAAACCAAGATGAGAATAACAGCTACAGAGTGCACGCAATGAACCTAGAAATGCAAAATGAATGGGTTACTCTAGGGGACTACTGTATACCTTTAGCCTTGAAGTGGCGCACTTTGCTTTACGACTGGTCACCAGCATTACTTAAATTCTACCTCAACGCCTTTCAATTGACTCTCCCCGATCAAAGCAATCTTGTAAGATGGGGAAAAGCCACGGACAAAAAATGCACAGAATGTGGCAAAGAAATTGGTACGGCAAGACACTTATTGGTAGGCTGCAAAGTGCTTTTGGATAGGGTTCATTACTCGCAACGTCACGACAAAGTATTAGGGATTATACGCGAGGCAGTGAGTCTGTCGATTGCCAGAGCTAGAAAAGGACTGACTACGAATGAAAGACAAAACATCCAATTTGTTAAGGAAGGCACTACTAAAAAGACCACCTACAAGCCTTTTTCGGTCCTGAGTCCGGCAGACGATTGGACCCTACTGGTTGACACGTATGAAACACACTACAAAATCCCGGAGAATATCTGCGTGTCGCCGTTGAGACCAGACATATTCCTCTACTCAAAATTGAAAAAGCATGTAGTACTTATTGAGCTCACGGTACCGTGGGAAACTAACATCCCTAAAGACCACGCAATTAAGACAAATAAATACTTTGACTTGACAAATGAGATAACCAGAAATGGCTATAGGCTTACTCTGTATGCCGTGGAAATAGGTGCGAGGGGTACACCAGCTAAATCCCTCTACAATCTATTAAAAGAACTAGGACTGCCGAGAACTTCAGTAAGCTCTCTACTATCACGAATGTCCAAAACGGCATTGTTAGGTTCCTACCAAATTTGGATAGGTAGAGGACGGAACATAGCAGACAGTGAAGGTGACCGCTAACGCGTTGTAAGGGGGCCTCCTTAAACCTACATCTGGGTCGTAAGTCCCAGACGCTGTTACGCCAGTGTTCCGCCCTCTATCACGCGATGGACCCGGCACCCGCACGGAGAATCCATGGAATGCTAGGATTAGGTCTTATACTTTATTGCCTTTTTTCAAGACTTTGTTATCAACATTTTACATTATTTAGCCTATTTTCGAATTATGATTTTTTTTTCAATTAGCGGCGCGTTAATGTTTACACACTAATACAGCGACTACATTATGTGTTTAGTTTTCTGTACTTAAACAGAAATATAAGCCGACGCCATTATGTTTGTAAAACATATCGTATTAGTATGACACTACTTAGTACTGCTATATAAACATGGCTCAATCATTTCAAATGTTTTACCAATAAACCAATCATCTATATATTTATTATATAAAACTCAAAGGTGACTGACATAGTGATCTATCAACGCACAGCCCAAGCCACTGGTGGGATCTGGCTGAAATTTGGCATGCAGGTAGATGTTATGATGTAGGCATCCGCTAAGAAAGGATTATAATGAATTCTACCCCCAAGGGGATAAAATAGGGGATGAAAGTTTGTATGAAACTTTGTCAATTTCAAACCGATAGGCCTGAGACTTTGTATGCATATAGCTACTATGACGTTGGCACCCCCTTAGGAAGAAATTTGATAAATTATACCCCCAAGGGGAAAAAATAGGTGATGAAAGTTTGTATGAAACTTTGTCAGTTTTAATCCGATCGAGCTGAGACTTTGCATGCATACAGCTATTATAACGTTGACACCCCCTTAAGAAGGAATTTGATAAATTCTACCCCCAAGGGGATTAAATAGGGGATAAAAGTTATCACGAAACTTTGTCAGTTTCAATCCGATCGGGCTGAGACTTTGCATGCATATAGTTACTATGACGTTGGTACCCCCTTAGAAAGGACTTTGATAAATTCTACCCCCAAGGGGATAAAATAGGAGAGTACAGTTAGCACGAAACTTTGTCAGTTTCAATCCGATCGGGCTGAGACTTTGCATGCATATAGTTACTATGACGTTGGGACCCCTTTAGAAAGGACTTTGATAAATTCTACCCTCAAGGGGATAAAATAGGGGATTACAGTTAGCACGAAACTTTGTCAGTTTCAATCCGATCGGGCTGAGACTTTGCATGCATATAGTTACTATGACGTTGGGACCCCTTTAGAAAGGACTTTAATAAATTCTCTATATATATAAAACTCAAAGGTGACTGACATAGTGATCTATCAACGCACAGCCCAAGCCACTGGTGGGATCTGGCTGAAATTTGGCATGCAGGTAGATGTTATGATGTAGGCATCCGCTAAGAAAGGATTATAATGAATTCTACCCCCAAGGGGATAAAATAGGGGATGAAAGTTTGTATGAAACTTTGTCAATTTCAAACCGATAGGCCTGAGACTTTGTATGCATATAGCTACTATGACGTTGGCACCCCCTTAGGAAGAAATTTGATAAATTATACCCCCAAGGGGAAAAATAGGTGATGAAAGTTTGTATGAAACTTTGTCAGTTTTAATCCGATCGAGCTGAGACTTTGCATGCATACAGCTATTATAACGTTGACACCCCCTTAAGAAGGAATTTGATAAATTCTACCCCCAAGGGGATTAAATAGGGGATAAAAGTTATCACGAAACTTTGTCAGTTTCAATCCGATCGGGCTGAGACTTTGCATGCATATAGTTACTATGACGTTGGTACCCCCTTAGAAAGGACTTTGATAAATTCTACTCCCAAGGGGATAAAATAGGGGATTACAGTTAGCACGAAACTTTGTCAGTTTCAATCCGATCGGGCTGAGACTTTGCATGCATATATTTACTATGACGTTGGGACCCCTTTAGAAAGGACTTTGATAAATTCTACCCTCAAGGGGATAAAATAGGGGATACCAAAGCATTTCTTGTTATTTATTCTTGTCCGATTTTCGATTAGTTTATTCAGGAATACAGTTTCTGTATTAATATCCGTTGTTCTGTTACCCATAACACAAGCAGGTTAAGCCTACCTTACTTCGGGAACAGATGGCGCTGTGTAGATATGTTCGTGAATATTTATAATTAGAAAACATTCAATTGTCGCGCCTAGGTGGTGTTGTATAAAGCAATGGTCAAATTTGGTGATGGAGACAGAGACTCGGGTGGCCTAGCGGTTAAGAGACCCCCCACACTAGCGTCTTTAGAGCGTCGTCGTCATGCCAGCGTCCGCCAATGTTCACCTGATGCCGACGCCGCGGCGACGCGACGCCAGCGCCGCGCAGGCGTCTAGTCCCAAACTAAGCAGAGCTTGTACTATGGGTACTAGACAACGGATAAACATACTTAAATACTTTTTTTTTGTAGATACATACATATTAAACATAGAAACACTCAGACCAATGCAAACAATCATGTTCATGCACACAAAGACTTGCATTGAGCGGGAATCGAACCCGAGACCTCTGCGTAGCAGCCATGTAATATACCGACTGCGCCATGGAGGTCGTCAAGTTTACTTCGGGCATCAGCTAGTATAAAATAGTCTTACCAGCTGTATCTTCCTGCGTTGTACGCCAGGACTTCTCCGTGGCGCTGTGTGTCTTAGAGCCACACTGCCGGTGTAAGGGTCCAAGAGAGCCTGGTATGCTGAGCGGTCTTCTTGTGTGGATGTCGACACCACATCTGGGGAATCCAGGTCCTGAGGGGGGATTACAGAAGTCTTTTTTGTAATACACTTCATTCGAGTTCAGTTTTGTTCAGTACATTCACACAATCTATCCGTGTGGTGACGGAGTAAGAATACAATATGCCACCACCCCATCTCATCCCATGAGTGTCGTAGAAACCGACTAAGGGACTATCCATTAACATTATCTTTACAAAATAAAAAGAAAGAAAACTTGAAATGAAACTATACCAATCCGTCACTAGCCCATTAATGTCCCACTGCAGAGATGGGCCTCCTCCCGTGACGAAGGGATACTTGGCCTACTATACCACGCTGGCCAGACGGATTGGTATAGGGTTTAATTTCAAGTTTTCTTTCTTTTCAGTTCGTAGAGATAATAATCACGGATAGTCCCTAAATCGGATTTTATGACACTCATGGGATGAGATGGGGTGGTGACATATTGTATTCTTACTCCGTCACCACACGGTATTGAACGGATGTGATTACAGAATTACTTACATTATGAAGACCTATACTGCTAGACATTTCGATAGGAAGTTCAAAATTGGGCATCGAACGTAGATGTGACGGTGATTCGCACCACTCCGCCACCTATAGCAAATTATAACAAAACATTACAAATGGAAGGTCAACATATGGCACTAACCCCCGGTTTCCGAATGACTGATCAAGTAAAAATCAATTAATCGAGCGTCAAAACTGTCATTTTCAGGAACTAAAATGACAGTTTTGACACTCGATTACTTGATTTCTACTTGATCAGTCATTCGGCAACCGTGGGTAAGTATTACTGTTTTTTTAACATATCGCGTACCGCCACGCCATTGTGTCTATATTGTAATGTGTTGGTCGATGTAATTGTTATCCTCTTGTCTATCAAAATTAAAAAATAACGGCTCAGTTTTTTTTTCTTTAAAAAAGACAACTCCCGCACTAGGGATCATGCCCTGTGTCGCGGGGACCTTTTACAAACATCAATTAACGGACACAAAGAACACCCAGACCAGGACAATAATTTGTGGATCTCACAAATTATTGTCCTGAGTGGGGATCGAACCCACAACCTCTTGCACGGCAGCCGCTTGCGCTACCGTCGCGCGACCTTTTCTATCAAAATTACAGTTTTAGGGGTTATCTGAGACTAGTTATTTTGGCAAGAGCTGCTTCGTGACAAACAAGGACTTACGACCTAATTCCACCCAATAGCCGGATCCACACCAACGATCCAGCGCGCACCACAGGAGCGTTTAATGTGGACTTGCCTCGCGCGATCCAAACTGCGCGGCAGAATAGCTCGCTCTTTGCCGAAGCGATCCATTGTCGATGGATCGCGGATCGCCGATCCAAAATGGATCATTTGGTGTGGATCCGGCTATTTGCGTGATTGAGAGAGGATCATGACAATGACAGGATCTACCACCTAGATGAACGTTGCGCTCGAATATCGCTTTCAGGAATCAGACGGTGTTCATCAAGCGCACACAAATGTGGTTTTAGGGCAAGATAATAGCGACAAAGTAAAGCCATTTTTCGTGCTTTACACTGGATTCAATACAGTCGTATTG
This sequence comes from Schrankia costaestrigalis, assembly GCA_905475405.1. NCBI lineage: Eukaryota > Metazoa > Arthropoda > Insecta > Lepidoptera > Erebidae > Schrankia > Schrankia costaestrigalis. The sequence goes on along the minus strand of FR997853.1, from coordinate 10,191,541 downwards.
TCGTATCTTATATAATAAAAAAATAGTTTTATAGTCAGTATTTTTACATCTACCCCCTTAGTGCACGTTTACGTGCGAAGCTCTATTTCAAACAAATGTGTCAAAAAACGCTTCTCCGTAAACACACCCATACAACGCCATATATTTGAATTCAGTGCGGTCCGCCCCGCTCAACGCTACGCCCTACGCCCCGCTTCTCCGTAAACAAGGCCTTACTCATAAACGCCTCTTAAATTTTAGTCAATTGATTAACCTAAATTCTTACGTTTTTTTGGTATAAGGTTGGTTTTACTAATAAAAATCTCGCTAAACAGTGATTAAATTTAAGAGGCGTTTATGAGTAAGGGGGCTAATGTATAAGAATGTAACAATGATTTTTTACCTAAAAGTTCTATAATTTACAATATAATTAACTTACCGAATGAAACTCTTCATTGGTGCTAATATCAACCGGCTGAGATTTCGGCGTGCTCTGCTTAATATGTGTCTGCTCAAAGAACTTGCCCAATTCAGCTTTCTGTGGCGTACCATCCCGTAACTTTGGAACTATCTTACGTCTTTCTACCTTATCTATTCTGGCGACGTCTGGCGGGACAGTTAGATCGAGATCCTGGCTCTCGGCAGTCACGAAAGCCTCGCTAAAATACAGGTTATTCTTCGAAGTATTCCTCTGAGGACTATAGAAACCATTTTCACCATTTCTCTCATCTTCAATGCTGGATAAACTAAGATCCTTTTCATCTTCGAGTTTGTGAATCTTTTTCGGGATTAAGTCTGGATAATTTTCATCGGGACTCATCAAGGGGTGGTTAGTTGTTAGGGTTAAAATCGAGCTAAATTTTGGAGGACTTATCCCTAAACTTTTCGGGGGTTTGATACCAGTTTTCGGGGATTCGATGTAAAGGTTTGACATTTTTGTGATTAGACTATCGTTGAGTTGTTCCGGTCCTGATACGCGAATAATCTCAGGGTTTTGGAGACGGAGCACTGGTTCTGGATGGTCACCTTCGAAGTCTGATGATAGAACCGAGTTTGGTGTGTCCTGTGAGCGGAATGATTCGGATCCTGTATCCATCTTCTCATCTGAAGATGATGTTAACTCGTCGTCATTTAGTCGAAGAGATTTTAAGTTGCTGGAAAGAATAAGTTTATTTACAAACTACATAATATAATATAGTGTAACTACTAGATCTAACTATAAATTAACTTTTCGCTACAAAAGATGACATTAGTAGGAAAAACGAATACCTCGTTTATTTGCCCTAGCCTAGGGATGCGCCGATCCGATCCGATCTTGTTGAAAATCGGATCGAAGCCATACGATCTCTCGATTTTTGGATCGGATCGAGTCCATACGATTTTTTGTAAGATCGATACAAAGCTACAATGATCGATTCGTTTGGATCGTATGGATTCAAATTCAGTTTATCTACCTACATTAACTGCTTACTAGTGGCGAAGTGTCCATATAACTCGATTCCTACCGGCTTACCTTTGCAAAAACCGCCTAGCATTGCCTATTAATCAATTATAAATCAATGACGCAACATCCACTCAATACAAAATAATATAAGTAAAATAAAAAAATATTCTCTTACGTAAATCGCAATAATAATACATAATTATAGTATTAGTAATTTTCTATATAATTATTTACGTACTCATAACGCCATTTAGTAAAGGTTGTCAACTAACAACTTGTTATGGCTCAGTCAGAGAGTAAAGCGCGCATGCGCGAGGCGGCGGTAAGCCGGTCTCGAAATTAGGAATTCAGTACAACAGAATGTATGGAAATCGTACGGTCACGTGCAAAACGTTGACACTTTGTCTTCATCGATCTAAGGTACCCTATAAGCCGGTGGCCACCGGCTTATTGAAAAGGATAAAAGATACAACTACAACATTGCGAGAGCGAGAAAGCACTATTGCAACCAGTGGACCGACCAATTCAAACGAAGTTTCATTTCACGTTACTTAATTTGCCATTGACATTCCTTTTTATTTTTATCAATTACCTATTTAAATCTAATAGAAATCAGATTTTCTTCTGAATTTTCAGCTTTTAATTATATTTATTTGTTTTTATTTTATTTATTCTCTCCATCTTGAATTTGGCAGAATCATCGGTAAACGATAGGACCATTAGAAGAAAAAACAGAATTATTTATTTTCTGCAAATAGGTTATATTAAAATTCGCTTTCTTGTTTTAGTAAAAATTAGTATGTTTAATTATTTATGTTTGTGTATTAAGTGTTGTGCATTGGTTGACTTTATTTTTGTCGTAGTGCGTTGGGTTGGGATCCTATGGAATATTTTTGTAAGTACTTGTTTGTATTATTTATCAGCAGATTTAATAGTTTGTTGTTTTATGGGACACGTTAATAGTGTTAGATAATTGTCTATCCTATTATGTTTGTGTTGTGTGATAAAACATCATTCTCGAAATTAAATTATGAATATAAGAAACGCGCGCTGTTTGGATTTATTGGCGCACTTTGGGGCGCGCCGGCGCTGTGGATTTACGAAACATTTTAATACAATTATCTCATTTCGATACGTGTAAGTAAGTGGCTTACAGGCAGTATTCTCAGATTCTAAAAGTAAGTAAGTATGTAGATTGATTTAGGATATAGCAATATAAACAATTAATCTAATTGATCAAAGAAATCTTTCAAACAGAGAAACATTTTCGTATTTGTTTTGTATAACTTTTCACATGAGTTCGGGACAACTAAAATCGAAACATTTTCTCACGAATACCTATGAACTACAGAATATAAAATAGAACGGAAGTCCACGGAACTTCGGCTTCCCTTTTATAAAAATCCACCCTTCGCCACTGCTGCTTACGATGTTGTTAGGAACGAAATGATCTTTTGTTTAGGTTACGTTATGTTCCAAACTTGGCGGCGTCTTTTGCGGGTAGGTATACGAGCATCTTATTACATTTTATTTATAATATTTGTGTGGGTAAGTTCGTAAACAAACGAGTAAAGTTTATGGTCGGTTGATTAGTTTTATTGAGTATCTTCATTGTGCGGACATTTTGTTTTATAAAACTGAATTATGGTGCCATCAGAGCGGCTCTTTTCGTCGGCAAACTTAACTTTAAGCGAATGTCGAAACAGACTCGATCCATGTCGTCTCTCTAAATTATTGTTTCTCAAAAGTTTAGAGTTCGAAGATTGGTACCTATAGAACTATTTCTAAAGATGCCAACTCGAACTTTTAACTTATATATAACTGGTTGTTTTTTCCTCACCTTTCATAATTGTATTTACTTAATAAATGCTTACCTATCTAAAAATAATTGTGTCTTACTTATTTGCATCCGATCCGGATCGATTTTCTTGACATCGATCGGATCGATGGCATGCGATCCAATTCGTGGATCGGATCAACGCATTACGATCCGATCCGATCCTTAAAATCGGATCGATGAACTGGATCGCGCATCCCTACCCTAGCCTGCATAACATGGCCGATTTTTTTTCTATAAATAAGTACACTCAAGGAAATTAATTGCTTAGCAGTTTGCACAATTTTAAAATCGGTCAGGTTACTATTTACCGACTACAGACGACTGATGACGAACCCCGACATCTTCGCAGTCGTAAAATTGTATGGACAAGGTGTATATACCTAGCCTTGTCTATCTATGACACACAGGTACATTATGAGGACATTGATAATATGATTGGTTTTTAAAGAAAGACAGACAACAATGAGGAAGCGAGATTATAATTTATTGATGATTTTGAAATTGTATATTATGACGTTGACAATAAGTGCTATATTTTGTTGCACTGCAATGACTTTTTATCGAAGTGCAATGTTTCCGTCACCAGTGTCACTTAGTAAGACATGATGAAACATACAATGTCAAATAGAAGTAAGTAGGGATTCAATCTTTTATAATTTCAACCTTATGCCGAACGCCATAAGATACATTTTAATGTGATAATTTTCAAAACTTATGCTAAAATTATTCAGCTATTTTCGGTAATCGGATGTACTTTTCTTACTCATTGATATGCTGTCTTTCTTTAAAAGCCAATCACATTATCAATGTCCCCATACTGTATTTTGTGTTAAAGTAAAATTCTTAAATGTTATATTGTTGACAGACCAAAGTAAAGTCAAACTAAACTAGACCTTATCTACCCTCTCCATCAAACAGTACCCTTAGTCCGAGCAATAAAGTTCGTGACACTAACCCCCGGTTTCCGAATGACTGATCAAGTAAAAATCAACTAATCCAGTGTCAAAACTATCATTTTCAGGAACTAAAATGACAATTTTGACACTTGATTAGTTAAATTTTTACATGATCAGTTATTCGAAAAACCGGGGTAACTCGAACTTTGATGAATCGATAATACTGTCAAAATTTATTTTTTACTCTTTGGACGGAATGGAATTTTTGCAAGTTTGTATATGTCGCAGGGAAATGAGGAAACCAATGATTTCACGAAATCCCTAGGGATATCACGAAATCCCGGTAAATGTCGAATACTCTTGATTATTACGTCTTCTTACTGAAAATGTTTAGTGATATGACAAAATACTAATTTATCGTCAGTGATATGTCATTTCACTAAACAAAATCTAGTGAAATAAAGAATACTATATTATATTACAACTATAGATGAATAATGTAATAAAACAAAGTTACAAATCAACTAGTGTACTTTTATTAAGACAGTAAAGTTTTAATCAACTAAACATAACATTCTGACTATGATATTACAATATATTTTCCTATTACCTACGTTAATTCGTTCATTATGTAAGTACACCGAAGAAAAAAATAAAAGTTTGTAGGTAGACTGGAAGTATTCTGGAGGTTTTTAACCTTGCTCGTCGAAAATTTGCGACAAAAACGGCAATATCTCTTGATTGCATTGGATTAAAAGTTGAAGTTGATTTTCATACAGCTCTAAGAGGCAACAGACCTAAGTATTTGGTGAAAATATCAGCTTGATACCTCTACGTGTTCCTGAGATAAATGGTCTTGACAGACAGACTGACAACAAAGTGATTCTATAAGGGTTACGTTTTATCAAAATCGAAAAAAAAGAGATTTCTAATAATAAAAAAATATTGGTATTTATTTCAACAAGGCAGGGATTTATGGCACCTTGAATTACACAAAACATTTTTGTTTCTTGCAAATACATTGGTTTTCCACTGGACTTTGATTTTTCACAGGGACATTTTTAAACGACAGTACGGTATCCGTATTTCTGACATTTCACTATTTTGTTTAGTGAAATGACATTTTACTGACGATAAATTAGTATTTTGTCATATCACTAAACATTTTCAGTAGGAAGACGTAATAATGAAGAATATTCGACATTTACCGGGATTTCGTGATATCCCTAGGGATTTCGTGAAATCCCTGGTTTCCTCATTTCCCTGCGACATATACAAAGGAGTTTGAAATGCGATTCTTACTTATTGGCTATATATTACCTTATGTCTATTTTGAGATGTAATGTCTTTCAATTTCGTTATGATTATTTCGGTATATAATACGACTAAATTACGTAGGTTGTCTATCTGCTAAGCAATTACTTTCCCTGACCGTACATTGAAAGTATCTAGTCTCCTGTAGAAATGACATAAAATTAAAAAATACAACTAGCCGGAATATGGACCAATCAAATTATACACCAGCCGTTTGGTGAAGGAGTAAGAATACAATATGCCACCACCATCACATCCCATGGGTGTCGTAAAAACCGACTAACGGACTATCCGTGAATATTATCTTTACGAAATAAAAAGAAGGAAAACTTGAAATTAAACCCTATACCAATCCGTCTGGCCAGCGTGGTATCAGTAGGCCAAGTATTCCTCCGTCACGGGAGGAGGCCCGTCCCTGAAGTGGGAAATTAATGGGCTGTAATGATATGATGAATAGATCTAACGATAAATATAACTTTTCGAAAACGAGCTACAAAAGATGACATCACTATGAAAAACGAAAACCTCGTTTATTTGCCCTAGTATACGAGAATAACATGGCCCATTTTTTCTATAAATACGTACATTGAGAGTATCTAGTCTCCTGTAGAAATGACCCGGACATAGCCACTAAGATCCATTGAAAAGATCCATTGATGGATCGTTTTACACTTAAATCAAACACATAAGTCCACTTTAATCCATGATCCATTGTAAAAAATAAAGCGGGTGACACATGCAATCTTAAATAGCTCTATTCCTCTTGCCCAATTTTTTATTAAGTCTTGTATGCCACTCTTCCAAACAAAATTGTTTGTCCGGTGGCGTTCACCAAATCATCATCATCATCATAACAGCCCATTAATGTCCCACTGCAGGGACGGGCCTCCTCCCGTGACGGAGGGATACTTGGCCTACTAATATCACACTGAACAGACGGATTGGTATAGGGTTTAATTTCAAGTTTTCCTTCTTTTTATTTCGTAAAGATAATATTCCCCGATAGTCCCTTAGTCGGTTTTTACGATACCCATGGGATGAGATGTGGTGGTGACATGAATTGTATTCTTACTCCGTCACCACACGGAGAAACATCACCATCCGTTCACCAAATACGGACCAAATATTGTTCACACCAATCAATCAATCACCACCCCATCTCAAATAAATAAAAAAAAACATTTATACTTACGTTACTATTAAAATTTTGATCGGTTTTCTAGTCTTTTATTTACCTATAGAAAATGGCTACTGTAGATGCAGCTTTATAATGGATTTCAATACCTAAGATCCATTTTTAAAATATTTTCGGATCATGGATTAAAGTGGACATATGTATGTTATTTGAGTGTAAAAAGATCCATGGATCTTTTCAATGGATTTTAGTGGACATAGGGGAAATGACTTAACACACATAAAATTAAAAAATACACATAGCCGGAATATGGACCAATCAAATTGTACTACCACTGTGTTACAGGGATATCCTGTAACGATTACGCTACAGACACAGTACAACCAGTAGTCTATCTCGGCCGAATATTTATTATAAATGCCTACGGCTGCGCGGTACGTAAACATGCGATAGGGCTGCCCACCTCCAGCTTTTTAATTACATTTAGGTACCTACTTTCCCGCTCGTTACTGCGGCACACTTCGCGACTGTTCACTCCGCAAAGCCGCCGCTATCGTGAGCGTGTAGGTATAACTCGCGTTTCGTCCGTTTCTATGAAGTCGAAATACTGTATATATTTGTACTGTGCTACAGAGGACGTCTATGGTTCTACTTAATTTTTTATACATTTTTAATTAAAGTATTTTGTTCCCTATGGACAAAAGTAAGTCCCCCCTCAATGGAAGCCAAAAAAAAAAACATATTTTCCCACAATAGAAAGTACATAGCTAGAATATGTACAATCCCATCGCGCTATTGTTTTAAAAATATTTACTTTCACCACTTTTATTGTAGACTATACTGTTGTAGACTAGAAACTCAACGATGTCATTGGAAAGGAAAACAATGTTACCCAAATCTAATCTACTATATAAAAATAAGGGTTTTCCTTCCTGACGCTATAACTCCAGAACGCACGAACCGATTTCCACGGTTTTGCATTCGTTGGAAAGGTCTCGGGCTCCGTGAGGTTTATAGCAGAGAAAATTCAGGAAAAAATTCAACAGAAAAGCGGGAAGGGAAGGCCCGTGCGAAGCCGGGATGGGCCGCTAGTTCTTTTTATAAATATAAAAAATAAATATTCCTCACACATTCACACAGCGCCTATATAAATAAAAACTCCCGTATGCCCTGTCTTTTACTTTTAGTAGGACTTTTACAACCGTTTCATAGATTTAAGATTATTGCGGGACTTTCTTTGAGTGTCACGCGATTCATTCTGATTTACAGGACTCCCAGTCGTGGGGAAAATGGGTTATTGAAGTTTACATAGATCGTATAGCCTTATGACAGTCAATCCCCTGCCCTTATCTCAATTTAATTTGGGGTCGGTGCAGCATGTCTTCTTCTTCCTACTTTCCTATCGGACGTCATCTCACAAGTCACACTCTTTGCAGCCATATCGTCTTTCACACAATTCATCCATCGTTTCTTTGGTCGTCTTCTTCCCCTATATCTATCCACATACATATTCTACATCGTATGGCAGTCAATATGGATTGCATATTTATTTGTGCTGCGCTAATTTAGTAGCAGTTGCGTGCCACTAGTCAATGTCACCGAGGCACGAGTCAGTGATTAATTACATACATATTATACATTAAAATTGAAATAGGTATTTGTTGTAATTTATAAAGTATATATAAATATCAAATATTTCCTTCCCGTTTCAATATCAACAATAAACCAAAGTACTAAATACACTATTTATGTAGTACTAGCTGACCCGTGCCCACTTCGTTGGGTGGCGAAAAAAACGCGTCCGATTTTAAAACATATTTCATTACTGCTCCACTCCTATTAGTCATAGCGTGATACTTTATAGCATATAACACTCCCCGATAAATGGACTAATCAACACAGAAATAATTTTTAAAATCGGTTCATTAGATCCAGAGATTACCCCCTACAACGTCACAAACACGCAAACTTTACCTCTTTATAATATTAGTATAGATATTTATATAAACATGAAATATTTCCTTCCTGTTTCAATCTCAACAATAAACCAAAGTAATAAATACACTATTTAAGTAGTAAGTAGGTATGTGCCGTGTGAAATTAATCGATAAAGTGCGAAACAGTGAGATAAGCGCGCGTTGCAAATTATAAGATGTAGTGACGAATCGCGCGAAGTATGCTAAGTTGGTTTGAATACATAGAGAGAATGGATGATAGGATACTAGACAAAAAAATTTAGTAGTCAAAAGTAGTAGGACGTCCTAAAAAGACTTCGACGACCTCTGTGGCGTAGTGGTTATATAACATGACTGCTACGCACAGGTCTCGGGTTTGGTTACTGCTCAATAGAAATTTTTGTGTGCATGAAAGTGATTGTTCTCATTGGCCTGGGTGTTTTCTAAGTATAAATAATATGTATATAATATGTTAATAATATGTATGTATTTACAAAAAAAAAGTATTTATGTAGGTATATCCGTTGTCTAGTACCCATAGTACACTCAAGGAATTTAATTGTTTAGCAATTTGCTTAATTTTGAAATCGGTCAGGTTACTATTTACCGACTACAGACGACGGATGACGAACCCCGACGTCTTGGGAGTCGTAAAATTAATTAGACAAGGTATATATACCTATAGTCTATTTTTTTATCTCAGATACTAAAATGACATTTCATGTGTTGCCTGTTTTTTACAACTAATAAATAGTGATGCGGTACAGCCGGTACTTACCGATAAAAATATAGGTTAGTACCGCCGATTACGGTAAATAGAGACTATAGGCTGTTTTTTAATCTCGAATACTAAAATATCATTACTGTTACCTTTTTTTGTGCAATTTATGTATGGTGATGTACCACCACTATCAACAGTTAACGATAAATTTAAATTTTATACAGTTTTTTGGAAGTAATAATATAAAATGTGCAAATTCTAATTTTAAACTCAGGTAAGTAAATGAAACAAAATTTATTTTTGGTACATAATTTATTTTTATTTGGCTGTAAGTACAATTAATCTTTGAGTCTGCATAATAAAATAATAATAATCTTGTTTCATAATAAAATTAATATATAATTCATAATTAAACATCAATTCTTTTATAGAAACGAATCACCATCCCTGGACAAGGTTATTCTTGTACTGATATTTATATGGTTTTCATTCTTTATTCGTTAAAACTAGAATAAAATGAAACTATTACTTGAAGACATAATTACTTTAACCAACTCTTTGTTTTCAGATACTGCAAGTTGTAAACAAAGACCCTGAATTTCCATCCTTTTCTAGAAGCACATTATAAGTATAAAATATTAAAACACCTGCAATTTAAATATATGACCAGAAAACGACGTAGCGCGTTAATCGACCGAAAAGATATCATTTTATGGCGTCAACAATATCTTCGAAAAATTAAAGAATTTAGAAGAGAAGGACGATATATATATATATATATATATATATATATATATATATATATATATATATATATATATATATATATACTATAATTGATTCATTCTAGCGTACTTAGGTACCTAGTTACTTTAGCTTTTTTTGTCACTGCAGTGGGTCTACCTTATCACATTAGAGTTAATTTTAATATAATAAAAAAAAAAAGTCATCATTTACTATAGCGTCAATAATTACTTCGAATTATTTATTTATTTGTTAAGCACACCAACAGTATGTATGTTTATGTATTACACATGTTTTGTAGAAAAACTATTTACTATTTTATAGGATGTTGTATACCAATGGAAAGAGGATAAAGTACCTACCTCTTCTATCAGCAACTTCTACTATTTGTTTTTATAAATATCTAACAACTATTTGCTAATACATGAGAACTGATATTATGTCAAAGTATCGTCATGATTTAGCTGATGTTTTGTTGTGCGATATTGACCCTAATAGTTTTATGAAATGCAACTAACATTAACTCTAGAGGTGATAAAGGCATTTTTTCTCGACTATACTAACAACCGTAAATATTTTACAATAATTACAAAACGAATCGAAACACAGGGACAGCACTGTTTCTTAAAAGCTGGCTATATTAGTTTTACGTTTGACATTAGTAGTTGTCATTTTAGTGTCCGAGATAAAAAAATAGACTTTAGCCTTGTCTATCTATGACAGACAGGTATTTTGTGTTAAAATAAAATTCTTCAATTTTATATTGTTGACAGACCAAAGTTAAGTCAAACTAAACTAGACCTTATCTACCATCTCCATCAAACAGTATCCTTAGTCCGAGTTTGTGTCACTATTAACAATAAAGTATATCGAGTAGCATTCGCTGTTCTGATTGGTTCAATGCATTGTATTGATAATACTGTCAAAATTTTATTTTTTACTCTTTGGACAGAATGGTGGAAGTTTGTAAACAAAGAAGTTTGAAGTGCAATTCATACTTATTGGTTATATTTTATATTATGTCAATTTTGAGGTGTAATATCTTTCAAATTAGCTAGGATTATTTTGGTATATAATACGACTAAATTACGTAGGTTGTGTACCTGCTAAACAATTAAATTCCTTGACCGTACAAGGTCTGCTTAGTTGGGACTAGATGGTGTGTGTGTGAATATGTGAGGTATTATATTATTAATTTTAGTATTGGTGGTAGTGCAGCCATATGAGTATTAAGTTATGGAGCTAGTTTATAAAATTATTTTCTGTTAATTTTCTTTATTCACTTTTATGACACAGTATTTTGATATTGTGTCTGGCAAGGATTGTCATATATATCATGACATAAGGTAACATCTTTGATTGGTAAATAAATAATATATTAGCAATTAATAATTATAATTATAAAATCTAATAAATAGTACCTTATTACAGAATAATTAGATTGTTATTATCTAAGAATTAGAGAAGCTATTTAAAAATACATCTCAGTTAATAACACAGAATACTTAATACTAAATTTTAAAAACTACTATCTACTTATCTATTTTTGTTTAATAGGCCCAACTTCCCTATACTACTTATCACAGCAAAGAGACTTCTTAAGTCGTTATAAGGTTAGTTGTGTACATACATATACTACATATTCATTACGACAATTATAACACTAATATGACACATACCATAAGCAGTTTATATGCTTGAGACATAAAAAAAGTACTTACTAAAATTAAAAAATAAAACATATGACCAATTAAAGTAATAATAATATTGTAATTATAAATACATATAAAAATAATGGATTAAATTTAAATTCCTTTACAGGATATGTTGTAAGGAAATCTTGTTAAATCATTGTTTCAACAAAGTGGGTAGAACCACGAAAATATTACTTTATTTCTGCTTTTAAAGTGAACACATACTTTCCAAAACATATTTCATAACAAGAACAATAATTTACTAACTAAATTCCATGTAACAGTGCGCTTATAACCATTTATAGTACAAATAAATTTACGATAATATTAAAATTCCTAACAAACAAAATTTCATGTCATTAAAAATAGAATAAAATGTTAATAATTACATCAAATTATTCACTTACCTCATTTGTAACTACTTAAACTTTAATATTATTAACTATTTATTGCTTAGTTTAAAAGAAAATTAATATAAAAATAAATCAATTCACAAAACACAGTATCGCATCCCACTGACAGCGAACAACATAAAAATAAAATTGACAATACTGTCATTTAAGACTTTTGAGTCTCACGTTTCGTTTTACTTATAAAACATAGCCTTTCAATATAGATGTTAATAAAAATATTATAAACAACTATTGTGTTGATTTATTAAAGTCTTAACTATGTATTCATAGCTAAATATAGCTTAATAAAATTAGAGCTTGAGGTAACATTCCTCTTTTTTTAACATGTTTCATTGCTGGTTTTATCGGTGATTATGTCCCTGCTTGGTATTATGCATTACCTAACCTTCTTCGGTAAATGGACTATTTTAGCACAAACATATTCACAGATGACTCATCATTGTTAATTTAAGATTTATTTTGTATGATTGTACTTTTAAGATACTTTTTGTAAGTTATTTGTAATTTTATACCAATAAATATTCTATTCTATCATTGACCATATTAATATACCTACCTACTGAATTTCAAAGGTAAGTATAGTTTAAAGGTTTGCAATGATTATTGTAGTCAGATTGGGCATAACGTAGCACTTTTAGCAGATCATTATAAGTCAGGTACAACTTACAATCTGTAGCCGGTAGCGAGTTGCGATGCGACAAACTTCTCACTGGTTTCAAAACGACATTGTTTCTATTACACTTGTAAAGATATCAACACTATTACTGCAGTTTGTTGTTAAACATTACATAACATAATAGTCTCTTTGGTAAGCTTTACAACATATTACAAATCGATTAAAATACTATAATATATTGATCACGTCAAAGCAACTTTGATTAGACAAGTAAAACAATAGAATACCTTTAATAAAGAATAAGAATGATTATTCTTTCACATTATAGATAAAAGATTTCCAAGAATGTTTTAGTCAAACAACAATATGCAGAACTATTATCAGTAAAAATATTCAATTAACAACAGGTCATATAACTGAAAACACTTGTGTATTCTATGGTTGTTTTGCAAATAGTTAATGTTCATTTATCGGCAAACTTTTGCTGATACGATTATACCATTGTTACATACATTTGTGTTTAGTACCTAAAGTAACTGTTACTGTGCGTTAAGTAATGAATTGAAAGCAGGTAAGTTTTTACATACAAAAAATTCGTAAAATATTTTATTCTAGTGCCTAGGTATTATTTTCTTAATTTCTCTTTATTTTATGACACCTTTTAAGACTTTGCCACCGAGGTAGTTTGAAAGCAATCTAAACAGGACGATCTCAGGCATACCGGGGTGCCAAAGGGCAATCCGGGTTCTGGTTAGAAAATGTTGAACCTTCGAAATGAAAGAAGATCCTGAACCTTTTCTCCCGTTTATAGTAGTGAGTGTAGCTAATCTTGAAGTTCTACAATGTTCATCCAATTCTGAAGCTGATACCAGGGCGGGTCAATAAGTCCGTGACTTTTTAGATTTCCCGTCTCTTTTTTGAAAAAGCAACACTGCTCCCGTCAAGAGTCATCTGTCAGTTGACTCTTGTCAAAAATTGAACAAGTTTTGACAATTAGTTTGTTTTTAACGGCCGTTAATATCAGACTACCGCGTTGACTAATAAGAAAATGGAAAAAAGTGAATTTCGTGTGCTCATAAAGCATCATTTTTTGCGAAAAAAATCTATGACGTAAACCAAAGCTAAGCTTGATAAATATTATGGGGACTCTGCACCATCCATTTCCATGGTAAAAAGTGATTTACTGAATTTTGATGTGGCCATACAAGCACAGAAGATGCCGAACGTTCTGGACGACCAGATGAGGTCTCCACATCCGAAACAATTAAAAAAATTCATGATACGGTTCTATTCGATCGGGGATTGAAAGTGAGAGAGATTGTGGAAGCCACAGGCATCTCATATGGCTAAGTGGTTTCAATTTTGAATCATAATTTGGGTATGAGAAAGCTTTCAGAAAGACGGGTGCCGCATATGCTCAAAATCGACTACAAACACTATCGTGTGACAATTTTGCAGGAACGTATGGCTTTGTTTAATCGCAATAGGAACTAGTTTTTGCGCCGTTTTGTAACGGTGGACGAAACATGGATCCACCACAACATACCGGATACCAAACAGTATTCAAAACAGTGGGTTTCTCGGGGTGAATCGGCGCCAAAGAAGGCAAAGGTGGGTTTGTCACCCAATAAAGTCATGGCGACTATTTTTTTAGCTGCACGCGGTTTTATCCACATTGACTACCTTCAAAAAGGAAAAACAATCAATGGTGAATATTACAGCAACTTATTGGGTCGATTCGATGAGGCATTGAAAGAAAAGCGACCGCACTTGGCCAAGTAAAAAGATTTTTCCACCAGGATAATGCTCGGGTGCACACATGTGCAGTTTCCATGGCAAAACTCCATGAATTGGGCTACGAGTTGCTCCCTCATCCGGCCTATTCACCAGATCTAGCTCCGTGTGATTATTTTACGTTCCCAAATTTAAAGAAATGGCTCGGCGGAAAGAGATTTGCCACCAATGACGAAGTCACCTCACACACAAATGCCTATTTTGAAGACCTCTACAAAATACAATTTTTGGAAGGGATAAAAAAATTGGAGAAACTTGGGGCTAAGTGTATAGAGCTCGAAGGAGACTACGTTGAAAACGAAAATAAGTTTTTATATAAAAAGCTGTGTTTTATGGTAAAAGTCACGGACTTATTGACCCACCCTCGTAAAATGGTGTATCCAGCTTTGTTTAAGTGTTACAAAATTATAGACTTCGTTCTATTCTTGACATTAACACTGATCTAGCGGATCGAATAAATGGCAAAGATGAAGGGTTGAGAACGTATTTCGCCCCAAATAGGTACAATCTGGCTTTGTAAATTTACTACCTGCCAAGGCATTTTCCAAAATACTATTGAATAAAGTTTCGTAAAAGAACAGTAAAAATGAGTAAAAAAGGTTTAGTATACAAAGTTTTAGATACTTCTGGAGTTGTACTAGTTGTAAACCGAAAAGAGAACAGAAAGAAGCTAAATGACCAGTTTGAACTCGATGGAAAGTGCATATACAGTCCGGGAATGATGACAACGAATAGTGGTTACAGTGGGACGGTAACACATGAAATTACTTAACGTGAACATTACTGCAGTCTCCTTCTAACCTCCGCTTTAATTAAGAAGTCTAGAATCTTGGTATCTTGTTCAAGATGCCAAGTTTCCGTGAAGCGTGTTAATGACTACCTCGATATATGTAGTTACCATTATTTGGATCGTGCCGAATGCTTGTGCCTAGGAAATTGAGAAACCTCAAGCGCCACTCTTGTGTCCGACAAAGAGAAAGTGATGAAAGAAAACAGTGAGTGATAGTACGGTACCTTCAAGAACACTAGCTTTCTTTTTTTTACACAGCTTTACCAACTCTACGTGCCTTAATCAACAAGGATATGTATTTTTAAGCCGGCGATATTTTCTCAAAAATATTTGGGAAGACCATATTATGTCGCAAACTTGGGAAGAAGGTGTCCGTGCAGGACTAGTTCAACAACCTGGGCGATATACAAATTTATCGCCGTCAAAGCACTGCCTTGCATTTCGACAACTTAACCCTGAAGATGCATTAAATATGACAGAACCTTGGGAAGGTTGACCCGAATGGGTCGTTCAGAATGAACGGTGAATAGATCCACATTGAGTTGAGCGTTACGAATGATGTTACGCTCTAGGCTTAACAGAGCATTTATGTTCCGCTTTATGACTTTGCTTGATCTTCCATTTTCGGTAAATCCAAGCATGAACTCTATGCCAGATTGGTACGAAAACCGGTTTTTGCAACAGGCAAATATATTTTGCGTTTACCTGATTCTCGTCTTGGACTTCTAATGAGAGCATCAAATAGGCGTTCCTTTGCGACCCCGATCAGACTGCTTTACCGTTCGGGCTAGATCCTGAACCCTGTAGATCACGCCAGAACTTGCAAAGCACGTTAACAGCTGGAATCCGCTTTTTGACGCTTTTTTTATTTCAGTAGCTTACCATACCCGTAAGCTTGTGTCCCACCTTAGTGGTATAAGTTCTTTTCTAGCTTTCGGCAAATGGTCTTTCCAAACACCTTTGAGTGTCATCATATCATAACAGCCCAAAAATATTAAATACCGTGACGGAGGGATACTTGGCCTACTAATACCACGCTGGCCAGACGGATTAGTATTGGGTTTAATTTCAAGTTTTCCTTCTTTTTATTTTGTAAAGATAATATTTACGGGTAGTCCCTTAGTTGGTTTTTACGACACCCATGGGATGAGATGGGGTGGTGACATATTGTATTCTTACTCCGTCACCATACGGAGAGTGTGAATCTTCGGATTTCTGAACAAACGTGGCTAACGCGTTCGTACAGATGTGTACTTTCAGATTCGTCGTACAATTTATTTAACACTATCATTGTGCCTACTAGCAAGATCGCTGTCACTTCGATACCACACTGTACTAAAATTTTGGCATTTGATAACAGGAGGAACATTTTCCAAGGCCATTTACTCAGAACCATCGCATTAATTTAGATGCCTAAAGAATTCCTGAACAGCAGCATTCGCGAAAGGGAATTACTTATGTTGGTACATTTGTTAAAATGGATAACGTACTGATCAATGCAAAAATTTTAATGATTTGAGAATCAAGCCTGTGGTTTCTGTGAAACTTGGTACGATGCAGAAATTAGTTACTGAGGTTAATTTAAAATTGTTCATGAACTTGTAATGTACTTTTATATATTATATAGAAGTAGAAATTATGTTAAGCACTTAGATATTATCCTATTGAAGCACTTAGAATATTGATACTAATAATAATACTTACTCCAAGTTTCAGTCCACATGTCTGCAAAACACTAAGTATTTCCTGAAATAATTTAACTGCAATCCAAATTGCCATGTTAATCGTATGAAGAACAATTCCAATTGACATTCACACGATTCAATACCTACTGCTGTTATTGTTTGTTGAAAAGAATCCCGGAAACTCTAAAGAATCGCATAATATTTTACACTTCAATCAATCGCGAGGTATCCATTTACAAAAATATTATGCCCTCAAAAGAGTATTTTAGATGCACCAAATTGGAAATTCAAGTAGTGTGGTCTGGTGTGTTCAGTGTTACAGATTAGTTAATTATATCTTTTATCGTTTTAGCTGATATTACTTCAGTTGAAAATGCATTTGTCTGCATTAGTATTCTTAATATACTTCGTTTTACCATCAACCTCGGGAGAAGATGTCAGCTGTGAGTACCTAATATAAAGTTTTATCTATTTTTAAACGACATTTGTAGATCACAGTTCAAAAGTGACTATGTTGGTGTTAAAAAACAAACAGGCTGTAAAATCATAATGAAACTGTTTAGCCCTTAAATTAGATGGCTATTTTTTTAGGTACGCAGTCCAGTCACCCAAAAATTCCCACAACTGGAACTTTTGTAATTCAGAATCAAGATCAACTACGTGATTGATATGCCTATTATGTAAAATAAAAGTCTTTACAACAATTTAGCTAAGAATTACTTTGTTAATTATTCAAGCTTTAACTATTTTGGAATTTCCAAATAGTTCATCGATCAATCACGCATCACAATGGTAGTTGTATTATCCTAAATTTGACTGGTAAAGAATGCTTTCGGCATTCATTTTGTCTGCGTCAACTTGTCTAGATTCGTGTAGTTTTAAATTGCAATAAAACAGTAATTCATTATTTGAGCCGGATAACAACAGCACTGATATTATTTCTTTTCTCAACCGACTTCAAAAAGGAGGAGGTTAGCAATTCGGTTGTATTTTTTTTGTGTTTGTTACCTGATTTCTCGAAAACGGCTAGATAGATTTGAAATAATTTTTTTTCTAGATCAAGCCTGCGTGGATAAATATTCAAGAAAAGGATACCAGCCTTGGCAAGAATGGTCTGACCATTACACATGCCATAGGTATAGATGTGAAATTCGTGATGGCAAATACTTCATAGCCGCTGTTGGGTACGTTATTTATAATATTTTTTAAGATTTTACAATTTTAGGACTTCAATTAGTAGTTGAAATTTCAAGTGGTCTCTCACTAAAAGATAAATTAATTCTTTCCAATGTCGAACTTATTAAATTAGGAAAACACTTTCCGCACATGTGTTTCCTACATCGTATTACTATGATATCGGGTACTACAAAGGTTCGTGCGACAGAGAAAATGAGCCAATTACCTATCTCTTTCCACAGGTCGATGAGCAATATCTACTGCCGAGTACTCTATTTCTCTTAAGCTCAATTAGGGCCCACTTCAAGAACGAGGTTATGTCAAGTTTCCCTTTCTTTTGTTTGTTTATTAATGAGTTTATATCACTATGAGTTTTACGTACTTTCTTTTACGCAGTGTTTGCGTATCTGCGAAATTGCCGTTAGTCCCCAAGAGATGGTTTTGGGTGCTGATTATGTTCTTACTACCACAGTAAAAAAAGTGATTAATCATTTTACTTTCCAATAGATGTCGAAAACCCAAAATCCCAGAAAATGCCTTAGAATGCCACGAGTACATTGAAGATGAAAACGTTGGTAAGTTCTTTTCATATCCCTTTCATCTGTTTCTGAAGTCAGTGGCCTTTAACATCTACGAAAGATGATCTAAACAACAGCCGTGTCAAGTGATTTGGATTTGGCACTTGCGCTGATGGCTAACAAGGCCTATATGAGAACGACAACGCCGGTCGCAATGTCCGCAAACAAATTGTGTTCCCGGTGACGTCAGAGGTTGTGCCATTCGTTGGTGACGCAGATCGTGCTTTTGGGAGAGCAGATCGAACCAGGCACTGTCATGCACGACCACCCCCTCAGTTAAAGACCCGAACACCTGAAAAAAGTTTCTGTTTCCGTGATCGTTGGAGGAAGAGATTATCTGAGGGGGTTTCTGAATTAACTACCCTAAAATGACTAAGATTTTAAAATACTTTATTATGTATCTAGAATTCCCAACCTGCTGTGCTCGCCTCAGATGCGTGGTTGAAGTTAATGGTGAAAGGATTGTACAGACCAGGGGACAGCCCGGTGAACTGTTTCCTGACAAGTAAGTCATTAAGTTATCTTTTACTTTCGTTTCATAAAAGACCATTAATGTCCCAGTGAAGGGACTGGCCTCCTCCAGTGACGGAGGGATACTTGGCCTTCTAATACCACGCTGGCCAAACGGATTGGTATAGGGTTTAATTTCAAGTTTTCCTTCTTTTTATTACGTAAAGATAATATTCAGGGATAGTCCGTTAGTCGTAGTTCGTAGTACTAGGTACACAGTAGCCTCTGCCTCCCCTTATCATGGGAATGAGGCTCCCCGCCTTATTCCCATGATGTTTATGTATTTAATATTTTAATTAGTATCATAAGTCAGATCAAACTGCGACTGTTCCATCAAGTTTTGCTGATTTCGTAAATGTTATATTACATTAGCTTTGTGTATTTTAGTTTCAAAACACTCCCATAGAAAAATGAGCTCCCCTTATATTTCGTCCCCAAACGGATGATCTCAATAAAACACTAAATATTTTGCCTCTAGGCCCTGGAAGGGACAGCAGAACGAGCCTAACCCAGCAGTCGTAGGCATGCCTGGCATCCAGCAGAACACAGTAGTAGGAGAACCCCAGGGTCAGCCCTCTCCTGGAATCTTCAACAGCAGGGGAGCAGGCAAGGAGAATATGTTTGACTAATTTGCAAAAAACATACATATTATTGTGTTCATTAATTATTATTTACAATGCAAGTAGTTAGATGCTTATTTACTGTACCATTGTAATTTGCTGTTCATTAATTAGGTAATATGGTGCTGTAAGAACGAACTGTATCTAAATTTATATACACAGCATGCATAATGAAACACACTCACACTCTTGTTATATTTAGTCTATGACTCTCTTACCAGAGACAAAACGAACAATTAAGAAATTAAATTTATATTTTGTAATCATAGGTTTATAAACTAAAAAAAGGTAAAGTTGTAATTACGTATTTTAAAAAATAAATAGTGTGCAGTAGTGTAAATATGTTTCATTTTTATTGTTGATAGTTTAAAAATCTATATTTTATTAATTTAGCCAACGATATTCCCGACAGCGGATGGCAACGATATTAACGGAAGACGCTACGTGGAATCATACCCGAGTCAACAAATGCAAGAATCGCCAAGGAAGAAGAGATCAGTCGTCTTCCCCCTGCTCGATAGAAACGGTCCTTCTCAACACCATCACCTCAAACTTCATGGTTACTCTCCAGAAAGATACACATCATATTTCACCCTTAATCAAGCATACGAAAATCGTAAATTAGATTTGAATCTATCTAGGCTTTAAAACGGATAGCATTTACTAAATTTATCAATGCAAATTATATTCTTGCTTATTATTTAACTATTTATCTAATTATCTCGTTGTTTTGTTTTCAAACTGTTTTGTTATTTAAAGTTATTTGTTGAGATGTATGCCATTATAAATGTTACATAAATTCAATTACCTTTTTTTCTTTTGTTAAAATCCAATTAATAATAAACATGACATTCCAACATTGTAGGAACATTACTAGATTTCATTGTTTCATAAATCTATTTAAAAATACTTAAATCAAGTATAGTAAAATTTATTTATTTGAATTAAGTAAAAAGTATTTTTGCATCATAATAAATTGATAATTTACGGAACCGCAATACAAATAAACACGACTAAGCCAAAAAAAGGATGAAAATAAAAGAAGGGATTAAAAATACCTACTTACATTCTTTCTAAGTAAATGACAGGTATATTATACAATAATTTACAATTCAAATATTTATTTCTAAAAACAAATTAGTAATATCACCACAAATCAACGACGTATTTAATAACACCAATAAAACTTTTTGAAGTCAAAATTGTCATTATACTAAAATAAACTTCGGAAATATTAAAGTGCTAAAACGTAACAAAAACGAATTTAGTTTTAATATATTTGAGGAGTAACTTTCCTTATGGGCTTATTTCGGTGTACTTATACAGTTTTTTCAGAAACTGGTACAAAAATGAGATTGTTTTGTATGGTTAAATAAAACGTAACAGAAATATGTATTTTTTGCTCCAAAACGTGTAATTTGGGTTCATTTTTCTCAGGGAAGGAAGCCGTTTTATCTTCGGAAACTTAGATAATACTTACGATGTATTAGACAAATAATCGATTTGCATAAAAAAACGAAATGTCTCAAAACCCGAAATAAGCCCTTTTGGAAAGTCACTCTTAAATTGGTTAATAGTCTATTGTGTAAAACAAAATAATATTGATCATTAAAGTAAACTTTTAGTATTACTAACTATTTAGTTCATAGAGTAAATAATATCATATTTTTGTAGCGATTGGTAATACCTGCCATAAATTTCCTCATAAAAATTATTTCATTGAACTGTCGTCGCCAAATAACTTGGAAGGCAGTTTTCGAACTACATAAATGGCGGGGGCATGGGGAGGGGTGTCTTGTTTGTTCCTGTCATTTGCTAACTTCTCTGATAGCTAACTTTAGGTCGGGCGAGTTAGTTGGCGAGTAGGTACTGTAATAAAGTATCTCTCTTATGGGTATGGTCGAACAACTCGGCTCGCTGCGAATCGCTCGTATGACTCCAGCAGGCTTGAGTAGTGTTTCTATAAATCTCTCTTTTATTGGAATACAGTAAATAATTTTGACGCCATGAAAATAGGAGACTACGGAACATCTTTTGAATTCGCTTGTACCGGATGATGACACGGGTAGAGAATAGAGATACTGAAACATTGTTTTCTCCATATTCGGAACTGCCATAATTTACCTGAAACTGGACTTTTGTGTAGTGTCGAAGATACTTACGGGCGGCAGGCTGGGTACATAATAATTGTATGTAAAGCCCGATTTACGGGTGCGCCAAAGTTCACCTAAAATTTCAACTCCTATAATTGGAAGTCCGAAAATGTTCTTCCTAACATTTTTCATCCTAACAATCGCAATTCCTAATTTTTTTGTCACTAATGTTAATAGTCCGAAACATTCCACTTCATAATTTTAGTAGCAATAAACATCTATTATACTATTATTTGTTTTTCTATATTTTCTCAACATAACCATCGTTTATACTATAATTTAAAGTCATATCTTTTTTGTTTAGATTTTTTTTATTCATAATAATCAATATTATATACATTAATTTTATATATAGTTTAGCGCGGCGCGAGCCGACGCAAGTGTCATTTTTCACCATGAGTGATAAACTTGTGGAGAACGAGTTGCTGGCTTTTTTACAACAGAAGCTAGACGTTATAGGCGAAGTTTCTGCGCTCCAGATTTGTGTCTCGAATTTCAGCGAGGAAGAAATCGCGGCTGCCAAGTTGCTGATTTTTCGATCGCTGAATAAAGAAGACCGGATGGTGTCACGTAGACGTGACGGACCTAAAAAAAGTATGCAGGACATCATCACACTGCTCAAGACGACCGATCCCGAAGACGTGCCTGTATTTGTAGCTAGGGACTTGAAAAAGTTACCTCTGGTTACTTTAGAGCACGTCGACGTAACGAGTCTTCTAAAGGACATCACATACTTGAAGACTAGTCTGGCGGATGTCAAGAAGAAGTTGGAGACATCCGAAAGAAACGTGACAGAATTACGTACCGAACTAGATGAGTTGCGTAATTCTGTTAAAGTATCTGGGTCACCGATATCGGCGCGTGTAAACACACGTCACGGTGCATCGTCAGCAACAAGCTACGCGTCAGCGGTCTTGTTGTCATCGCCGTCTACAGCTGACAATGCAGAGTGTGACGCACGAAGCTACGCGCGCCCCGCTCCTGTCTCGCAGCCTATTCACTGCAAGACTCCTCGAGCTCCTTTAAATAATGAGCCCAAGGCTACCGCCGGTAAGAAGCTATTGCAAGACAGTAGCAAGAAACGGTCTAATGATGATGATGGTTTCGTGACTGTTCAAAACAAAAAACATCGCCAGCAAAGCAAGAAGAACTGCTGTGGCACAGCACCTAGTGAGCCAAATATCAATGTCCGTGCTGCAAAACCGAACACTCCGGTGTACATTTCACGCCTGCATTACACCACAAAGGCTGAGGACATCGTCGAGTACGTTCGCCATAGGTTGAAATACACGGCGAGAGTGCAGTTGTTAGAGTCGCGCCGCAACGTCAATTTCAAGGCGTTCGTGGTTCGGGTCCCAACATGTTACCTGCATCTCGTCATGGAGGAGACCTTTTGGCCGCAGGGCGTGGTATTCCGCCGTTTTCGTGGACAAGTGCCACCTGATCGCACTGTCCCATGATTTATTTATAACTATGTATTATAAAATTTATATTATTATGTTTTTATTTATTATGTGTATAATTATAATTAGTAGGTACCTATAAATAATGGTAAATAAAGTATTTATGCCTGTTGTCTGGTACCCATAGTACAAGCTCTGCTTAGTTTGGGACCAGTCAGCATTATTAAATTATGTATTATTATGTTATAAATTATATTGTTATAATTACTTATTATGTATTAATAATATTGTAAATAAAGTATGTATGCCTGTTGCCTGGTAGCCATAGTACAAGCTCTGCTTAGTTTGGAACCAGTCAACATTAATAAATTATATTATACTGTGTATTGTTATGTAATATTTTATATATAAATTTGATTTGAAATTTGAAATTTGAAATTTAATTTTGCGTAACTTTGATGACTACATGTAAGTATAACGTAAGTAATATACCAAAGACCAGAGCAAAACCAGAGTCCCGTTCCAATCATTTAGTCAAGATCCAGAAAAGAAATGGGTTCTATTCATAATTATTGCTTTAGGTTATGGTAGAACTGCGACCCCAACGCACGAGCTGAGCGAGCGCAGCGAGCGTGCCGCGGCAGCGGCCGGCGAAGTGCCAGAACCGAATTGATCCTTTACATTAATGGTTTCCTTTACATACTCATACTTAGGAGTAAACCCCCTTCAAAATAAAGATTTAAAAAAAAAAACATAATGATTTAGTTACGGTTACGGTAAACTCTCAGGCTATAAGCATAACCGTGAACGAGTCATGTTTTATGAATTTCATTCATTTAGGACAAAAATATTCTAATAATTTTAATAAACAATAATTTAAAAAAAAAATGGTTTAATGTAAAAATGTAAAACGTTGATTTGTTTTTCCATCTATACATCATGTAGAATAAGCATTGAGGTAATATGTACTACGTACTAGAGAAGACATCCCGAACAAAATGTGTGCTCCAACAAATGGGGTGTATGCACCCCAGTTGTCTCAGTCGACATTTGAACCTTAGTAGCGAGAAGACATATTTACCATAGATCAACAAAATAAACATCCACAGACAGATCTTTTACTATTGTACCTAACCTGTATTGTACTTTGAGTATATTAAAAATATTTATAATAAGTCATTATGCTATTATATTGTCAGAATATATTTTTCGTTCATCTTCAAAGTTAGTCAATATAATATCATAGAACTATATAAGTTCCATAAGAAATATTATTATTGTATTATAATTCATATAGAATAATTTAAAGAAATTGAATCAAAATCACATTTAATTTACTTGGGTGAATTTCCACTTGTAATGAAAAAAAAAACAAAAAACTATTAATTTATACGTATTGAATTAGGCACAAATCTATGTGTCCGTTCTGTTAACAGCTATTTAGTTAGTCTATATTGTGCAAAATGATATGAAATGAATGCACGACGTTTAACCCTTAGCTGGTATCGTTAAAAAGTGCAACGTTAGTAGTATCGGGTCAGAAGTGACCCCGATGAGGTGAGTGACATATTATGTGCATATAAATATTAAAAAACATTTATATAGATTAAACTTTACTTTTATTTAGGAAAAAAGCACTTATATTATAAACATAAGATAAATTTTTGACTAATTTTAACAAGAAATCACGTTTTTATTTATAAAATTGCTAACATCTGTTTTTTTTCTTTGACTCTACTTTAGGTATTGATATTAATATAAAAACTAAAAATAACTTTCTGTTCTATATTAAAATCGTATTCTTTAAATAATAAAATAAAAATAAGAAACTTCTTCTGAGATCACATGTAAATAAAAATTTGACAACTTAAAACATATAAAAATTTAAAAATTTCATATAATCTGACATTTGACCAACTTTGCAGTATGATTGAATATATGTAATTCATACACTTTCTACATTTTTTATAGCATTCTAACATCCTTTTTCCCTTCACTGATTGTACTCGAAGAATTAGCTTCCTCGGCTATAACAGAACAGCTAAGTACTTCAGCTTCTTTACAATCACT
The DNA here is from genome assembly GCA_905475405.1 of Schrankia costaestrigalis. NCBI lineage: Eukaryota > Metazoa > Arthropoda > Insecta > Lepidoptera > Erebidae > Schrankia > Schrankia costaestrigalis. The sequence continues at coordinate 10,166,011 of FR997853.1, read as the reverse complement.
GATAATTCTTGGTCACACGCAGCTGTTGTGGCAGCATTTACAATTTCGGAGTCCCATTCATTGTCTTCATCAGCTAGGAGAGAGATTTAACCCTTAACCACCTAGCATAGGTCTGACAGACACCACCAAATATAAAAACTTGAATATTATTGCACCCGAGTTTCGTATAAACCTGTTCGTTCCGGTACCTTTTCCTAGCCACTCTCAGGGCTATACAAGCTCTTTCCACTGTTGTATGTCCGTAAGTTTTGCTTTGGTTAGTAAAAAACTTTCGCCCGGGGTCTGAGAGACCACTGCTAGGTGGTTACGTGACTATTATACCATTGAGATTTTTTTCTATTTTATTTAAAAATGACTTTCAATGTAAAAAAGATTGAGCGGGGGTTGGAAAAAGATTTTTATTAATGAGGTAGGACAACGAAACAGTACCAAATGATAAATAGGGTGATTTTTATGTAGATTTATGATTAGAGGAAGCGTTAGAACGCAGTTCCGAGTCAGACTCACAATATGAAAAGACAACTAAAATGAAAAACAACATAAATGTACTGCCCGAAACTGATTTATCTTCGACAGTTTTTGATCAGTTTGTTTCTGAAGATGATGATATGTAAAGGTATCTAAAGTGCAATCGAAAACTCGAAAAAGGATTTTATTCTGTAAAAGGCGCAATAGCTTGTCCTCTGACCCCTTTTTCCTTTTCATTAACACCGCTATAGTATAATATAGTGCAGGAGAGAGGAAGTGTGAAACTAGTATATTGAAATAAATTAAACACTTGATCAAATATGGAGCGTTATGCAAAGAACTTGAAATTGCAACGTGATATCAGAATTACTATTCGCCGCGTTCTCGACAGCAACAAAGGAGGCACTCCAAGAGTAATTTCTTCAAGAAATAGTGCTAAATAAAGGTTAACAGTATAGTAGAACTGTTCTTCTTGTTACTACAAAAACAAAAAGTAAAAAACAATACATTTATTTCGAATGCAGAGCACCTATTTGCTTGAAATGCTCACATAAACCTTGTATTAATTGTCCTGAAAAACTGCATGTTTAGGTCTTGCAATTTTGCTTAAGTTTTATTTTATTTGAGATAATTTGATGTTTTTTATGTTTATGTATTCTTAATTATCTCAAAAAAAAACTACAAAGAAGTACCCACTCGTGGGATTACTGTAATAAGTCTTATCTTCCAAATATGTTACTTTGTAATAAAAAAAAATAGGATTGTTTATTATTCGATTAAGATTTTTTTTTAACTATTGATATTTTCTTGTGCTATTCTTTCATAATCAATAGTTTAATATGTTCTTAATAAACTTTTAACTCAATATTCATAATAACCTTCCACAGTTTAAAAAACGAGAATCATTTTGTTCCGGAGTCTCACAGACCTGTGCTAGGTGGTTGTGTGACAAAAACAGGTGCTAGGTTGTTAAGGGTTAATCATCACTTAAATAATCCGCCATTGCGATGATTGTGTTCTGTAAATATAATAAAATATACCAAGACAACTCATAAAATAAAATACACACTTTTGGTATCGGGGTCAATTTTGACCCCAACATGATACGTACCTAGTAGGAAGTAAGTTACGAGCGTCCGTCACCCGCCGCACCCCGCGACCACATGGGATTACCTTGCTTGATGCGCGAGAGTGTAGGTACTTAAACTGCATAGAGTTATAAATAAAATCAAAAGCTCTTGGGGTCAATTTAGACCCCAATACCAGTTAAGGGTTAAAACGTCGTGCAAAACTTGTATTGTGCAATGTAGCTTGAATATTGGAGCACACATTTTCTTTGGGGTGTCTTCTCTAGTACGTAGTAAGTACATATTACCTCAATGAGAATAAGTCGGCTAAAAAAAAGAAAATTTTTTTTTTTTTAATCACTAGAAATAGTATAAAAACAAACCTTTTTATTACTTTCACTTGGTAAATATTTCTTTCTGAGTATGACAGAAAATATTATGGTGAAAATGTTTAGGGATAAAAACGTTATGATAAAAAACATTAGGAGTTTAAATATATTTACAGAACGATATTATTAATTACGATTTTCGGAAACATGAGTGTTATGAACATCGCCGGTAGCAATACAAATACTATGAATGAAAACTTTAGGATTTAAAATTTTAGGAAGAGTGATCATTCGGATTACAAATAGTAAGGAAGAACATTTTCGGATAAAGAACTTTAGGTGAGCCAATATGGACCCCCGATTTACACATCGACAAGTACAGTAGCGAGTTAAGTAGTAAGTTGTTAATTAAGTTGATAGATCTCCATCTTATTTATTGCCGAGTTAAGTACGAAGTAGCCTCCTGTCTCGCGTTTCGCCAACTTAACTCGCCAAAAAATAGGATGGAGATCTATTTAAATCAACTTAATCAACAACTTACTACTTAACTCGCTACTGTACTTGTCGATGTGTAAATCGGGAATTAGGCATCATAAGGTTATGCAGGGTCAGGGTACTTAAATTAATATGTGGAATTTTATTATACACAGTTTATGCTTCTGACTGGATATGCTGAATACGGTAATTTACTCGTTCAATTCGCTGGCTGGTTGGTGTATGTTTAAGCTTAAATCAAGCAGGGATAAATGCAATCTAATTATAATTTGCATCTCATACCATACACATACTGAGTGAATTGCTAAGAATACGTAATCTGTAAGAATGTATGCATGATGATAGGTATTGATAGGATTCATTAAAGTATACAATGATGTCTATTACATCATTGATAGTAGACGTTAATAATAAGTTAAGTATATAAAACAATGTTAAAACAATATTAGTTAATACAGGAAAATTGGCTCATTGGACTCTGACTTCTGAGCAAAACTCTCAATCAAAACTGTCAATTGATTCACATACTGACAGTTGACGTTTGACAGATTTGTCTTCTAAGGTTATTTTTATTCTATTTATATTATTATTTACTTCCTATATATTTATATTACTTTACTCTGTGGGTTATTCTTATTAAGTTGTTAGGCGTATATTTTGGTTGATGTTATTGTTTATTTAATGTTATTATAAAATGTATGATTACTAAAAAGAAATTGATTAAGTGCTCTACACATTCAAGTTAAAAGAAAACCCTATACCTACTAATATTACTAGTAATTTAAATAACAAATACTGACTTTGAAACTTGTTATCAATAAAAGTAATGAAAATTAAATATCGATTGTAATCATGGTTGAACCGGAGAAACCGTTTGCTTGTACGATGCCAGAGTGTGGCATGACATTTACGAATGAGGATCATCTACACGTGCATACGAAAAAACACGATATGGTGCTACAACTTGGTTTGGAACAGAAGACTGCATTCGCGGGTGAGATACTTAATTAATTATTACCTAATCAGTTTATTTCTCTCATAAAGTAACAATACAATAAGTTTTACAAACATTATAAGCATCTGTTAAGTTGTACATGTTCTTTAGTGAGAGCTGGAGTCTGTACTAGGTTCTGGACCTGTGTTACAAATTTGATACTATTGACGGCCCAGCGATGGGTGTAGCTTTAGTTTAAGTCATATTAGCTCGTGTAGTGTAGCTCTCCGTGTGGTGACAGAGTAAGAATACAATATGTCACCACCCCATCTCATCCCATGGGTGTCGTAAAAAGCGACTAAGGGACTATCCGTGAATATTATGTTTACGTAATAAAAAGAAGAAAAACTTGAAATTAAACCCTATACCAATCCGTTTGGCGAGCATGGTATTAGTAGGCCAAGTATCCCACCGTCACAGGAGGAGGCCCGTCCCTGCAGTGGGAAATTAATGGGCTGTTATGATGAAGGGCACCTTATTATACCTACCTCTGCGTAGTAGTAAGTTCTAGATATTGTCATTGCTACAAATATTCCTTTCGCTAACACATCATGAACCTCCGAAGCTTACCACAGGTCTCTATAATGAAGTACATTCTATATTATGTGTCTAATCAGCAGATCAAACCCCAACACCAACTCGTTTCATAAGGAACTGTGAGGACCTCCTCACAGTTCCTTATGAAACGAGTTGGTCCCACCGTCACAGGAGGAGGCCCGTCCCTGCAGTGGGAAATTAATGGGCTGTTATGATGAAGGGCACCTTATTATACCTACCTCTGCGTAGTAGTAAGTTCTAGATATTGTCATTGCTACAAATATTCCTTTCGCTAACACATCATGAACCTCCGAAGCTTACCACAGGTCTCTATAATGAAGTACATTCTATATTATGTGTCTAATCAGCAGATCAAACCCCAACACCAACTCGTTTCATAAGGAACTGTGAGGAGGTGGGCCTGTTCCAAGATCTACAAAATGTTAACCCATTTGATGAAGGATTCAAGAGAGCAATGGAGACTAAGTATGTATCTATATGTTCTTTATAACACCTTATCTTAGCATTTCATGGATTGTCCGTGCGGGTGCCTGGGTCCATTGTGTGATAGAGGATGGAACACTTGCATAACAGCGTCTGGGACTTTCTTAGAGTAGTTTCGTACGTCAAAGGCATATTTAATACTAGCTGACTCGTGCCCACTTCGTTAGGCGGCGAAGAATACGCGTCACTTTTTTAAACATATTTCACTAATGCTCTACTCCTATTAGTCATAGCGTGATACTATATAGCCTATGACACTCCCCGATAAATGGACTATTCAACACAGAAAGAATTTTTAAAATCAGTTCATTAGATCCAAAGATTACCCCCTACAACATCACAAACACACAAACTTTACCTCTTTATAATATTAGTATAGATTAAGAAGATCAACCAATTATTCTCATACATAATGGTTAACTTACAAATATGTTAACATAGTATTTCTAGATAGATGACTAGATGGCGTTGTGTGAAAGTGTAAGAAATAATTATTTATTTATTTTATTTTATTTCACCCACAGGGCATGTAAATGCGTGTTATCAATGGACAACGCGACCCCATCATCTTCAGATGAGCTCCACACTCCACAAATGATGTTTCCTCTCATAGATGGAGACTCCACACTATATAGTAGTACTAATAACAAAAATATTACTATTAGCCGGTGAGTTTCATTTTCATTACTACCTTACTTTACTTTTTTTTTTCTGAGAATAATGTTATTTTCTAAAAATGTAGTGGATTGATTTTGTAGTAATATAGTTCATGTATCAGAATCGCGCATAAATTGTTGCGATAACCGACATCAAAGCGAACAGTTATGTGAAAAAAACTCCTTATTAAATTGAAAACTGACGGATTGAATGAAGCCTGGGACAAAATCGAACCCATATCCTATCCTATCGCTAAGCGCTTATTCTTTGTCGAGAGGAGTTTTGTAAACATCAATTAATCGCGCACAAAGACGGTCTAGGTTCAGGACAATGATTTGTATATCGTAATAACATTTGTCCTGCATCATATAATTGGAATCCGCTCTTCGTTTACAAAACTTTACTATAGAGACTGTAAATATACCCCTTCCATGTTTACGTAGTACCTTTGCGTAGGTTAATTTTAATGAATTCCTATTTAATGTTATTTATAATGTTTATTTTAGATCATCAAGTGACGAGTCGGGAGCAATAAAAGAATTTGAAACAACGACAATATCAAAGTTAACAAACGAAGTTACAACTATTAGTAGAATTGTTAACAAAACGGAAGAAAAACATGACATTAAAAATGATATACGTAAAGATTCAGTTTCATACACAAATAACGTAATTAAAATAAACAATATTAGAAAAGATAGTATTGACAAGAATCCGGTACAAACGCTTATATATGAAGATACAGTCATAAGAGATAGTAATGTTATAACTAAAGACAATGATAGACTTGAAGTCCCTCCTATAATGTCACAAAAATCAATAGATTTTATAGTAGATAGCTTTAATACAGATTTCGATGATGGCAAAAAGAAATCTAAAACCAGCGATGACGATTACGAAGTTATAATTAAACTACCAAATGGTAAACAAGTACGAATGCGTGCTGTTGATGAAGTAGTCGAAAAAACTAATGCTAAAGAAGCCCTAAAAAGGGTTTTAAGCGAAAAAGTTGAAGCGAAACATATACAGAGGCAAGAAAGTAAAATTACTTCCAACATTCCTAGCAGTGGACCAAGTATAGTGCCTAGCGTGATACCTAGTGTTGTTTCAAATATAGTACCAACTGTAGTACCAATCACAGCTGGCACTTTAATCCCAGTGACTTTAGTGCCGCGCAAAATGCCTATAGCAGCATTAAATGTTAGAACTTTTGATAAGCCAGTGAAGAGAAAAGTGACAAAATGTGTGGGTAGTGAGATAAAAAATGTAATTGCGGGTAGTAGTAAAAGTGATGTTAAAAGTGTTTCTAATAAAGAAGATATGAATAGTAGGAATGCTGCTTCTAGGAGATATAGGTAAGAATATCTTCTTATGATGACGGCGTAAGAATACAATATGTCACCACCCCATTTCATCTCATGGGTGTCGTAAAAACGAGTAAGAGACTATCCGTGAATATTATCTTTACGAAATAAAAAGAAGGAAAACTTGAAATTATACCCTATACCAATCCGTCTGGCCAGCGTGGTATTAGTAGGTCAATTACCTCTCCGTTAAGGGAGGAGGCCCGTCCCTGCAGTGGGACATTAATGGGCTGTTATGATGGTAATAAAGCGTAAGTTGTATTCCGTCACCCTTCGACGTCAGAACAATATTAGTTTATGGATCGCATAAATAATAGTCCTACGCAAGAATAGAACGCGTGACCTCCTGCACGGCACCCCCATACTCGACTATGTTGCCACCAAGGCAGCTGTTATCTTTTATAGTTCAACAACAAAACATTAACCCCCTTACTCATAAATTTAATCACTGTTTAGCGAGATTTTTATTACGAAAACCAACCTTATACCAAACAACGTAAGAGTTTAAGCTAATTAATCAATTGACTAAAATTTAAGAGGCGTTTATGAGTAAGGGGGTAAGTTATTTTTTTTTAATTCCAGAGCTCGTTTAAAACAGACATATGACAAGCAAGCCCAGGAGAATAAAAAACTGAAAGATGTCAACGACAGACTGTTAGCAGAAATGGCAGTGCTTAAGAGTATTATTATGGAACATATCAAGAAATGTCCTAATGCAAATGAAATTAGTAAGTTATTAAGAATATTCTCCATGGATCTATTAAATGTTGTGTGAATAAGTATTTGTAAATACCGACAAGGTGATGTACAGTACCCGGCCGTAAATATTACACATCGACTTTTGTAAAGAGACAATCGACCAATTTCGGGTTCGTAGAGCATCATCTCTGTCGCACGTAATACAAACAGTCTGGTTATCTGGTTTCTATTAGCAACTTTTAAGAGTACGCATTCCACAAACACAAACTTGTTAGTGGGCGGGGCCTAAAAGATTGTTGTCGAAAACGTGCACGTTAAAATTGCTCAAAATAACTATGGCGTACGTAAGGGTATTACGTACAAATAATATTAACATATAAATAAATACTATTTGATAATAAATTGTCAAATGAGCAATTAACTTTCGTATAGAGTTGCGACTGGCATTCGTACATACCCTTAAAACAAATTATGATTTAATAGTGTGCGATAGAGATGACGCTCTACGATGCCGAAATTGACCTATTGTCTCTTTCCATAGGTCGATGTGCAATATAAACTAGCAAACCCGGCGAAGTCCGTTTCGCCACCAGATGGCTTCGTTTTAGGTAACATTTCGTTTTTTTTTCTGTTGAAATTTTTCCTAAATTTTCTTTGCTATAAACCTCACGGAGCCCGAGACCCTTCCAACGAATCCAAAACCATGGAAATCGGTTCGTGCGTTCTGGAGTTGTAGCGTCAGGGAGGAAAACCTGACTTATTTTTATATAGTAGTTGACCATATCGAACTTTATGGAAATAGCGAGCTATCCAGACATGGAGGCAACGCATGGTAGTCAAAAACAATTTGACTCCGTCGTCATCACCATGTCTGTCTGTATAAATACTTCTTCATACTACCTTTTCTTCGTGTGGTGACGGAGTAAGAATACAATATGTCACCACCCCATCTCATCCCATGGGTGTCGTAGAAACCGACTAAGGGACTATCTGTGAATATTACCTTTACATAGAAAGAAGGAAAACTTGAAATTAAACCCTATACCAATCCGTTTGGCCAGCGTGGTGTTAGTAGGGCAAGTATCCCTCCGTCCCGGGAGGAGGCCCGTCCCTGCAGTGGGACATAAATGGGCTGTTATGATGACTACCTGTGAAGTACCCAGATATCATACGATGGAGGAAATACATGATAATTATTGAATTGTTTTTATCTCCTTGTTTCAGAAGAAATTATGTCAAAAATCAAAAATACAGGAACTCGGTTATAAGTTTGTCGTCGTTGTAAAAAAAAAAATACTATCGAAACAATATACTAATTTATTACATTATTAAAATAAATTATTAATTAAAATCATTGTTATTCATTTATACATAAGTGCAATTGTATTTATTAAACGATGTAATTATTATTTGGCTATTTATTTTATTAATACCCCCTAATTTTCGTTGAATAATTTTAATTTTCCATAATATTACCAAAAATATCAAATTTTCGCTCAAATCTGAAGAAGTTAAAGTTAAAGTAGCGTTATCCGTGTGGTGACGGAGTAAGAATACAATATGTCACCACCCCATCTCATACCATGGGTGTCGTAAAAACCGACTAAGGGACTATCCGTGAATTTATCTTTACGAAAAAATAAAAAGAAGGGTAACTTAAAATTAAACCCTATACCAATCCTTCAGGCCAGCGTGGTATTAGTAAGCCAAGTATACCTCCGTCACGGGAGAAGGCCCGTCGCTGCAGTGGGACATTAATGGGCTGTTATAAAAGTATGGTAATAAGGTGTGAGCTTAAAAGACTCGGGTTCTGTTCCCGCTCAATCCTTTTCGTGCATGAAGATAAAAGGGATATTTGGGACTAGATGGCGTTGTGTGAATGTTTGAGGATTGTTATTTCTTTGACAAAATCAAGAGTAAGTAAAAAGCAAGGAACTTACACTCTAACTGGAATGCTTACAAAGCAAATTTAGGCAAATTAAATCGTACATTACTATTGACAACATAAGGTTTATATTTGTTTGTATAACATGAAAGGGAAAAATACTCCAAAAAGGACAACGACAAAGGTGGATTGCATTTCTCTCTTGCAACTGTAAGTTAAATGTTGGTATCTCGTTTAGAGAGGGACACACTCCACTTATACAGCTGTAGGTAAATTAGGAACAGAATCTGTTCTGGAATGCATGAATGGTCACAAAACATCTGATGTTTTGTGACCATTCATGCATTCCAGTTGCTCCTTGGTAAGAAGTGATTCCTTGACAGAACCAAGACTATTTTATTTTTTATTTTATTTTATTTTGTTTATTTTCTTAGTTGAGCCTTGACTAGTTGAGTCTATTGTTAAATCAATTAGACTGAAACGTTTTAATGTCTATTACTGTATTTAATAATTATATTTTATTTTTACGGTTAATCAAATACAATACAGCCGTTATGTATGTCTACGACACATGAATATACTAATTATAATAACTATACGTAAAAATGTTTTTGCATAACCATAGCTGTCAGAATCAAGGCCAAGTCTCAGTTCCTTTGACATGTCACCATGAGGTAGAAAAAAGAAACAAAACATTTTCTAAAATAGAATATTTGGTTAACAAATTTTTAGATTTTGTTTTTCATAGACAACATAGCTAGGGACTGAACCCTGTAATCTCCGTGTGGTGACGGAGTAAGAATACAGTGTGTCACCACCCCATCTCATCCCATGGGTGTCGTAAAAACCGACTAAGGGACTATCCGTGAATGTTATCTTTACGTAATAAAAAGAAGGAAAACTTGAAATTAAACCCTATACCAATCCGTTTGGCCAGCGTGTTATTAGTAGCCCAAGTATCCCTCCGTCACTGGAGGAGGTCCGTCCCTGCAGTGGGACATTAATGGGCTGTTATGATTATTTCTATGAATGTAATGCCATCATTTGGTCTATACTTGAACTATGACCCTGAGTGGTTCCCGGTTATCCTTAACCATTACTTGTTTCCAAAACTCCCTCATAGATGTCACTATGTAAAGTTTAAAGAAAATATCCCATAGATGGTGTATAAATCGCTATGACACTAAAAAATATCAACTAATTTTGTAAGTCATGTTTGCTTTAAAATTCCTTTTTCATTGTGGGAAACCTAGAGGCCTTCCACTTGTCTCTGACCGCAAGCGGATAGATGTGTCCCAGTCCCCAAAAGATAACTTGATGTACCCACTAAAACCCCTGGGGTTTCTCTCTAAAGGACCAGGACGGAGAGAAAATTTCCATTACTCAAGCTGTCTCGCCTCGGCCGGTGCTGGACCGCGACTGCAGGCTCCGAAAACGATGGGGCAGGGCTAAGCTCTTACTTTGTTGAGAGATTTGGCGTGGACCACTTGTTGCATTAAAAGTCCTAATGCAGTAACTTGCCATCTTTGTTTTACTAATAGGTACCTTGATTTCTTGATAGATGGTGTTTGGTTAAAGTACTTATTCCCTTTCGCTGAGATGGTTTTCCTTATCATACGTCCATGATTTTTTATTAGTATTTACCTATTTGTTATTACCAAGTATTTATTGTGTGAAACAATCTGTTTGTCAGGATCGTGACAAGTGGCGTTTTGCCGTCTCTGCCTACCCCGGACGGGATAAGGCGTGAGTTTATGTATGTATGTTATTGTGTAAACTAAGTTGATTGATCATTTGAACAACTATTTTCTTTCCTAACTCCATAGGAAAATATACTATTACTACCCTTGTTTGTTCTTGACAGGTAGATACTAAATCAATGGCTATAAACACCTGTCGATTTCATCATCAATCTGACAGGTCAGAACAGGTGGCACGCATAAAATCCGACATACAAAACTTTAACGTAATTTTGTAATTATATATTTTCATGATGATGTTCTTCGCGTGGTGACGGAGTAAGAATCCAATATGTCACCACCCCATCTCATCCCATGGGTGTCGTAAAAACCGACTAAAGGACTATCCGTGAATATATTATCTTTACGAAATAAAAAGTAGGCAAACTTGAAATTAAACCCTATAACAATCCGCCTGGCCAGCGTGGTATTAGTAGGCCAAATATCCTTGCGTCACGGGAGGAGGCCCGTCCCTGCAGTGGGACATTAAAGGGCTGTTATGATGATGATGTTACCTACACTGAACTGACACTTAATTGTCTGGGGACATTTGCCATATGTCTAACAGAATTGGTACATAATAGTTGTGCCCGGCCTTACCAAACCGGCGTCGCGGCAGGTCACGTAAGAGTAAGAGCAACCTCGATAGCCTTTTCAATATCCGCATTGCAATCGAAATAAAGCAGTAAACTGGCAGCAGGATCCATACATAAGCAGCGCCATTATGCCAGTTACAACATTTTTAACAAAACATCGTGTTGCCGACTCTGGTGGCCAGAGGACGTAAGAAGAAACCACAAGCTAAGGTAGAAGTCTAGTTTTCAACCGACTTCAAAAAGGAGGAGGTTCTCAATTCGGTTGTATTTTTTTGTTTTTTTTTGTTATGCTGTCATAGACCCAATAGTATAGAAGTGACATTTTATTTCCGTCACTGTTTAATTAAAACTCTGTTGTCAAATAACTCTACTGACTCTACTCTGTCTACTCGTGCGTGACCATGGCTGGTGTAACCTGGCCGAAACGTCGAGAGCCTCAAAGGTAAATTATTACTTAATATTTACCAAAATAATATACGTGTTAATACTCGCGTTAATAATATTTATATAAATGAAACACGAAAGTTTTAAAGTTGTCCTTTGTTTTATAACTTACAACACTCTTAATTTTATTACGTTTGGGTAAAAAGTGACAAGTATTATTATTTTCTTTTTAAATTTTGTTGAAAGGCACATGCAGATTAATGACTATAAATCAGACCCTGAAGGCGAGGGTGTAAGGAGGAATTCAGCCACGAATAGTGAATATACCATAATAAACTCACGCATTTTCCCAAGAGGATAGGTAGAGCCTACTAAGCGGCGAGAACTTCACTGGCTTCGTCAACATTTATACATGCTCGTCAATTCACAACTGAATGGTTTGGTATAGAAAAGAATTTCCAAACCTTGTGCGGTTCCAAATCGCACAGTTGACTAAGACAAGGTAAGACCGATAGTGTTCCTTTTATGGGTAAGGGTGGTAGAGACCTATCGAAATGATATTTTTTTTAATAAACTTATAATGATAGGTTTTATTTAATGTTGATTCTCATATAAATATATAAATGTATTTTTAATAGAATATAATTATGAATAATTTATATTTACTAAATAAATGAGGATTTCCTATTTTCCGCATAGCGGTAGCGCAGGGCCAATGCCGAAGTGACTGTGTTGCCAGCTTACAAAGTTTACTCGGATTGTGGGGTAAAAGCCTTTGTGTAGTAAAATAATATTTTTTATTTGAGGTGTACGTCCGTGTAGTAATGGAGTGTTACAATAGACGACCAAAGGAACTAATCATAAATGTGACCTTAAGCTAAGCTACTTCTTCTTAATCGTTTGGTTAATGGCCAACTTAGGGTCAAGAGTTGTTCAAGTCGCCCATACGACGACCGTTTGACGACCTCTGTGGCGCAGTCGGTATATTACATGACTGCTACGCAGAGGTCTCGGGTTCGATTCCCGCTCAATGTAAATCTTTGTGTGCATGAACATGATTGTTTGCATTGGTCTGAGTGTTTTCTTAATATGTATGTATTTAAAAAAAAGGTATTTAAGTAGGTATGTTTATCCCTTATCTAGTACCCATAGTACAAGCTTTGCTTAGTTTGGGACTAGGTGGCGATTTGTGAATGTGTCATTTATGCCTAGAGATTAGATTTATGTTATTGGACTAAGAAGTTATGTCTACCGGCAGCTGTAGTAGTATTGATAGTACTCTTTAATTGATCGCGAGGAGTCTCTGAGATATAAGCGCACACTATTGCGGTACACGTCTTGTAAATAGTCTCGTCAATGGCGTAGTCTCCTACTAAAACCATCACCAATTGCCACGTAGACTCTCTGCCTCGAGACTTTACTTGTTAGCTTACCCAATTTAAACATTTTAAATAACATTTTTTTTATCCGTGTGGTGACGGAGTAAGAATACAGTATGTCACCACCCCATTTCATCCCATAGGTGTCGTAGGAACCGACTAAGGGATTATCCGTGTATATTATCTTTACGAAATGAAAAGAAGGAAAACTTGAAATTAAACCCTATACCAATTCGTCTGGCCAGCGTGGTATTAGTAGGCCAAGTATCCCACCATTACGGGAGGAGCCGTCCCTGCAGTAGGACATTTATGAGCTGTTATGAAATAACATTTTTGGACATACAATCTAGTAAAAGTTGCGGTCATCCGATGAATGAGAGATTCACAGCAGAAGAGGTTCAGCTGTGTACTATGTGTCTTTTGGCTGAGATGATAATGATAAAATAACGTTTTTGCTGACCTCCGCATATACTACACCTGTCTACCTCGACTGTCTGGTGGTAAGAACTCCTTAGTCTTGGAGATGAATGAAAGCAAATATCTCCTAGAGCGGACGCTATTTACTACAAGTATTTCCTGGATGTATCCGCCAGATATCAGAATAAACAAGTCGTGTTAATAACGTGAGGCACTGATATGCTATGATACTATACACTAAAATGTTTCTAATAGTGACAGATTAATCATAAGAGCCCATTAATGTCCCACTACAGGAACGGGCCTCCTCCCGTGACGGAGGGATACTTGGCCTACTAATACCACGCTGGCCAGACGGATTGGTATAGGGTTTAATTCCAAGTTTTCCTTCTTTGTACATTGTAAAGATAATTTTTACGGTTAGTCCCTTAGTCAGTTTTTACGACACGCGTGGGATGAGATGTACGTGGTGATATATTGTATTCTTACTCCGTCACCACACGGACAGATTAATATGTAGATATACCTAATTTCAGTAGGAAAAAAAAAGAACTAGATAAAAACCTTTAACTGAATCTTTATGCTAGTCGTAGGACCAGCAGGTAAAGATTGATTCTATTGCGGGAATCTATCCCTGCATAGAACAGTCATAATAAATTTCTAATTTAACATTCCCCGCATATGGGGAGACAGCTGCGGCAATACGAGTAGTATTATTCAAATCAGTTCGATGTATTTCCACCTCGGATATTGCGTAACTGAACATTTAGTCTGGCATCCCAGCCAGTATGACGGGCGCGAGATAAGTGGACGCCGTGTCCTCCGTACAATGTACAAAAATCCGCTACAGTCACGCTAAACGTTTTAAAAACGATAAAATAATAATAATAATTACGATGTTGTCATATTTATAACATAACGCTAATTAGGGAGAAGTGAACAGTGTGTTTTTTTATACTTTAATTAACAAAACATCATAATGATAATAGGTATGTAAATAATTAAAACGATTTCTTATGTCTATTTCATAATTTGTAAAATAAAAGCTCGTGTTTGGGTCTCAAATCTCAAATTAAAAATATTTTTTTTTAAATTGTGACTGCGACAAAAACGTGTAAAAAAATAAAAATCATTTTAATGTTACAGTTTATTAAATTAGAACAGTGACAATGTGTTTAAATAAATGAATAAAACATAGAAGAGTGTTTTTGATAAATAATAATCGCATGAAATGTAGCCGAACGTAAAATCAATAATGTCCGCGCAAGTTGCCGCGTGTTGTAGTAAGCTTTCCAGGTTTAACACAAATGACAACGGAACGAGTACAATATTCTAAGAAGCAAAACTACGAAATGTTTACATTAATCACTGGAATACTCACATTTATTATCTGATACACGCTATTTGCATGAATTCTAATTACAGTTCACTAGATTCCGTTTCAATTAAATCGCTACTAGGTTATAGCAGCTAAATAAATTACCTATAACTATTTATTCTATCTATTGTTACTCCCGCCTTTTTTATATCTGTCAATTTAATAAATCATTTTCAAAATATTCTGTAGTAATTTTTGTGAAAATAAATAATTAAATGTTTTCATCTATTTACGCCTAGATGGCGCCACATAGCCAGTTACTTTATTGTTGGCCCAAGAATGACAATTTTAAAGAAAAATGTTAATTGCACATTCTTTCGTTTTAATATAATATTTTCTCATAATTTAAAAGTCAAGTACGAGTTTGACTATGACTATGTCAGTAGTACTTACGTCAGACGAAATATCTGCAATGTAGTAGTTTCGCATAATACTGCAATATTTACTATTTCACAATATGCTAAACTAAAAGCTTAATATTAAATATACTTATATTTAATTACTGTATAATGTAGTAAAATCACACTATGGCTTACGGAAAAGAAAATTCCTAGTCACAAAATAGTTTTAGAATATTATTTAGATCAATGAAAAAAAGTAGGTATATTGCCGCATAATAGGTTAAAAATATCACATTTTATCTATTTTACACACTTATTTATTTTATCAGGCAGCATAATATATAAGTATATAGTTTGTACATAATATTTATTTAAAACTGTATTAAATATTTCTATGATAATACAATATAAAGTGGAAATGGAGAGATGAACTTTGAGGGACATTGGAGCGACGAAAATTGAAAAAATGCGCTGGATATTTCCTGTACCAGGTGAGAAATATGTCTATTCCATTTCATTCATTCATTCATTCATTCATCTCAGCCAATTGTCGTCCACTGCCTCCCTCATCCATCGGCTTCTCGCCGTCCTTACGAGGTCGTCGGTCCACCGTGTGAGGGGTCTCCCCACCCTGCCTTTTACGTATTATTTTTATTTTTTTCTATTCAATTTATTTTTACGTATTGTATCAATGGCAGAATCTTGAGTAGACTTAACGGAGACATAGAATAAAGAAGTGAAGTAATTGACTTACCTTCTACGACGTCTCTATGGCTGAGTAGTATTTGTAAATGGCTGCTACGCACAGGTTCGCGTTCAATTCCCGCACAATGTAAATACCTATTTGTTTGCCTGAACTTTACTTAATACTATACATTAATTGGTCTGGGTGTTTTCTATTTGCAATAAAATTGTGTATTTATAAAAAAAAATACGTAGTAGGTTTATTTATCAAAACAGCCCATTAATGTCTCACTGCAGGGACGGGCCTCCTCCCGTCATTCACGGAGGGATACTTGGCCTGCTAATACCACGCTGGCCAGACGGATTGGTATAGGGTTTATTAATTTCAAGTTTTCCTTCTTTTTTATTTCGTAAAGATAATATTGACGGATAGTCCCTTAGTCAGTTTTACAACTCTCATGGGATGAGATGGGGTGGTGGCATATTGTATTCTTACTCCGTCACCACACGGATAGATAGGTCTTCGTAGGTTTATTCGTTGACTAGTACTTATCTATAGTACAAGCTTTGCTTAGTTTGGGATTAGATGGCGTTGTGTAAATGTGCGAGGAATATAAATGCTATCGTCAAAATAGCGTCTTAAGGAATAGGCCTCCTCCAGGATATAAACTGGGCCATAATAGTACACTGGCCTAACTGAAGATTTTCTTTTCTGGCTTTCTTAAAATGAAAATTTGCGAGTTTCCCTAGGTGACATCAATAGATTTTGATGGGGTAGCAACACCCTAATATATATTTTTTTTTTTTTTTTTTTTTTTTTTAAAAAGACAACTCCCGCACTAGGGATCATGCCCTGTGTCGCGGGGACTTTTTACAAACATCAATTAACGGACACATAGAACACCCAGACTCAGGACAATAATTTGTGGATCTCACAAATTATTGTCCTGCGTGGGGATCGAACCCACAACCTCATGCGTGGCAGCCGCTGGCTCTACCGGCGCGCCACCGAGGTCGTCACAATATATTCTTAGGCTCAATCAATCAATCAATCAACTAGCCAGTCCACTGTTGGACATAGGCCTCTCCCAATTCTTAGGCTCACGGTGTCCATTTTCTGCTGGGACCTTTTCAAGCTTTTTTTTTGCACCAGAAAGACTGAGTGCCACTGATTACTCAAAGACCAACAACCGGTTTATGAAGCTAATAAAGGAGCACAGCTTAGTATCACTGATTTATAAAAAAACTAGCTGACCCGTGCCCACTTCGTAGGACGTCGAAAAAAACGCGTCCCTTTTTTAAACATATTTCATTACTGCTCCACTCCTATTAGTTATAGCGTGATACTATATAGCCTATGACACTCCCCGATAAACAGGCTATTCAACAGAGAAAGAATTTTTAAAATCGGTTCTGTAGATCCAGAGATTACCCCCTACAACGTCACAAACCGATGGATGACCGATCGATGGTGGCTTATCTTTCAGTTTCGTTAGTGGCCTTCCTGATGCCGAGAGTTGTTTAAGTACATACACCTGTGACGTCACTTACCGGGTCACATCCCCCTTTTTACTCCGTACATGGAGTTCTTTGTGTCGTTTAAATTGTTGTCCCTGCGACACACGAAATCATCGCTAGTGCGGGAAATATATTTTGAAAAAGAAAAGAAAACAAAAATAATTTCCAAAAAAGGTGTTGCTAAGTTAAAAAAGCATGACCTCTTTACGTGCGACCTCTTTAGACCAAAGTTACTGCATTCAAAGCACCCAACGTCAACAAAAATAGTCGCGAACAATGAACGGACCAAAATAGCCCTTTGATCTTGTGTTTGTAAATAGTGCACTCATATATAGAACCTTATTTATGAAAATATGGTTTTTAATTAAATTTAAAATACTTAGTAAAAAATTGGTTATAATTCTTTTTTCATTTTTAGTTCTATGCAGGACTCATAAACGATAACGCTTTTTAAATATACATATATATTCCTCACACATTCACACAACGCCATTTAGTCCCAAACTAAGCAAAGCTTGTACTATGGGTACTAGACAACGGATAAACATACTTAAATACAACATATTATACATAGAAACACTCAGACTAATGCAAGCAATCATGTTCATGCACACAATGATTTGCATTGAGTGGGAATCGAACCCGAGACCTCTGCGTAGCAGTCATGTTATATAACCACTACGCCACAGAGCTCGTCGAAATTTACACAATGAGCACTCAGTGGTATCTCATATTATAACCAATTTAGCATCGAATTGATTAGCAATTTTTAACCAATGCCTCAATGCTAAATGAGGCAGGCATACAGCCATTCTGATGGTCACGTTTATTTGATGGTAAGCTCCACGCCTGACCATAGCATAAGTATGCAGATGAACTCTGTACCTTTCAAAGGAGAATGAAACCTTCACTAAGAGTTTTGGGCCAAAATTAAACAGAAATGAGAGTATTATCAATTTATAGCTTCACACTTATTAGTCTCGTGCTAATTCTTTTGTTAGTTTTGGCAATCTGAAATCCAAGATAATTTTTTTTTTGAAGGAGATGGAAACTTCTGGGCTAAAGCCTGTACATTACTGTACAGAGTAAGGATATGCCCTAAAAATCTTTTCTATTTTATTCAAGTTCGAAACCTAATACAATTGAGTAATTTTATTATTATTTTATTAAAAAATAGGAAAGAATTTTAAGGCATTTCCTTACTCTGTACAGTAATGTACAGGCTTTAGCCCAAAAGTTTCCATCTCCTTTAAAGCTTAGCTGTTAAGTTATTATTAAGTAGCTTTGTAAATTAAAAAAGAAACAGCCCCACAGACCCCGAACCTCTTGGCAAAGCATAAACAATTCAAGCTAATCAGATATTAATGAATGTTGCCAAAGTAAAATTTCTAAATTCCCTTGCCAGATAGATATGGCCTAATTCTTAACTCTTATGTATTGCCAAATTTCTTTATTTCCATCAAAATTATTGTTGAATTGACCTCGCTTCGACGCCAAAGAAAATAGTTTTAACATTTGTTGTATGGGTCATTCTAAGTTAAGAGGTAATTCGTTGTATGAAATGGCGGCACGGGTTTTTTTTATATATTTTTACTTAAGTATACATTTTTTTAATGTAAACTGCTATGTTTAAAACATTTACAAAGTGGCCAGACAATTTATTGGTTTTATTACGTTTTATAAGTGACCAGGGGAAATACACCATACAGGGGAGAGACAAGGTGTACAGGGGAGGATACTTTATGAACAGGGAAGAGATAAACATAATAAACATGGTTATTTTTAAGTATCATCTTTATTTATTATAATATGAATTATTTATAATCAGGCTTTTCATTTGTTTACAATCTTTTTTGTCTATAAAATTAAATGTTTTCTATGAAAATCAATAACAAAAAGAAACAAAAACTAAAAATTTTCTTTTG
The DNA here is from genome assembly GCA_905475405.1 of Schrankia costaestrigalis. Classification (NCBI taxonomy): domain Eukaryota; kingdom Metazoa; phylum Arthropoda; class Insecta; order Lepidoptera; family Erebidae; genus Schrankia; species Schrankia costaestrigalis. The sequence continues at coordinate 10,146,651 of FR997853.1, read as the reverse complement.
AGTAACATAAACTTAAAAAATATTTATTTTTCTTGACTATCAAAACAAAACTACCTAAGTATAGGTCTATATAACTTTAATACCCGTGTAGATATTAATAATAAGTGATAATGAAACACGAAAGTTTTAAAGTTAATATATAACTTTACTATTAATAGGCAATAATTCAATAAAAAGAAACAAAAACTAAAAATACTCTTTTAAATACTCTTACGACTTCAGGGGATATTAAAGGCGACCACCACCTATGAGTTTTATTAGTTGACCGTGAAATGTCAACAGGTACACGTCCCCAGAATATTCAAGCAATAAAACTTCCCAGATATGGACACAAGATCAGAAGTAGCGGCTCAAGCAGTTACACTGTTGGAACAAGGCATGAGTAAACGACAAGTGGCTCGTACTCTGAATAGAGGCCAGTCAATGGAGTAAGAACAAGCCAAAGGTACCAAGAGACTGGTGGCTTTGATCAAAGAAGAGGTCCAGGTAGAAAAGGATCCACTTCAAAAAGAGACGATCTTTTCATCGTTAGTACTTCACTGCGAAATTGTTCACTCGACGGGGTTCAAATCCAACGAGCCCCGATAAACGCGTAGACTAACTGTCAGTTCTCGCACTGTGAGTAGAAGACTCAAGGTAGCTGGTAACCCTGATTCCAAAAAGACCAGCAACAGGTTCCAAATCGACTACAGACTACAGCGCATCAAGCAGCTCGTATTCGTTTTGCGAGAGAACACGTCGATTGGACGGAAGATCAGTGGCGCTCTGTTTTCTTCTCCGATGAAAACAGAGTATGTCTGCATGGTAGTGACAGAAGAAGAGTGTATAGAAGGCCAGGAGAGTGATACGCACAATGCTGTTGCGTATAGAGGTGGCTCCTGCATGGTGCGGGCTAGTATTTTTTTGATAGAAAAAATCGACTTGGTTTTCATTGAAACCGGCCGCCATGTGAGGGGATTGACTGCAGATCGGTACATTGAAGAAATCCTGGGGGACCACGTCGTTCCATATTTATGCTGGTTTTGTTGGTGACAACTTTGTCCTAATTCAAGATAATGCCTTTTATGTTAGCATGTTTTTGTGGATAATCCAAAGTACCCAATTGAAAATGACGAGAGTCACAGAAGCAGCTCAAACTTTTCAATATTAGGCAATACGCAACCGGTAACTTGGTGAACCTTTAGTATTCTTGAAAAAGTCTCTAAATCTTTAGTAGATCCCAATTTTTTCGTTATGTCGGTATTATTTTCTGTAAAAAAGAACTTAATATTGTATTTTAAAGCTATGGTAAGCATAACGCCAAGTAAAGGCGTAGAGAAAACTAGAAGTATTAATGGAAACACGTAAAAATGTATCTCCCCTGGATATTAAGTATCTCCCCTGCCATCAAAAGAGCCAGGGGAAATACGCCAGGGGAGATATATTTTCGATAGAAATCTAAATTAGCCGTAAAAGTATTTCACGCACGTGATTCACACACAAACGTAACAATGTATACACTATTTGTAATAAATATTTAAGTATATGTTGGTATTTTAACAAAAAATGGCAATGGAAAACTTACCAGAGGAAAGACTGCATTCACTAAACATTTCTGCACCCAACTAGTGGCGTGATCGAAATGGCCAGCAATAAGGCGGCGCAGTTGCTTATGCGCCGCTTGCTGGTAACTTTACGTTACACACTGTGCATTCATGGTCACAACTTCTGCAGACTAGGAAAGCAGAACTGATTTTTTAACAAAAACAAAAGACCAGGGGACGAGACACGAAACACGGTGGACAAATTTCGGTGTTCATATTTTTTTTAAAGAATTGGAATAAAAGCACTTTTACTTGTAGGATACTATTACTAAGTTTACTGTCCTTGTAAAATTAAATAATTTAAAATAATTATTGAATTTTAATACATTCATAATTACTGATTTACAAATAAAGTCGGTTATGGGACAGACCAGGGGAGAGACATTTTTGACATATTAGAGCTTATTGTGACTAAATTACGTACATTTCTGCAATAAATTTTAGTGACCACGTAGGAAGCATTTAGTTTTAAGTAATAAATAAGTTATTTATAAAGTTTATTGAAAAAAATATATATTTTTTGTCGTTGCCGTCGAAAGTACTTCTTAACTTAGAATAACCCGTATATAATAGGGGGATAGGTAAGGTAGAGACTACAAAACGCTACAAAATACGATCTCTTCTCTTTTACATACATAGGTACTTACATAAACATTTTCTTACAACAATATCATCTTTATGTATCATCAATTACCTAATTAAAATATCAATGAAAATTGATATTGTTCAAAGAGAAAATATATGTCTGTATAAACTGTCGGATGAGGAACAAACAAGAAAGAGAAAGGTGGAGACATTTGAAGGAGACATGTCCAGCAGTCGACGTCTAGTAAAGCTCTGAGAAGAATGTGTGCAAAACTGAGAAGTTTTTAAACCTAATAATTCGACTTTGTAACTACATATTTGTAGCAGAATTTAAACACATGAAGTGATTCCTCTTCTTCTTCTCTCGTGTCAATGGTCGAAACTCAAACAGTTTTAGAATAGTGAGCGGCCACGTCAATGACATTTGGAGTGGCCGCGTAAAGATCGGCCATCGTACACCGCTCAGGGCACAAAGGGCAAAGTTTTCCAACTGGCGGGTGGCAGGGCAAAGATTTCACACTCCACCAGGAGTCGGATAGCCGCCACCCTCTTTTTGGACACCAACTGCCCCCGGGACGCCTCAAAAGCCGGAAAAGTTTTCTTTACTGCACCGAAGCTCTGGCAGAAAAAACACAAGGTGCAAACTTTGGCTTGAAAAGTGTCCTCCACCTCCTGACTATATTACCCCGCGTAAAAGTCTTCCACCGGGACACACATTGCAGTAGCCGATCTGAAGGTCACTAAGCCGACTTCGTATACAGGTTGGCCGCTGTAGAGCAAATATGTGTAAGTGGGGATTCAGATCATATATGTGTAAGAGACGCTTGTCTTCCCCAATGTGACTGCGGCAATCTAGAGCAATCGGTGTCGCTTCTACTGGTGTGCCCTTTGTACCCTGAGTGATTCCTACATCGTATGATGTCGGGGTCTTCAAAGGTAGAGTCAAGAAGTATATGTACAGACAGACAAGATGATGACGACCGAGTCAAGTTGTTTTTACCTACTACCATCAATTGATCTCATTTCTGTACTATGTTCTCACTTTCCATCAGATTCGATATCATCATAACAGCCCATTAATGTCCCACTGCAGGGACGGGCCTCCTCCAGTGACGGAGGGATACTTGGCCTACTAATACCACACTGGCCAGACGGATTGGTATAGGATTTAATTTCAAGTTTTCCTTCTTATTTACTTTGTAAAGAAAATATTTACGGTTAGTCCCTTAGTCGGTTTTTACGACATCCATGGGATGAGATAGAGTGGTGACATATTGTATTCTTACTCCGTCACCACACGGATAAAAAAAATATCTAGACTGATTCTAGACGAAATGTTTTTATATAAGCGACAAAATCTACACACATCAAAAAAGTCTAAGCAACATGCATGATATTACAAATTTACCATTTATATTAATTAATTTCTAAGTATTTACTCACTCAAAGTGTATAGGTAAGTAAACTTTTTTGTTATTGATGACATACTGGCTGGTTGTAAAAAAAAAATTTCGATTATGTTTTGTTTTTTTTCATAAAATTCAAATGACTGCGAATTTGTTTGAATTTGAGTGCATGTTAATTGCTACGTTTTAGTCTTGATTTTATAATTTTACCAACCATTTAAATACAGTTGGCGACAAAATTGAATTGTTAGATATTCTTTACGTCATGGAGCGACGTCATTTGACGGCAGATGAAATGCAAAGAGCTGTAGGGATGTTGCAAGCGGGAAGTAATCAATCTCAGGTATCTCGACATTTTGGTATTCATAGAAGTGTTATTTGTCGTCTTTGGCAGCGCTACAATAATACAGGGGAACCCGCTGAACAGCATCCAGGCCGTAAAAGGAGTACAACCACTCGGCAAGACCGGTACATACAACTGACTGCAAGACGCCAGCCGATGTTAACCGCTCGAGAGATAAGTTTGAGGCTACAAAATTCAAGTGGTGTTGATGTAAGTCCCCAAACTGTGCGAAATCGACTGCATGAGTACGGCCTACGAGCTCGACGCCCTATCAGGTGCCCACCGATACGTCACGGGAATCGCGCTCGTCGAAATGAATGGTGTAGAGAACGCATAACATGGACCCAGGAACAATGGGATAAAATTATGTTTTCCGATGAGTCGCGATTCGGGTTTAGGCCTGATACAAGAAGGGTGCGAGTGTACCGTCGACCCGGAAATACTGAAAGACTCAGGTGCGTTCAGGAAGTTCATCCATACAGCGGCTCAACAGTTATGGTATGGGCGGGTATTATGAAGAACAGGCGAACTGAGCTCGTTTTTGTAAATGGAAACATGAACGCTGAAAATTACGTTGAGGATATTCTCAGACCTTATGTCCATCCATTTGCACAAACCTTTGGCTCCGATTTTACGTTAATGCATGACAATGCGCGTTCACATACAGCTTGGGGAACCAGTGAATACTTGGCAACGGAGAACATCCAGGTATTGCCCTGGCCTGCACAATCGCCAGACCTCAACCCCATCGAGCACGCATGGGACATGCTCCAGAGACGTGTTTTGAAGGACTTGGACGGAGTGACAACAACCCAACAGCTGAAGGATTTGCTACAATTCCATTGGGAGCGAATACCGCAAGATGACATAAACAGTCTCATTAATTCAATGAATAATCGTTGCCGACAAGTTCTGAATAGCAGAGGAGGCCATACTTTGTATTAAATTGTCCTATTCTTTCACAATAAATTCATTTTCTTAAGAAATTTCAATTTGTAAAAAAAAAGTTTAGTTTCTTATGTACCTGTATATTCTAATATTGTTAATTTCTGTTATTAAAAGAACTTATAAAGAAAACAGCTGTTATTTTTACATCATAGAACCCTAAAAATATTATTTTAAAAATAAAATACAACGTTATAATTAAAATAAATGGTAAAATAAATTAATATAAATGGTAAATTTGTAATATCATGCATGTTGCTTAGACTTTTTTGATGTGTGTATTTTCAAACGAAATTATCGTGGGAGACGTCCTTAAAATAAATGGCTTTTATACATAAATACAAGGTATTGACGTCACTACTTGAATATAAGTATATAATCTGTGCCAATTATATTATATCTATTTTACACTATATGCTTTATTAATCACTAGATGACCCGTGCCCACTTCGTTGGGCGGCGATAAAAATGAGTCCCTTTTGAAAACATATTTCATTACTGCTCCACTCCTATTAGTCATAGCGTGATACTATATAGCCTATTAACACTCCCGATAAATGGACTAGGTATACAACACAGAAAGAATTGTTAAAATCGGTTCAGTAGATCCAGAGATTAAACCCTACAACGTCACAAACACACAAACTTTACCTCTTTAGTTAGATTATTAGTATAGATTATAAAATAAAGATTAGGAAGGGAAATACATTTTTCTCTTATTTAACGCAGCATATTAGGTACTGAAAGATTTGATCAACAAGTTGTTATGTCGATGAATGAATGAATAAGAAAGAAAGAAAGTTTATTAACCATACATCATGAATAAAAGGCGAAAAGCTGTTATTTTGGATAAATAAATGAGCTGCTTCTATCACCATCTCGGTAGCCTTCATGTCTGGTCTGTATTCACGCTTTCCGTCAGGTTTAAACTGCATCTCAATTCTATCGTACCTAAAATTCGGTTAAGTTAACTTTTAGTTGTGAAATTGTCACACTCTAAATAAAACTTTAACACGACCACAAAAGGTAACAATTGCAATAGCAAAAACATGACAACTAACAATTAACTTAACCGAGTTTTAGGTAAGTACGAGAATTGACACTCTGGTCAAAATAGCGGTTTTAAAAAAAAACTTTGATACTGAGACATTGGAAAGCAAATAATGGCGTCTCTTCTTCTCATTCCAAGAGATTAAAAAATACAAGGTAACGACACGTATACTTACTTATCATACCAAGAAATTAAAACTAATGACGTACCCATCTTTTTATACCAAAAAACAAAAGTACAATATTATACTATTGTCAGGCCCCCAGAAGTCTGACAGCTAACACATTAACATCATCATCATAACAGCCCATTAATGTCCCACTGCAGGGACAGGCCTCCTCCCTTGACGGAGCGATACTTGGCCTACTAAAACCGCACGCGGGCCAGACGGATTGGTATAGAGTTTAATTTCAAGTTTTTACGAAATAAAATTCAAGTGAATTTTATTTCGTAAAAATAATATTCACGGATAGTCCCTTAGTCGGTTTTTACGACACCCATGGGATGAGATGGGGTTGTGACATATTGTATTCTTACTCCGTCACCACATGGAAACACATTATAATAACAATTGACGACCTCTATGGCGTAGTGGTTATATAACATGACTGCTACGCAGAGGTCTCGGGTTCGATTCCCGCTCAATGCAAATCTTTGTGTGCATGAACATGATTGTTTGCATTGGTCCGAGTTTTATCGTAGACAAAACGATCTGACGGCGAATATTACAAAAAATATACAATACGTTGAAAAGTCTTGTCGTCGAAACTAACAAATGCGAACCATCCTGTCGGCGAAAGATCCATAGGTGAAACGTTCTATCGACGAATCTCTCAAAAAAGAAACGTCCTGTCGGTGAACAGTCCAAAGGAGAAACGACTGTCGAAGAACAGTTGCAGACTCGTTTTTCTATGTATAATCTGTATACAGTGGTGGTCATATAATTAAGAACACAGATATAAAGGGAAGATTTTTCAAAACTAAGACGCAAAACTCTTTGCATTTCATTTTTTTATTTCTCTGGGTGTCGTAATACTTTTCCATAACACCACTGCATTCATTGATAGACGATTAGATTAAAAATAAATAGACAAACTTTTTACACTATTTCTAAGCATAGTATTTCTATTTAATGGCTGGTCAAGTAATTAAGAACGCTAAATAGTTTAAACCTTTGTTCAAATGTAAATTGAAAACACTCAGTCGATTTAATATTTTTTAAATAATTTGGGGCCATTTAGTGCTGTACAAGATTAAAAGTGATTGCTTCTTAAGAAAAAATAATGGGAAAAAATAAAAGTTGTGATAAATCTACAAGGGAAGTAATAATAAAACTTCGCCGGAAGGATTGGTCTCACAAAAAGATAGCCGACCATCTTCAATGTTCAAAAACGATGGTTTTCCATGCTGTAAAGCATTTTGCTACGTATCAAACTACTTTAAATGTTCCAACTACTTTAATTGTACCTAAACAGAGAAAAACAACTCCTCGAGATGACCGAAACATCGATCGTATGGCAAAACAAAGTCCTTTTAAAGGGTCTAATGAGCTGAGAAAAGTATTTTGGTTAAAATAATCCTACAGCAATTTCAGCACCCACTATTCGAAGACGTTTGGTAGAAAAAAACTTGCACGGTAGGATAGCAAGAAGGGTACCCATGTTGAAACTTTGCCACAGACACGCCCGACTAGAAAGTATGAAAACTGAACAATGCGACAGTGGAAAAATTTACTTTTTTCTGATGAGTTAAAAATAAACAGACAATAGTTATATTATAACATAGCCATATCTATTAATATGGCTATGTTATAACATAACTACTTAGTTGCTTTTCAGAAGGTACACATCTCTGCGTATGACACGATTTAAGTAAAAATCTCCTAGAACTTCAAATCGTTCTTAATTATATGACCACAACTGTATATTCACAAAAAAAAGTATTTAAGTATGTGTTATCAGTTGTCTAGTATCCATAGTATAAGCTCTGCTTAGTTTGGGACTAGGTGGCGTTGTGTGAATATGTGAGGATTATTTAATTAATTAACAAGCTACTTTGTTTTTTCCAGTTCTCTTAATGTCGTGGTTCGGAGTGGAACAAGTGAAATCAAATTCGTGCATCAGGACTGGTAATACACAAACTGTACTATACACTGTCATTGTACCTGTTGTGTATAGGAGTACCTGTTGGTAGATATCTGTGTCGTCTGTATAGTTGTGGAAATATCGATAATTTTGAACATCACTAAATCGTACGGGAATATCGATAAGATTTTTGTATTTGGTACATCACTAAATGGTATAGGAATATCGATATCCTTTAATATATCACTATCGATAACACAGTCGTTATTGGGACATCACTAAATATTACGATATCGATAATATTACTTTTGTTGGTACATCACTATATTGTTTGAGACTGTGTTTGAAATCTGTTTAGATGACCACCAGTCTCATTCCAAGATATGATATAAAATCATTTTAATATTATTTAAGTTGTTTAAAGGTTAGAAATGTAATTTAAACCTATACAAAATAAAAGAAATAATAAATGAAACAAAAAGCAGTGCTAAGTAATTACTAAAATATATTTTCTTATAGCATTTGGTTTCGCAATAAAAAATAGTTTGCCTGAGCCCAAATAACTATATGAAAAATAAATATTACTCTACAAATATAAAGCTGCAATAATCTACAAATAGAAATTAACTTACTTCAAATAAAAATGAACTGTGTCATAATGTAGAAAAGTTTTTTTCGCTACTGAATATAAATTAAAAAGAATGACAACCGTAGGGATGTGATATACCTAAGTACGGTTATTTTCAAACTTGATTGAAGTAATAGTGATGTGAAATTATCGATATTTATGCAACTCGATTTATGTATTGTTTGAGTGCCCACGAGAATGCGTGTTAAATGTTACAAGGAATGCATATAATTGCATGTAATAAACTACAAAACTACTTTTAGTCTAAATAGACAAAAAGTTCTCTTCAAAAAAAACTTTACCAAATACACTCAAACATTTTTCTAATCCTGTGAATAACTGATCTAAGGTATTATTTAAAAGACTTTTTAATTAAAAAACTACTATTTATCTAAATTATATTTCTTTTGTTTATTGTTTTTTTCAATATGTCATTCTTGTCAAATTGACGTTTTAATTTCCCGCCAACCAGTCTATAGACATAACTTCTAGGATATTTTTTTTTAATTCAGTTATTTGCAGGAACTCTACTGGTCTTCTTCTTTAGTTAACTGTGTAGTTTTTTCTTTCCCTTAATGGTTTTTTCTTTTTACTAATTCAAGCATGGATTTTCAGCATTATGGGCACTAAGTATCAGCCCTCTTGTTCAGGCGGAATGCCAAAGTAAGTACTGTTTCTATTTTAATTTAAAAAACAAAATAATTCACGAGCTTTTAGGCTTTTACAGAAATAAAATAAAAAAGCTAATAAAAGCTTGGACTTGGACACCATCGCTTCTTGCTTACATTTTCACAAAAAAATTGGATGATTTAAAAAATTTAATGACGGAAAGATGTCGTAGACTGGGTTGGCTAAACACGTAGTAGTCTTAATTTTTACTTAAGAATAAGTTAATGCAGCTTTTTCTATAGGTATACATTTTGTTTATTTCGTAAGCTATAGGCACAACTGCCTGATATTAAGCTCATCATACAAATAGGATAATTGTGTAGGTCTACCTAGAAATTAGGACTATTTCTATCTATGTAACTTATGCATGGTCTTTTCCCTCGCTTTGAACGATTTTTGCTTGACACAAGCTTATTTCTGATGCACTTTGTGTTAAATGGTAAGTAATAAGCGTAAGTATTGACAAATTATTCATTTTAATGTGTGGAATGTTAAACAGAAACACGCATAAACGAAACGTCTGCACATAGAAAGTACAGATAATATAAGTCACTTTTCGTAGACAACATATTTCGTCGAAGCATACAATGTCTATCTCTATGATTCGACGAAACGTGTGTACTAGAAATAGTGACTTCTACTATCTGTACTTTATAAGCAGTTGTATCGTGCAAACGTGTCAGTTTAATGTCTGATTATGGTAATCGTTTATTTACAAAGAACTTTATATTGTCACTGGAAAAGTCTAAATAAGTATAAACAAAATTATATTTCGTTAGTAGAAAAGAACTTTAAATGCCAGTTATAGCAATAAAAGATCGGATGCTGTCATTTTACTCTACTGAGCCAGAACGCTCTAAGTATAGATTATTTGGCTTGATGGATTTCAGCTTCAGAGGTGTCCTTAGATTCATATTTACGAGGAGAGTAGCACTAAACCCCGGTTTCCGAATGACTGATCAAGTAAAAATCAACTAATCAAGTGTCAAAACTATCATCATAACCCATTAATGTCCCACTGCAGGAACGGGCCTCCTCCCGTGACGGAGAGATACTTGGCCTACTAATACCACGCTGGCCAAACGTATTGGTATAGGGTTTAATTTCAAGTTTACCTTCTTTTTATTACGTATAGATAATATTCACGAATAGTCCCTTAGTCGGTTTTTACGACACCCATGGGATGAGATGGGGTGGTGACATACTGTATTCAAAACTATCATTTTCAGGAACTAAAATGATAGTTTTGACACCTGATTAGTTGATTTTTACTTGATCAGTGATTCAGAAACCAGGGGCAAGTATAACGAAATAAAAAATAATTTATACCAAACTGACTTTTCTAGTGAAATAGAAAGTTCAATCGTAACAAACAATTAATTTTTATGTCAGTCTACATAGTTTCTTTGCAAACAAATTATTGTAGAGCTTGTTATTATAGATTTAGAATTCTTACCTCCGGTTTCCGAATGAGAATCATCTAATCATGAAAATCAACTAATCAAGTGTCAAATTTTAGTTTTCTGAAAATGATAGTTGACAAGAGTTTGACACTTGATTAATTGATTTTTCCTTGTTCAGACATTCGGAAACCGGGGGTAAGTAAATAAAATAATATTGTTATTTAATCTCCCAGATGATAATTATACCATTTTAACCGATTTAAAACATTTGCGATTTTTAATACATCATACTATTTTGTAAGTCGAATCTTACTCGCTAAACTACATAACCTAGATATGAAAAGTAAGATTTTTTCCGACGTTGCGGCCGACTTGGAAGGGTCGTGGTCACGGAAGTCTAGCGGAAGGTCCCAAGGGTCTCATATTAGATGCACGCTTAATTTAATATTTCCTCATTTGCGCTAGTTAATCATTGCTATGATATCAAACTTATTAACGCATTCTGACCCTGGAAAGTCAAACGTTTGTACGATACTAGCTGACCCGTGCCCACTTCGTTGGACGGCGAAAAAAACGCGTCCCTTTTTTAATTTATTTCATTACTGCTCCACTCCTATTAGTCATAGCGCGATATATATAGGCTATGACACTCCAAGATAAATGGACTATTCAACACAGAAATAATTTTTAAAATCGGTTCAGTAGATCCAGAGATTACCCCCTACAACGTCACAAACACATAAACTTTACCTCTTTATAATATTAGTATAGATAACAGAAAGTAGGTACAGTTAATACAAGTCACTATTCGTAGATAGCACATTTCGTCGAATCTAGAAATGATTTTATTTAGAAATCCATTGACATCTAGCGAGACATTGACGGCTAGCGAGGTGGCTAGTGGTTGCCGTACAACCAAAGACCACTCTACAAACTAATATCATCACATTAACTATCCGGTAAAAGAGGAGTCACAGAAAATAGAAAAAACAAAATCCGAGGTCTAGTGTAATCGGCGCTGTAGTTTGATATTATATCAAACTACAGCGCCGATTACACTAGACTACATGTAGTCAACTACATCTTGTAGGACACTACATGTAGTCTAGTGTAATCGGCACTTACCTTCAATTTAGAATAATAATGTATTTCAATATGATAAAGTAGAAGATTTTATTTATTTGAACTACCTGGTCCGAATCAAGCGATTCTATTTTGTTTTTTATTTTATACGTGCAGCAAAATGATACTTATAATATTATATCGATAAATCAAATTAAAGTATAGGAACATCACTAACGTATGTTTTTTTTAAACTAGTTCAGACATTAACTGTCTAAATAACCTCGTTATAATCTGTATTTCATAACGTTTAGAAACAATTAAAAGTTCCCGAAAATAATTTTATTGTTGTAGAAAAAATTTCCCTGTTAAAATTTTTTCGTGAATTTATAGATCAAGAATAATTGTTCAGTTATGACGAAAGAAACTTTTTATTATTGTGTGAATCAAAAATAAACTCGAGACGTCTTTATCTAAAAACGGCGCACCGCGTTGCGACATACTTACGGAGGTGAAATTTAGCTACAAATATTAATAATCAAATCGCCGTCGCGTAAGGTGTCAAAATGAGCTAGACAGGGGATTAAAACACTGGTCTTCATTGGCTATGGAACATGTGGAAGTCAACAGTACAATACAATTGATTTATTTGTCAAAGACATAACTCAAAATGTGAACTTAAACATTTAAAAACAGTCGCTATGTTTCGTTACTGGGACTTACAAATATTTTATTCAGTAATTTAACTTAATTGCTGGCCATAGGCATCAATAAAATATTTTATGTTTATGTGGTCCTGTAATTCCCGCATGCATCGGTTTCCAGTTGCCCTAACCAGGTCGTCTGTTCACCGTGTCACTCTGTCTTCCGGTCGTTGTCGCCATTCCATTCTGCAATGACACGCGGTGTCTGAATACCGCCATTTTAATCGGGCAATACCGTACGCTGTCTGTCGTAGACTCAATTCATATTCTCTCAGCATTTATTTATCAGGGATTTTACGTACGCCAAGAAATGAACGACGAGCCATGTTTTTACACTTTTTGGATGATGTACAAGCCTAGCACATATGTTGTCCAGTCTTGAACTTGGTTGGAGATCGTACCACACTCTCCTTTGACTCGGTTGACAACCAGAAAGTGGCGATAATCTCTTCCACTCCTACTTTTTCCATCCCCTCTGTTTTTGACATCTCTACATCTCATCATAACAGCCCATTAATGTCCCACTGCAAGGACGGGCCTCCTCCTTTGGCGGAGGGATACTTGGCCTACTAATACCACGCTGGCCACACGGATTTGTATAGGGCTTAATTTCAAGTTTTCCATCTTTTTATTTCGTAAAGATAATATTCACGCATAGTCCCTCAGTCGGTTTTTACGACACCCATGGGATGTGATGAGGTGGTTATACTTACACTGTATTCTTACTCCGTCACCGCACGGCATCTCTACATCTGAAAGACAAGTTTTTCCCCGTCATGGATCGAGATGTGTCCAAGCTTGTAGATAATTCAGTCACACATAGATATTGAACACGCATATTTCATCATCATCATCATAACAGCCCATTAATGTCCCACTGCAGGGACGGGCCTCCTCCAGTGACGGAGGGAACATATACATGCATATTTACGTAACGGAAAACATTGAAAAACTAATTGATTTAAAATAAATAGTGCATCCCTATGAGTGTGATTTAATTAACGAGACTAGTGATGTGACATAAATCCTATCGATTTTCTAGACTAGACATAGGTAACTCGTATCTCTATTAGATGTTTACTAAATCAACCAGGTCACCGAACACGCTACAGCTTTGCCAGGGTATCGTGTCTCTTAGCGTGTTCTATCGCATTTAGGACGGAGAGTGCTTTAAATAGTTTTTTGATTTTGTCCCTTCCTTTCCTTTTCACAACAGGACCACTCATGCCGGTCTGCGATTTCCTGTCACAAAGTACAACATACTCGTACATACCTACATAAACTGACGCCTTATCCCGTTCGGGGCAGGCAGAGACGACAGAACGCCACTTGTCACGATCCTGGCAAACAGATTCGGCCTCGTCCACATTCATTAAGCGAGTCATACATGCGCGTCGGTTACGAGTCCTCTTTATTTGCTCCAATATGCAACCTATCTGGTATAGGTATAGCAACTATATTGGATTCGTCTATTAAAACACACCAATATTTCTATACTTTTTCCTCTATTTAAAAAGAAACGGCCAGAGGTGAATCTAGTATCCCAAGCTAAAATTCATCAAGTCGTTCAGGCTGCAGAGCGTGCCTAACAATACACATACATATTCCCGAAAAATACTGGCAAAATGGACGGAGCAAAGTAGTTTTTTTTACTACCGCCCGTAGCCTTCATTTCTTGCCTTTAATACTGCTTACATCAGGTTCTAATAGTCAATTGATTGTAAATGATTAACTATCCAGTGATTTGTAATCTTTTGAAATAAACGAAAATCGAATCTAACTGTAACTGCCAGGTCTTGGCTTGATCCCTCTGGCGCATTAATCACTGTTTATTTGCTTTAAAATGGTTCACCGTATAATTCGCATCAGTTATTCATGTATCAATCTAGTACAAGGCCTAGGAACAGTCTCCTTGACATGGCTCGCGTGACAGCAGATCTTACCGATTAGCACGCTCGATACACGACATGGTACCTGCTATTACTGATTTATTCTAGCTGTAAGCTTATGGAGAGACATAAATGTGCTGTTGGTAGCATGAACGCTTTGGTTTATCAGCATAATATCACCCAATGGACGTCCGCTGCTGGACATAGGCCACCTTAAATTCCGTCCCTCTCATTTATCAGTTTTCTGCCGCTCTGGCTAAGTCAGCTTTCAGTTATACGCGCTATGTGTCCTCTGCCCACCGCCACTTTAAACAGAAAAAAGTGAGGGTTATGTCGGTCACATTTGTTCTCCTGCGGATCTATTAATTTGTGACTCGATCACGCAGGAAAAGCTTCAAGACGGACAATAGTCACCTCTAAAGTTTCTAACGAGCTCAAAGCTGTTGTTAATTGAAATTAAAATGTAATAACTTACTTAATACTTAAATCCTATAATATCGGGTTATTCAACCCTGCATTAGACCAGATTGCCAAAGTAATGATGATAACGTGATTAAACAACCATACGTTGCCCTTATCCAGAAACAAAGTCAACGCATGGTATTCACTCTTAGAGTGTTACCACATCAATATATCAATATTATCGGTAGATTGCAGAATCAATTAGTTGACTACGATCGACAGCTTCCACCACACTGAACTTTCGATCGATTGATTGTAGAATGGATTAGTCGACGATCGATGCCATCAATCGATTGATTAATCGATGTTTTATTTCCCTAAAACGTCGATCAATCAATCCTACGACTCCAATCGATCGATTGGTGGTACTACACTAAAACGCTATTAGGGTGTAGTAACACCCTAATAGCGTTTCCTCCAAAAAAATCTAATTTCCATACTTTTTATTTAAAAATTGGTTTGCTAATTTAGAAACATCACACCCAAATACTCAACTCTATCAAAATGTTTGCAGCCCGAACGATATACTGCTACGAATGCGACAGCTGGACAGACCCCCGCTGCAAGGACCCCTTCAACTACACCGCGTTGCCGAGGGACCAGCCGCCATTACAGACCTGTAACGGTTGTTGTGTGAAGATGGTCCGCTATTCTAAGAGTCGTAAGTATTCATTAACATATTATGTTACAGCCAAAGTAATAAATATAAATATTATACATAATAACTAGCCGTTATGTATAAGGGCTACTCAATTTTGATAAAGTGATTAACTCATTAAATTTTACCTTTTAACTGGCAAAAGTCAGAAACAGTTGGTTTGGTTAGGTTAGTATGGTGACCAAAGGATGCAAGAAGCATTTTTTTTATGTAAAACTAGAATATAGTACATATTACTATATTCTAGCACTCGCCGGCCGCTACCGCGGCACGCTCGCTTCGCTCGCTCGGCTCGTGCGTCTTTTGGTCACCATACTAACCTCACCAACTGTTTCTGACTTTTGCCTTAATATTGTATTTTTGCCAGTTAAAAGGTCAAATTTCAATGAGTTTTGACTAACATCGATGGTCAAAACCACGTTTGACTGAAAAAACCAGTCAAAAGTGGTTATGAGTTTTGACTATAACATATATAATTTATTTATTTATTTATTTAATCCACAAAACAAGTTACAATTTTTGATAGTATTAAATAAATATTACAAATAACTTAAATCTAAATTGCAACTCAACCACATGTGGATACAGCAAAACCATATTTTATCACGTGATGAATACATAATTTAGATACTTATATTATTATGTGTATTAATGAGTAATAATAGAAAAAAAAAAAAAGCAAATGAAAAGTAAACAAAAACACGATACAGTTACTTATACCTACTACACAACATTATACCTATGCAATCAAACTTCAGGCAGCTCAACTATTGTGAGTTGAGATGATTGTGGCTTAGGATGGAGGATATCCGTTACAGTCTTTATATATGTCTTGAAACTTGGATGAAAATAATTGCTAGTTAATGTGATTAATTCTGCGACATTTTTCACTTTATCAAAATTGAGTAGCCCTTATACATAATGGCTAGTTATTATGTATAATATTCATATTTATTACTTTGGCTGTAACATATATATATATTCACGCTTTCATCCTGAAGGAATAGCAGAGTACAGTAGGTATGAGGACATTGATAACATGATTGGTTTTTAAAGAAAGACAGACAACAATGAGGAAGCGAGAAAGTGAGATTATAATTTATTGATGATTTTGAAATTGTATATTATGACGTTAACAATAAGTGCTATATTTTGATGCACTGCAATGACTTTTTATCGAAGTGCAATGTTTCCGTCACCAGTGTCACTTAGTAAGACATGATGAAACATACAATGTCAAATAGAAGTAAGTAGGGATTCAATCTTTTATAATTTCAACCTTATGCCGAACGCTATAAGATACATTTTAATGTGATAATTTTCAAAACTTATGCTAAAATTATTCAGCTATTTTCGGTAATCGGATGTACTTTTCTTACTCATTGATTTGCTCTCTTTCTTTAAAAGTCAATCACATTATCAATGTCCCCATACTGTAGGTTTCTTTCTTTCTTACTCTTTTAAACTTTTGACAGGATGGGGATGGAGATTAGGGATGGCTCGAGTAATGAAATTTTTTTGCTGTCCTGACAATTTGTGGGTGAAAAAGTCGGATACATAAAATCCCTTCTTAATCCTATAGGTGTAGGCAGAGATTAATGACAGGGACGGCTCGAGTTATGGATGTCTTGTCGTAGACCTGGCAATTTATGGGTGGGAGAAGAATACCTCATTTTTTGGGACTCCGATACACTACAAGTATCCTTACATACTTAAGCGCCGATTACACTACCCTACATGAGCTAGTGCACTACATGAGCTAGTGCACTACATGAGCTAGTGCACTACATGCGCTAGTGCACTACATGAGCTAGTGCACTACATGAGGTAGTGCACTACATGATGTAGGGCGGTCGGGCCTCGCCAATCTCCGATATGTAGTGTCCATCCAGATCTAAACAGAACTAACTCAAAAATTGACGTTTTTGACTTTTACACACAGTTTTTTTTTTTAGAAGACAACTCCCGCACTAGGGATCATGCCCTGTGTCGCGGGGACCTTTTACAAACATCAATTAACGGACGCAAAGAACACCCAGACCAGGACAATAATTTGTGGATCTCACAAATTATTGTCCTGCGTGGGGATCGAACCCACAACCTCTTGCACGGCAGCCGCTTGCGCTACCGTCGCGCCACCAAGGTCGTCGAATTCCTTGATTCGTTACACGTCAATTTTTGAGTTAGCTCTGTTTAGATCTGGATGGACACTACATATCGGAGATTGGCGAGTCCCGACCGCCCTACATCATGTAGTGCACTACCTCATGTAGTGCACTAGGTCATGTAGTGCACTAGGTCATGTAGTGCACTAGCTCATGTAGTGCACTACCTCATGTAGTGCACTAGCTCATGTAGTGCACTAGGTCATGTAGTGCACTAGGTCATGTAGGGCCCTACATGTAGGGTAGTGTAATCGGCGCTTTACTTTGCTTCGACTACGTTCGTACATGCAATTCGGTTCCAAGTTTTCATTTTATATTACTTCCTATAATATTTATATTTTTTTCGTATCACAGGGAACCTTATAGCCATCCTGCTTTTGGGCAGGTGTGTCGAAGCCCCGAAAGATTGAAATACCGATTAAACTCTACGGTGTTCCTCTCCCATACCTAAAGGGCTATACTTAGGTATAGGATGGCGAAAAGACTGACATTACGAGAGACTTTTGTGGGCCCCGAAATAACTAGAACCTGTTTAGTGGAACCTACCTTTTATTACTCACACGATGGACCAACGACCGACAACCTAGTTATGACGGCAAAAAACCGATAAATGAAGCACCAGACCAGGCCTATGTCCAGCAATGGACGTCCATGGCCTGATATATCGAAAGGGTTTACCCAGGGGTTCCCTATATTAGTGCGAAAGTTGATGGTTCGATTTTTATTATATCGAACACGGTGTCGCGATAATTCAGTTGGGCGATATTTTGTTCTATCGATGCTCTATTGGTGCGATGTAACGCTAGTGCGAAACACCTTACAGCGATTGCTCGTTAGCTCGGTAATTTATTAGTTCGATAATATATCGGTTCCAAACGACTATTGTATCATAACATATAAGTAATAACCTTATTCGTTCATATTTATTTCGTCCTTATTTGTTCGATATAATAAAAATCGAAACATCAACTTTCGCACTAAAATAGGGAACCCTTACCCAGACCCCCTTTAAAATGTCCAGTTTTCGTATACCTAATTCTACAATTCATACCTATTAATTCCAATTCTAATTATAGTTTATAGGTAATTTTAACTGTAATTTCTATGTTTGTTTATACCAGTAGATAAATGTTTCAACCATTTGTTTGTACAGTCTACTACAAAAGTTTATTAACACAACGAACATTACAAAACATCTCAATGCTAAAATCTTCTATAAGGTAGCGAAAAGAGAATAAGGAATTATGTTCGAAATAATACACGATTGTTTGTATAAGCAGTGATATAAAAAGTTTATTTATAGAAACACACAATACACCGTAAAATCTAACCCCCTTACTTATAAACGCCTTTTAAATTTTAGTCAATGGATTAATTAGCTTAAACTCTTACGTTGTTTGGTATAAGGTTGATTTTCGTAATAAAAATCTCGCTAAACAGTGATTAAATTTAAGAGGCGTTTATGAGTAAGGGGGTAAATGACTAGAGAGTGAAGTTAGCTGTCACATTCAAATAAGGTAATACGTAAGGTTGACCTTAGCTAAAAACATTGGAGGCTGTTGAACATACATCACAGTTTGCGTTTAAAAAAATAGTCTTATCTTTAGTAATATCGAATATACACTGAACACTAGTTTTTTTTTCCCTCCGTGTGGTGACGAAGTAAGAATACAATATGTCACCACCCCATCTCATCCCATGGGCGTCGTAAAAACAGACTAAGGGACTATCCGTCAATATTATCTTTACAAAATAAAAAGAAGGAAAACTTGAAATTAAACCCTATACCAATCCGTCTGGCCAGCATGGTATTAGTAGGCCAAGTATCCCTCCGTCACGGGAGGAGGCCCGTCCCTGTAGTGGGACATTAATGGGCTGTTATGACTAGTTTTTCATCAATCGGTGCTCAAGAAAAGAGACCTTGTAATATTGCATGTGTTAATAAACTGTTGTAGTTGATTGTACATCTTGAAATAACATAAAACATGAACTCACGAGTAAACTAACCAAATAAATAAGTATTAAATAAACTACGAGTAAATATTATTGTGTAAAGTAATGTAGTTTATCCAGATGTTTTATGTAAACAAACTGTTTAACTGTCGCGGTCGCGTAAACGACTGCCGTGCCAGAGATCGCGGGATCAATTCCTACGCCATCATCAACGAGCCTATTCCAGTCGTCTACTGGACATACCTATGCCTCTCCCAAAATGCGCCACAGAACACCGTTCTGCTTCTTCCGCATCCAGTTCCCCAGAGACCTTTATGAGGTCTACCTAGCTCATTAGGATATCCATCCATCAGGCAATCGACGTCCACAGCTGGACATAGACCTCCTCCAAATACTTTCCGTGATCCTGTGCCTCCTTCATCCATCCTCCTAATAAGTTATTTTAACCGTTAATTCTCTATTTTCCAGCATATGAAGTGGTCCGCCGCACGTGCACATCACAACTACAAATAAACTTGTTCATGGTCGACCACGTCTGTATGATGGAAAGTACTGGCACGGGACACATGTGTTTCTGTGAGGAGGACATGTGCAATACTGGGCACTCGCCGCTCCCAGCACTGGCCTTGGTCGCAACACTAGTCGCATGCGCATGCCTGAGGTGAAGTAGGCGTAGAGACTGCCCCAGAGCGGTCGGTTGTCGATAATCACCCCCAAAACTATCGATAAAAAATACATGGACAATTTTATCGACTTCCCAATTCGTGTGTGGACAATTGTGAATTAGAATTAGATGAATCGACAATCGATCGACTGTAATTTTTCGGGCCCTACCCTAGCTGATTATAAATTAAATTTTTCGTCCAATAGTAGCTGTAGATTAGAAATGTGGTGCTTAGTTTCTACAGCACGGCGAATTATGCTCATTATTGGACTGCATCAAATAATGCTTAGCTTGGAATATTATATCATTCAAACTAACTCGTTATAACGGCTTTCTGGGCTCAAAATTCTCACAAAAAATAGCTTATTATTATAAAACATAATTACAACAAATTATTTTATGAATAAATACGAAAAATAACCGTCCAAACATATAAAAAAACTTTAATATAAGTTCGCGATAATTTGATCATTGTTACTCAATAAATTACTGGACATTTTGTTCTAGAAATCTAATAAAATAGATGAAATACATATTCGTATGTCTCGTTAAATTGTGTTCAAATAATTGTAAGGTTATTGAGGTAAAGTCAAGAGGTATGACAAAACAGTTAGATGCTTAAACTTGCTATGAACAGTTACCATTTGTGTTCCATTAGTACTAATTAATTGGCAAAAGGGGACTGGCTAGGACCCGATAAATTTGTATATAGGTACATATTTAGAGTTCGGGAAGCCATTAATAAAAACAGTGGGCGAATAGCTTCCGGCTTGCGTTGTGGTGTTTAAACTAAGCACGAAAACCTTGAGGCGCCATTTTCAAGTTCAGCAATTTTGCTCCTAAATCCAATATAACTAAAAGTTTTCCTAAAATTAGCATGTAAATATTGCTCAGTATAGACTCATTAGTATTAAATACGGAACATAGTGTGAGTGCCGGGCACTAGGCGGCGCTAGTGTCTGTCATCCGTTAAATTTAAAAAAAATGTTAAAAGTATACTAACGCCACCTAGTTTGAATTTTTCGTATTACAAATTTCTCCTGCGAACGCTTCGGATTGGTCCAATTGTCGACCAATGAAATTTGCTCATAGATGCACCTAATTTTAGAAGTGGCGGCACCTTGTAGGTAGTAATGAAATGCTGATTATTGGAAAGAACTAGCGAAAACTGCCGATATACATAGTTATATGTAAGAGTGTCTATCAGTTTTCGAGTTAGTGTTACAAAAACGGTTGTGTTTTTATTGTCTTCTCGGACGACCTAGGAAATATATGTCAATTCAGTTTTATTGAATTATTTTACATTAGGAAGTTGTTTAATTTACACTAAATAGACGCAGTAGTGATGTGAATTATTATCGACAATATATTTTTAAAATTTTATATTTAATTCTTTAAAATTTGTGGTTATTTATTTTATAAATATTATTCTGACGTATTTGATAAAATTAAAAACAATATAATTTACATTAATTAGTAAAAAATACAAAATTCTTTAATAATTATAATTAATTTCAATTTACGGGTGACATAGTTTATAAAAAAAATAGGGAAAAGTATGCTAGATAATAGAGGCAAAATGTTTTATAATTATAGAATAATAAAAGTAAATAATTTTATGAAATTAAACACCAAATAAAATTTAATCATTAATTATAAGTTTTAATTATAATTATTGTAGTTGAGAGGGTCTCGATATTTTGGTGATAATAAATAAATAAATATCACAGGCTAGCAACATTGAGATCCCTTTTGCAGCTGTAAGCGACAAAAGCCATTAATTTCGCTTATGGTTATGCTAGATCGCGAATCAAAAAATATTGTAACTGGTTAACGTATTATATTTAGTACAAAAAATAACATATTTTAATCATAATTTAGCTAGATAAATGGATAAAAGAGAAATGATTTTGACATGCCATAATGTATTATTTTTTAAGTATGTCCTTCCATTTTTTTATGTTGGCAATACTTGACATAAGCAAGGTATACCTATACCTATTACTGCGAAACCTAGAAATCTCTGTATCAACTCATTATTATAATAATATATAGGGTATTGATTGATCCTTACTTGATTAACTTTGTAAACAAACACCACATATTGCAAATTCACTAGTTTTTACATCAATCGCACACTTTAGGAAAGTAGCATTAAACGTTTATGCAATAGAAAACGCGTAAATTACTTTGATTTAACCACTATCTTTCTAAAATTTTAAATAAATGTAATTTTTTTCAACGTCAAATTGCACAGATAAAAAAACAAATAACAATATTTATTGTGTGCTATATCATTTTTGAGAATCAGCTTTAGTTATGTATATTAGTAGTCAATCTTTTGCTATTGACGTGGCTTAACAACAACTGTCCTTCCGTTAACTAGGATTTAACTTTGCCTTGCTCTATCGTCAAATGACCGTGTATTTGTATTAAAAACAAACAGGTCAAGTGCGAGTCTGACTTGCGCACCGAGGGTTCCGTACAAACTTACAAATTTTTTCTTTATATGTACCGTAAGACCTTGCATCATGCCAAATTTCAAGTGTGTAGGTAGTCTTGAAGTACCCTGAGGGTTTTTGTACCTAAGAGGCAACAGACTTTAGTATTTGATAAAAAATTCAGCCTGATACCTCTACGCCTTCCTGAGAAAAATGGTCTTGACAGACAAACAGACGGACATACGGACAACAAAGTGATCCGTTTAAAATCGTTACGGAACCCTAATGATGTTATGAAACTCGTGTTTCCGCGCGTGGTGTAATCATTCGTACTTACTTAAGTTAAGCTCAATTCCTTACATTATGACATGTCAAATTCATTAAGGCGCAAAAAGTTTCAAGTGAAAAAAAAAATCAAAATATTACTCCCGTCAACAGCTGTTCGTATCGAAATGGGTGCATAAAATACAATGAGCAAGATTAGACTTAATTACATTAATTAATACGTAATTGTGACTTTGACGGTTTATTATAAATGTATAGTTAGGTATTATGATAATAAATAGTTAACCCTACCCTTCTTCCAATGGCTTGCTAATGTTTTATGCGAAATAGAAGCTATAGACACACCAGCATTATAGATAGCACAATAAACACTATTCCAATTATGGCGGTTTGTTTCCACTCATTGTCTGACAAATTCTACAGCGCCATTTAATTTGACCGACTTGAAGTTGGTCCAAATGGTTGCGCAGTTTTGTGCGAACTTCTCTGATTGCTATCTTCAGACCGGTTAAGTAAATTTGCGCAACCTGTAAGCAAGATGACAAAAAAAGTCATGTAAATATTGAATGGCAACTCATTTTGGCAATGAGTGGGAATAATCCGCAAATATTACCTAATCTTAAAAGCATTTGAAAAAAAAAGAAAGGGAAGTTTTTTCTCTGTTTTTGATTACTAAATAGGACACAGAAAAATAGAGGTACAATGACATTTTTGTCAAATGAAAAATATTGGGGATAAAGACTGCGCCTATTATAAGTTTAATTTACGATAACGTGATTAAATTGCTGATATATTCGATACGGACCCTATAAAACAGGTTTAGCTACAGTAATCGTAAAATTAACACTTACTAGGTATGCAGGACTGAGGGACGTCTAGGAAGCAAATTAGGAATGATTATTTTATTACTACTAGTAGCTAGGAAATATTCAGAGTGCCGTTAAAGTCACAAATATGGCAAACTTAGGCTGTATTTTAAAGTTGAGTGCAAAGCATTATCATATTAGATTAAATTATAAATATGTAATATAATTCAAAAAGTATATATATATACATATAAATATAATTACGACCGTCATTATAAAATTAATGTACTTCCTAAAATTGTTATTAATTATTTAGTAAATTAAATTAAATAAATAAAAATTCCTTTTTATATTTCTCGCATAGGTTTATGCTATGTGTGGGTATTGTTTGGGCGAATACGAGTTAATAAAAATGTTAAAAAGCGATCACAAAATTTTGAGTTTCATATTGTTACTCACCGCTGACCTTTTACAATTTGAATCTTTTTTTATCTAGAGTTTTCGGAAACGAATAATAGATGTCGTTGTCGATCTGTCTTCAGCGCCATCTGTTGAACGGTTTTTATAACTTTTTATTTAATTTTGACAGTAGCAAATGAATTTTTTGTAGGTTTATTGTTATCAATAGTTTATTTATTTTAATCTTCTTGTCAATTCTCGTTTCTTTAAATTGTAAAATTCAGTTAAGTTAACTTTAGTTGTCAAATTGTCTTACCTATTGTATGACAATTTGACAACTAAAGTTAACTTAACCGAATTTTTGTGAACGAGAATTGACATGCTTGCTAAAAGATTTCACTATTTATGTGATGACTGAGAAAAAACTTTCAAATTGTAAAACAATCAGTGAATTACTCAATTTTGACATTGAAACCTAAACAGTATCTACCAGACGTGATCCAGATCTGGACGCGTCATCACAGTCATGCTACTAATCATTGCATGTTAATTTTATAAGAAAATCTACCATTGTATAAGACGGCATGGTGCACTGTAGACCAGAGAAACACCCAGCCACCGGAATGCTGTAAAAGACATAACAATGAATTAGCTGTTTCTTCTAAACTAATTAAGACTTTGTAAATAAAGTTAATGTAATATATACTTTAATGCTAGGAGGATAAAGTTTATTTTCCCATCTAAGAATAACATCAAGCTAAGGATATTTTCGTTAGCGCACATAGGCAGAGTAGAGTGTTTCAAGCAATAAAGATGAAAAAGTTAATCACTTAGATATCTACCTCATCCTTACTCTTCCCATGCAATCGTGTTTATAAGATATATAGTGTGAATCTATTCTATGGTTTTCTTTAGTAATAATTTTGCTGTATATACATTATTTATTATTATTAAATATAATTGAATTTATTATTTAGAAACAACAGCTAATTCAGCCTAAGTATGGACTAGTATTTTTATCAAAAGAAAACTTTGTTAATAATAATTTTAATATTTAATGATCGCTTTAATTTAAAACTAAACTAGATTGTTAAGATTGCATTGTAGTGATGGATTATATTTTTTTATTTATTTATTATCATAAAAGGCATTACTATCATAAAAGGCATTTGTTTAAGAATTCAGGATGTATATTATATTACTTTCCGTCTTATTGAAATGGCTTGACTCTTATATATAATAAGATATTATACGCACAATTTTCACCACATAGGAGGTGAAGAGTCAGTTTTACTATTTATGTAAGTATACCTTTGCATAAAACAAGAGTGTACAATTTAATATCATATTAATGAGATAGTACATTAGTAAGATATTACCTACTTGTAAGAAGAAATTCGGTACTACTCAGAAATTTTGCTATTTACAAAATATAAAAGAGAGAATGTACTGTCTCATTATTCAGAGAACCAGAAAGATAAAATCATAGAAAAAGATTTAGTAATCCCATGAAAAGCTAAGACCTTTATGTCTTCTAAGTTAACCCTTTAATGGTCACAAGTAACTTCGATTTTTCATTGGTTTTGACCTTTATTACAAAGTCATTAGAGTTGCTAATTAGGTGGGAATATAATCACTCATTTGAATTTCTAACATATTCTTACCCTGTAGCCTTGAATACTATATTAATGTCCATTAAAACATGTTTTAAAATACAATTTAAAAGTATAATCCATCACATATAGAATAATAATCTTCTTTCTTCACGATTTTTCTAAATTTTATGCATATCACGCATATTATAGAAACTGTTAATCCTCAAATGATACTGTCAATTAGATTATTTACATATCTCTGCGATTAACAAAAAAATAATGCTTAACATAATATCCTACTATGGCCAATGTCTAGAAAGCATGTATAAGAGTAAAACGATGTTCGAGGACATATATATTGACAATAATTTCAAATGAAAATAAGCAATAATAACATAGTATTATTCTTTTATAAAAAGCAAACTAAAAATATAGCATTATATACCTTATTCAATATAGCGTCATCTATTAATCAAACCCTAAAACTGCTAGTTACAATAACTGTCACTAGATGTCTCTAGTTAACGCTAGATATTCCACCGACATCGTTTTACCCTAAAGAAGTTTATTGCACTTTAATTTTTAATTATTACACTAACAGCTGATCGCTTGATAAATTGGCCATTGTTGAGAAAAGGTGTACCACACGAATTGTGAAATTATCGACTTATTGTTAAAAACTTATGACTATCTCAAGAGCTTTTTGGTCTTCTGGGATGTGCAAAAGATTTTAGGCATTCAGCTACTAAAAATAGAGAATTAGATAAAGAAAACATTGCCAATACCGAAAAATTTAATCAAAAACATTTTACGACTAGTTTTAATATAGTCGTAAACGTATTCGAAGAAGACCAATTGGTTTTTATTTGTAAAAGTATATACAACTCCAATATCTCTATTGATACATCTAGAATATAAAGTATACTTAGCAATTCAGCCAATATAGGAGTAAAATGAAGCTCTTGGACTTAATAAATACCTTAGAAAACTGAAGTAGTTTTCAACTGAGCACTGAAACGACTTCAAAAAGAATTCGGGAAGTTATCAGAAACGAATACTAGATGTCGTTGCTGATTTGTCTACAACGCCATCTGTTGATAGAATTTTTTTTTTTACTTGATTGTGTTGCATTAAACATTGGTTATTTTTGTGTAAATTTTATATTATGTTCTTAATAGGAATACGTTTAATAAGTCGATAATTTTACAATTCGCAATGTCAACATTGTGGCCCGTTTGACAGACTTTTTCACATTTCATACGATGGTTTACCATTTATAATATACAGTTTTAAATGTAAATTTTACATTTTACATGTAAAACTGTATAATTATCTCTCATTTGTAAACTTGAGGTTTGAATTTGTACAAAGAATATCCGTTCAAAAACGAAAGTTAACGGTTATTTCAATTTTGGAAATCGAATGGAATTTAAAAAGTAACGGATTATTTATTGCTTACGGCTATCAAAAAGTTTCTAAGCAAATAAATATCCTATTTTTTTTTGTTTTAGCTTCAAACCTATGGTATATTGTATTATTTCTTGTCAAATATTAAAGTGCCATAATTATAGAGATTGTTATATAAAAACTTACTTTTTATTTACCCCTATATACTCACCTACTTAGGAAAATAGCTTTGCAGGCGAACCAAGATGATGGGCTAGAAAAGTTCTGGAATGGCGATCGCAGTCTGCACAACACTAAATAAGTAGAACCCTAGAAAAATATACTTCCAGTCTGAAACAATTATTTATGGACAGCACGAAAAACTGTGTTGGATTCAAACCAGCGACCTGTAAGTCAAATCTCGTACCTTAAAATCGTTAAAAATACGGTGAAGTTAACTTTTAGTTGTCAAATTGTCACACAATAGGTAAGACAATTTTGACAACTAAAAGTTTTTAAGGTACGAGAATTGACATGCTGGTCACTTTGTCAACGAGGCAGTTAATAAGGTAGATGGATGGTTGGACGCATAGGATCTCGTGTCGTGGAAAGAGTTGGATGAGGCCTATGTTTAGCAGTGTATAATGATGATGACCAGCTGACTTCGATGAATACAGCATATATATTATCTACTACTTTTGAAATGACTACGGCAGTAAGAGGAAACATTTCTTTCATTTTTGATGCACACAACTTTAAACTGGTCTGGTATTGCAAATGGTATGGTATAGGTATTAAAAGTGGGTATTCATCATAGCAGCCCATTAATGTCCCACTGCAGGGACGGGCCTCCTCCCGTGACAGAGGGATACTTGGCTTACTAATACCGCGCTGGCCAGACGGATTGGTATAGGGTTTAATTTCAAGTTTTCCTTCTTTTTATTTCTTAAAGATAATATTGACTAGTCTAGACTAGTTAATATTATCTGCAATTCTAGTCCCTTAGTCGGTTTTTAGGACAGCCATGGGATGAGATGGTGTAGTGACATATTGTATACTTACTCCGTCACCACACGGATATAAAGTGGGTATTAATAATCTAAAAATCTTGTTATTCTACTTTGACATTTTTAATACTTTTCTAGTTCCAGTTATTTTGAAAAGACAACTCCTGCAATAAGGAATATGCCCTGTGTCGCGGGAACTTCATAAACATCAACTTAACGGACGCAAAGAACATCCAAAATTAAGACAAATGATTTGTGTATCAAATAAAGAATCGTCACTTCTGACGCTACTTATCGACTGTGTCACTAAAGCTCGAGAAGTACAGTAGCGAGTTAAGTACGAAGTAGCCCCCTCCCTCGCGTCTCGCCAACTTAACTCGCCAAAAAATAGGATGGAGATCTATTTAAATCAATTTAATCAACAACTTCATCTGAGGGAGACGCAGGACTGCACAAGGTGGCAATATTTGGAGGATGCCTATGTCCAGCAGTGGCAGTCAATTGGCTGAGATGATGATGATGATGAATCAACAACTTACTACTTAACTCGCTACTGTACTTGTCGATGTGTATATCGGGCTTAAGACGACAGCCGGTACTTTCTTTTTTTTTTTTTTTTTTTTTTTTTTTAAAGACAACTTCCGCACTAGGGATCATGCCCTGTGTCGCGGGGACTTTTACAAACATCAATTAACGGACACAAAGAACACCCAGACTCAGGACAATAATTTGTGGAACTCACAAATTATTGTCCTGCGTGGGGATCGAACCCACAACCTCATGCGCGGCAGCCGCTGGCTCTACCGGCGCGCCACCGAGGTCGCCAAAACTACTACTATAATTATGGTACTAACTATTTACGTGCTCTCGAAGGACGGAGACGCTCAAATAAGTTACTAATGACCGGTCACCCATCTATTCCATGTCCTCACCGATGTTGCTTACACAGCTTTATTGTTTACTAGCTGACCCGTGCCCACTTCGTTGGGCGGCGAAAAAAACGCGTCAATTTTTTAAACATATTTCATTACTGCTCCACTTCTATTAGTCATAGCGTGATACTATATAGCCTATGACACTCCCTGATAAATGGACTATTCAACACAGAAAGAATTTTTAAAATCGGTTCAGTAGATCCAGAGATGAGATTACACCCTACAACGTCATAAACACACAAACTTTACCTCTTTATAATATTAGTATAGATGAACAGTAATTGCAACTGGTTGTGAGCGCCTCAAAGGGCCGAGTATTTTAGAAGAAATGTATAAAAAAAAACAAAAAATTACTTATAAATGCATTTTATTTTTAAAATTATATAAAAATATATTTTATACTTAATTATATACAGCTGTGATGATTGTATAATTATAAATAATTTTGACTAAAATAATTATTTCTTATAATTAAGTCGATTCACAAATATTTCGATAATATATTTTAAAGCTTAAATTACTTATATTAAACTAAAGAAATTTACAATAAATAAATATTTTATTTTACAAATTATTATATTAAAATCTTCTTAAAAAATTATAACTCCCTCAAATATTATACCTAAGACCCCCGATTATGCACTTTTACAAACATTAATTCAACCAAGGAGGGGTCAACCAGGCCCAGAACAATCATTGGTGGATTGTATTATTATAAATAAGCCTATACCATTTTTGTAATTCTTAAGCCGCGTACACACAACGCAACATGCAATGCAACATGCAATAACGTCCACACTATCGCAACGGTTCTCCCTTGTTTGATATAACAACTTTTCGTCGAAAATCACTTCGCCTAATTTTATTTCGAATAAAGTCATTTCGTTTAATTATTCATTTGACCGAATAATTAATTAGTAGAAATTCATATAGCATTTATGTTAACTAATATTATACAAAATGATTATTTTCTTAAACGTTGTTCGAACAAGTGAAATTATATCAAACTTTGTTATACCAAACAAGAGAGAACCTATCGCAACGTATCATGTAAAGTAACAAAATTATCATAGTGCGGACGTTTCGTTTTCGCCGAACACACGCGGGATCAGTGTGGACGCGTTGTGTCAGTCTGTACGACGGAACGCGCGCGAACAATGGAACTTACTACAGACTGAGCTATGTTCGTTGTTCGCCGCGCGCATGCCGGGAACAAACGTGAGTACGTACATGTGCGGTTCGTACGCGCCCTGCGTCCACACTTGTGAAATGCTCGTTTGATGGTACGTTGCGCAAGTGTGTACGCTTCATTATTTTTATTTAAAAGACAACTTTTAAACATTTTTTACCAATGCGAAATAAAGGGGCATGATAACATCCACATGCAATACAATAATTTGTGGATCATACAAATTATTATCTTGCATGGGATTTGAACCCGCGACCTCGAGCATGACAGCCGCGTGTACGACCGCTTTGCCATCGAGGCTGTTATCTTAGACTGAGCTATAGATATCGCGATATCATCTAAGACTTAAAGCCATATCATTTCTCTATATCTATCTCGCTTGCACTTACGGATCTTCTATTCTTATATAATAACGAATGACCAAAACGGCATTGTTAGGTTCATACTTCATAGGTACCAAATTTGGATAGGTAGAGGACGGAACATAGCAGGCAGTGAAGGTGACCGCTAAGGCTCATAACACATATAACGTAACGTAAACGGATCGGCACCGTATCAACTCGAGTCGTTCAGTATTCTTTGTATGAAACTCCTTACTGCAACGCACATTAATCGGAATCGTAACGTAATCGGATTTTTGACGTTTAACACTGAGGAAAAAGGCGAGGCGGTGCCGATCCGTTTACGTTACGTTATATGTGCTATGACCCTTACGCGTTGTAAGGGGGCCTCCTTAAACCTACATCTGGGTCGTAAGTCCCAGACGCTGTTACGCCAGTGTTCCGTCCTCTATCACGCGATGGACCCGGCACCCGCACGGAGAATCCATGGAATGCTAAGATAAGTTCTTATCCTCTATCTCTTTTTGAAATACTCAGATGATAACGTGTGTTCTATAACAACTATAGATTGCTTAGTTTTTTTTTTACGTTAACATCGAGCACATGTAGAGAGTGGTGATATAATATACATGACATTATTAGCCCTAATTGGACTTCTCAAAAGTTTATTTTGCCCATTTCTAAAACAATTTTGTTGACTCCTCAATAGACAAGTATTCCTCAATTAATAAACTATCTGATACAAAAAAAAAACATTATTTTAGGATCAGTAGTTTTTAAGGATATTAACATACAAACAAACAAATTGTTTAGCTTCATAATATTAGATATAGATTCTTATTCCGTCACCACACGGAAAGAAAATAAATGGGAGGTAGACGAATTGAGAAATACCAATGATAAATGGTGGGATAATTATGATTATTCCATGGTTTTCTCTAAACTTGAAAGCGCTAACAGATCAAATAATTAATGATTAGGGATAATTTCAATTATCACTCGCATTTTCCCTATCCCAGAAGAGTCAAAATAATTTATGACGATTACACTGAGGGATAATTACGATTATCCCAAGTTATTAGGACGCCAATGGACCAAAATAATCATAAAGACTAAACGAAAGGATTATTTATAATTATCTTTCCATGGGATAATTTGAATTATCCCTCGTTCAAAGTCACAATATTCTTCAGCCAAATCTAGCTTTACAACAATTATTATTATGAGATACTATAACCCCCAGCTTCCGAATGACTGATCATATAAAAAATCAACTAAGCAAGTGTCAAAATTATTGACTACTGTCATTTAAGAAACGGTGCCGTCCCACATTGCCGTTAGAATAAATAAATAAATATTCCTCACACATTCACACATCGCCATCTAGTCCCAAACTAAGCAAAACTTGTACTATGGTTACTAGACAACGGATAAACATACTTAAATACTTTTTTTTGTAAATACATACATACTCAGAGCAATGCAAACAATCATGTTCATGCACACAAAGATTTGCATTAAGCGGGAATCGAACCCGAGACCTCTGCGTAGCAGCCATGTTATATACCGACTGCGCCACAAAGGTCGTCGTAAACATTATGTAAACATTTTCTGACATAAAAACATTTACTTATTATAAATTAAAAATGATGATCATTTAATTTAATTATAATTTTGGTCAATTGTTACATTTTGTTAAGAACTGTTACATGTTACAAGAGCTCCCACACAGAAAATAAATATAAAATAAATAAATATTCACACAACGCCATCTAGTCCCAAACTAAGCAAAAAAAATGTTTATTTACATTTTATAACTTTTAAATCTGGTATTCGCTCGCAGTTTGTATCGCGAAACATTTTTGACGGCAATGTGGGAGCATCTTTAGATTTCATTTGACAGAGCTGATCACATTAACATACGAGTTAGTTGAACATTGATTTGACAAACGTTTCAGAAACCGGGGGTTACTATTCAGCAAGTACCATATAATTAATTACACTGTTCTCGACAAATCCTCTAAACTCACAACACCAATCTATGAATCACAGATCCTTCACAATACAATATTTGGCCTCACAAGTACAAAATAAACTTAATTCCTATAAAAAGGTGGGCCTCTGCTGACCGTGTAGGTGGATAGAGGTATCCCCTTAGTGCCGTAGATAGTGTCTGGGGCATTCTCGTACTCTACGTCGTAGTATATGCCGGTTTGATTCTGGTTGGGGGGAAAAAAAGTTATCATTAATAGTCTGTCTTATATTCAAATTATCATGTTTTAAAATGTATTATGCGAGTAGGCCAAGTATGCCTCCTTCACGGGAGGAGGCCAGTCTCTGCAGTGGGACATTAACGGGCTGTTATGATGATGATGATGATCATGTTTTAAAAAGAGTTTCAATGTACAGTCACCATCAGAAATTGCGGAGCGAACAACGTGACCAAATATTTGTGAACAATTTAAAATGTCAAAAAGTTCTATACCCAACAAGTGGCCATTAATATCTGAACATTAAACAAATTAAATGTTTTTCATTTATCTTGTAGTGTATAGAACTTATTTACATTTTCAAATGTTCAGAAATATTTGGTCACTTTGTCTTTATCAAAATAGCCCATTAAAGTCCCACTGCAGAGATGGGCCTCCTCTAATGACGGAGGGATACTTGGCCTACTGATACCACGCTGGCCAGACGGATTGGTATAGGGTTTAATTTCAAGTTTTCCTTCTTTTTATTTCGTAAAGATAATATTGACGGTTAGTCCCTTAGTCGGTTTCTACGACACCCATGGGATGAGATGGGGTGGTGACATATTGTATTCTTACTCCGTCACCACACGGAGAACAAAAGTTTACTACCACATCGAATGTTACAAGGTCGATTTTCATATTCACCTATTTATGGAAGATTAGTGCTCAATTCCAAATTCCAATTTGTAAGAAAAAATATCAGGAAAGAAGTTACAATTAAACAAATAATGGTAAAATCCGCTGGTTTAAATTGGACCCATATTTACAGGCTTATTACTAATACGAATAATAGTTATTTTCCATAATTATCTTTTGTTAGTTGTTGGTAATGTCCTATACTTACCAAATAACAAAAATAATTTTAGCAATCCATGTAAAAAGTCTCCGTGTGGTGATGGAGTAAGAATACAATATGTCACCGCCCCATCTCTCCCCATTGGTGTCGTAAAAACCGACTAAGGGACTATCTGTGAATGTTATCTATACGTAATAAAAAGAAGGAAAACTTGAAACAAAACCCTATACCAATCCGTTTGCCCAGCGTGGTATTAGTAGGCCAAGTATCCCTCCATCACGGGAGGAGACCCGTCCCTGCAGAGGGACATTAATGGGCTGTTATGATGTTATAAAAGAAAAAAAAAGTTAATTTCATAGGGACCTAATAGATACTCACATGCATGCTCCTAGACCTAGATTTGGGCCTCGGCACTAGTAAGTCGGCCCTCTCTTGAACGTGGCTTGAGGCTTCCGAGCTTGTGGACTCCGCCATCTGGTTTGTATAGCCTGTACAAAAAAGTCATTTCAGTTAATATGGCGCTGGAAATTAATGTTAAGAAAACTTGCTCTACTGTCTATTTAAACAGACTTGCTTTAAAACGTAAACATATATGGCGTCGTGTCAACCACAGACTAAAGACTTTAGTCTTTGATCTTTGAGAAATGTATTGGAATCAAGAACAAAATTCTAGAACATACAAATGTCAAATGGTTGGATAAAATTATATTTATTTAAATAAAAGTGATTTACGTGTTTTGTATTGCATAAACGTTTAATGCTACTTTCCATAAATTTTCATCAATTCAAATCAAGTAAGGATGAATACGGTATACACAGACTATGAGGCGTTAATGTTTAATTCAATAAAGCGCCATCTAGGTGAACTAATATTATACTTTTAAATGTTATTGCAGGTTCGATATTTGCTCTGAGCTATAATTTATATTCCTATATACTGTAACATTAAGCGTAATATTAAATACAATACATATACACAAACAAATAAAGTTATATATATATTTACCATATAAATTATGTGAGGCGGCTGTATTGGCGCGTGAAGCTACAGTGTTCATAGTGCCGGTGTGGTGGTGTAAGCCCATCCTGGAATTATACCTGTATCTTATTATTATGCCCACTACTGGGACAAGATATACTAGTTACGGAGTAAAATAAAGTATCTAAATATATAAAATACTAGCTGACCCGTGTCCACTTCGTTGGACGGCGAAAAAAATAGGTCCGTTTTTTAAACATATTTAATTACTGCTCCACTCCTATTAGTCATAGCGTGATACTATATAGCCTATGACACTCCCCGATAAATGGACTAATCAATACAGAAAGAAATTTTAAAATCGGTTCAGTAGATCCAGAGATTACCCCCTACAACGTCACAAACACACAAACTTTACCTCTTTACAATATTAGTATAGATGTTCAAGTAAAGTTGATGAGTAGAATAATATAAAATGTAGGGGCCAAGCATGTCACCTTGCGGAACTCCAAAATATAAAGTCACTAATCACGCGAAGTTTCAATAAAATAGTCCTCGTAATATTCTCCGTGTGGTGACGGAGTAAGAATACAATATGTCACCACCCCATCTCATCCCATGGGTGTTGTAAAAACCGACTAATGGACTATCCGCGAATGTTATCTTCACGAAATAAAGATAGGGAAAACATAAAATTAGACCCTATACCAATCCGTCTGGCCAGCGTGGTATTAGTAGGCCAAGTATCCCTCCGTCACGGGAGGAGGCCCGTCCCTGCAGTGGGACATTAATGGGCTGTATGATGATTATGATGATAAGCTTCTCCAAATACTATTTAAATATTTACCTAGGTAACGGCACAGGTGGTAGTGTGGGGTAACCACCGAACATGGCGGACGATGGTCGCGTTGCCATCGTTTGAGCTGCGTCCGGCTGTAACATACATGATATTGTTGTTTAATTCAATAGGCAGGATAAGGTGTGGTGAGGACGTAATTGTATTATGAACATCGTCCCTATTGTCTTGAAAAGAAGATGGAAAAAATTGGTACTCGAGGCGGGAGTCGAACCCGCGTCTCTGGACTATACGCGTCCAGCGCCATGACCACTAGGCTACACACGCAACTTCGAACTCAACAGTACAACGCCATCTAGGCGCGACAGTCGCAAACTTTCAATGTTGCAATTGAAGAGTTTACGTAATGGTTTTAAGTTTTTGTATTCAATTACATATATAATTTTAACCCTTTCACAGTGCCGCTAGCAGACACAATAGTAAAACAATGCACGTGTACCATATATGGTACACTGCACTGGGAACGTGGTAGCCTATTGTCTTGAGTCTGGACATTATCTGTGTCTGTGTTAAACAAGTGCCCGCCATTTCTTGGTAAATGTGCTTTATTTAGTGTATTTGTTTTGGGTTACTCA
Source organism: Schrankia costaestrigalis (assembly GCA_905475405.1). Classification (NCBI taxonomy): domain Eukaryota; kingdom Metazoa; phylum Arthropoda; class Insecta; order Lepidoptera; family Erebidae; genus Schrankia; species Schrankia costaestrigalis. The sequence continues at coordinate 10,110,555 of FR997853.1, read as the reverse complement.
TTTGTTGTCTTAAGTGTTTTTTTTTAATATTTATAATGGGAGGCAAACGAGCCAGCAGGTCCCCTTATGGTAAGTGATCACCGCCCCCCTTGGACACCCGCAACACCAGAGGAATCACAGATGCGTTGCCGACCTTTTAAAAGGGAGTACGCTCGTTTCTTGAAGCTCCCCAAGTCGTAACGGTCCGGAAATATAATCTCGCTTTCTTTGAGCCTGTAGTTGTATGTCTGTGTTTGTGTGTGTCACTCAATCTCTTTCTGGAGGACGACCTCTGTGGCGTAGTATTTATATAACATGACTGCTACGCTGAGGTCTTGGGTTCGATTCCCACTCAATGCAAATCTTTCTGTGCATGAACATGATTGTTTGCATTGGTCTGAGTGTTTCTAAGTATAATATGTATGTATTTACAAAAAAAAAGTATTTAAGTATGTTTATCCGTTGTCTAGTACCCCATAGTACAAGCTCTGCTTAGTTTGGGACTAGATGGCGTTGTGTGAATGTGTGTGAAATATTTTATTTATTTATTCTATCTCTTTCTATGGCTTTAGAGGCTTTTTTGCTGAGTGGAAGACTGTGTGTGTTTGTGTGTGTGTTTTTCTTGCTGTGTATCAGTGTCTCAGACTCTCTCTCTCTGTGTCTGTATTGTGGAGGTCGCGGTGACGTAACAGCACCACGCCTCCAACGAGAGGGGAGGATCCTCCGAGCAGGCGAGGTGATCGTGCCTGGCGCACAGAACATTTACACTCAAAGGATACATATTATACATAGTAAACACCCAGACCAATGCAAACAATCATGTTCATGCACACAAAGATTTGCATTGAGCGGGAATCGAACCCGAGACCTCTGCGTAGCAGTCAACTTATATATCCACAACGCCACAGAGGTCGTCAATATATAAAAATATACTTACAGCATAATGTGATGCTTGTGCCATAGCTTCAGCTATTTGAGCCCAGCGCATTCTTTCTTCTAACGTTACCTATGAAAATAAATATAAACATTGTAAAATATAATCAATTTAGTCCTCGTGTGATGAGGAAGTAAGAATTCGCCGCTTCTTCTCTACTAGCGCTTTGGAGGCGGTGGTAAAGTTTGCTAAACTTTTAAATGTATTTAAACTTAGATTAAGTAGTTTAAAGGACGTCAAGAAATATATAATGAGAATTGTATTTATCTTGAATAAAGCTATTTTGACTTTGACTTTGACTACAATATCTCGCCACCCCATCTCATCCCATGGGTGACGTAAAAACCGACTAAAGGACTATCCGTAAATATTACATGGGGGAGGGATACTTGGCCTACTAATACCACGCTGTCCAGACGGATTGGTACAGGGTTTAATTTCAAGTTTTCCTTCTTTTTATTTTGTACAGATAATATTTACAGATAGTCCCTTAGTCGGTTTTTACGACACCCATGGGATGTGATGGGGTGGTGACATATTGTATTCTTACTCCGTCACCACACGGAGATGGCATTAATAAAGTAAAAATAAACTTACTTGATAAGGCGGTTGTCCCACAGGGGGCGTTTTGATAGTATTCGCCGTCATGTAGTTGAATATAGGTGAGCCCATACCGATGGCCTTCTGCTCACGAGACCATTTACGACTGCAAAGATAATAAAAATCATTTAAGTTATTTGACAAAGAATTATCCCTAGGTTTAGAAGGTTTCTATTTTCTAAGCGCAGAACCGAGTTCTGTGGCGCGTGTTGAGAGAGGCCGCAACAGTGCACTGCGATAGCCTAGTTGATTGATTGATTGAAAGAGCTGGCCTCTCATATCAATAATTTTAGATTTTTTTTGTAAATTTGAGTTATAATGTAAACAAATATGGCGTCGTGGTAACCACAGACTAAAGACTACTGATATCTAGACATGAGAAATACTACTAGAAAAATACTACGAATCAAAGACAATTTATAATCTACAAATTATCAATGTATAACATTAGCCATAAGTGAGCCGTAATTGTACAGTAGATTAAATTTTATACAATGATTATTTATTTTTAATTTTTTATTTTAAATGTCAAAAGTTAATTTTTAATCTGTGAAATTTTATATCATCAATTTTTTTTTATTTATATTTATGAAAGTTTGTGGTTTAAATCAGAGTAGTTTATGTATGTGTTTTATTTTGTCTAAATGTCTAATGCTACTTTCCAGATATTTTGATCCAACTCAAATTGATGTAAAGTCTAGTGAATTTGACAAAATGTGGCGCTACTTTACTGGCTGTCCAATACTGAGACATTGGAACAGAGTCCATGTAGGTTCGAGATCTCATCTGGTTAATGTAAGATAGATTTAATTGTTAATGTTTTACTAACCCTAGCTTTAAGTTATTTTTAAGTATCAATGTAAAAACTAACCCAATGTATGGAAAACCTTTTTCTGAAATAAAAGTATATAATAATAATAATTTACAAAGTTAATGGACTAAAGGAAGTCTGCTTACCTCCAACTAACGAGCGCTAGCAGCGTAAGCGCAATGACAAGCGCGGCGGCCAGCGACGCTCCCAGCGCCACGCCCAGCACCTCACCGTCCACCTCGCACTGAGACCCGTAGTAGCCACTGCTGCAGCTGTAATATCACTCGTATTGTTAGCTTTACGAGCACACAGCGCCATCTAGTTACAAACTAAGCAGAGCAGAACAACGGATAAACATACATAAATACTTTTTGTTGTATATAAATACATATTATACATAGAAATACTCAGACCAATGCAAACAAACATGTTCATGCACACAAAGATTTAGATTGAGCGGGAATCGAACCCGAGACCTCTGCGTAGCAGTCATGTTATATAACCACTACGCCATAGAGGTCGTCAATAAGGCCGGCAATTGTAGCACCAGTTCTGCAAAAGTTCACACAAAAAGGAACCTTCCCAGCATATTTTCTGACTTTCACTTTAAGTAATTTCATCATAACAGCCCATTAATGTCCCACTGATGGGACGGGCCTCCTCCCGTGACGGAGGGATACTTGGCCTACTAATACCACGCTGGCCAAACGGATTGGTATAGGGTATAATTTCAAGTTTTCCTTCTTTTTATTACGTGCAAATAATATTTACGGATAGTCCCTTAGTCGGTTTCTACGACACCCATGGGATGAGATGTGGTAGTGACATATTGTATTCTTACACCGTCACCACACGAAAAATAATATAATAAGTTATTTAATACAATAAAATTCACCAATAAGTAAATTCCTCAATAGCAACATTGAAAGTTTACAGCTGTCGCGCCTAGATGGCGTTGTACAATTGGATTTAAAATCACGCAGGTTAATGGCTCCATTATGATGATGATTATCAAACGTACCTGCAAGACGGTTGTCCATTACTATATCTGCAGACCCCCCTTTCGTTGCAGTATGAAGATGCGCAGGACTTGCAGTCTCTACCTTGCTTGCCGGGAGATGAGGCGTCCAAGGTTGTATCCGGACATGTACATCTAGGAATAAAATATTTTATTAAATAAAATAAATATTCAGGGACATCTCTACACAGAGCCATTTGTTCTCAAAGTAAGCTAGGCTTAACCTGCTTGTGTTATGGCTAACAGAACAACGAATATTAGTACTTATATAATTTTCTTTTGTAAATACATACATAGTATACATAGAAAACACTCAGACCAATGCAAACAATGTTCATGCACACAAATATTTACATTGAGCGGGAATCGAACCCGAGACCTCTGCGTAGCAGTCATGTTATATAACCACTACCCCACAGAGGTCGTCAAAATATACATACAAAAATATACATAGAAGAAAAATACATGAATCCCAAACTAACGCGGCCGGCATGAAGTTGTGACAGAAGTTTGCGCATGTAGGTAGGTACAGGTAACAAGTAAAACACCCGCTCCCCACGATTTGGTTCGAAAACTGACATCTGCGCAGACAATTGCCACAAGTTCAGGCTGATCGACTTAATTGGCGCGTACTGTATGTTTTATTGCATAAAGAACTAGCTGACCCGTGCCCACTTCGTAAGGTGGAGAAAAAAACGCGTCCCTTTTTTAAACATATTTCATTACTGCTCTACTCCTATTAGTCATAGCGTGATACTATATATAGCCTATGACACTCCCCGATAAATGGACTATTCAGCACAGAAAGAATTTTTAAAATCGGTTAGTAGATTCAGAGATTACCCCCTACAACGTCACAAACACACAAACTTTACCTCTTTATAATATTAGTATAGATAAGAAGAACTGACCTGAAACCTCCCCAGATATTGGTGCACATTGCGAGCTGGTGACAATCGTTCAGTTCTGATGAAGAGCATTCGTCTACGTCTGGAAATAATAAATAAATTGTTAATATTAACACATTTCAAGTTATTGGTAGTGAAAGTAAGAAAACAAAATGGTACCATTCAATTTTAAGTTGAAGGTGTCGTAATGGACAATTTAAGTCGACTTTTAATACATTATACTTAGCTAACGAAAGAATAACACTACCACAACTCATTTCGACAGTGTCTTCAAGCGACTAAGAGACTAAGGCAGACTAAGATACACGGAGGCACCAAAACAACTCATTTTAGAGGTGTCATAAAAAGTAACCGAACACTATATTTAAATCATAATATTATGTAAAGAAATACCTTAGTAATAATAATAATAATAACCTTCATTGGTCGGCCAGGACTGGAATACGCAAGAGCGGATCCTATGCTCCAAGCTGGAAGTGTAAAATGTCATAACGCCGGGGGCCCTTGAACGGTTGACCGGAATTTGGCGCTCCGCAGACTCACCTCTCCGCAGCTTCTAGCCTCTCTACGAGATGTTGCTCCATTTTCGCACTGTACGTGCGGCCGTTTTGTGGGGCCCACTCAACGAGGTGGCAAGTCACTACCTGTCTTTTTATAATATAGAGACTGATTATCACGACAGGTATCCGGTGGTCTCCTTCCATAGCCCAATAACCGGTCCATTAAACATACTCATCCATAGACTATAATTTAAATTTCCATTGCATCCTTAGAGATGCACTACAATAGTTTTTGCACTCGGCAGGGACCATCTCTGGGTGTATCATATTGTGCGTTCAGAGATGGTATCTGCCCTGTGTATCCATTACCAGATTAAATATCTCTTAAAGGGCCTCTTCGTCTTGGCTTCGGCCCGATGTATGCCTTCCAAAGAACCGGGTCTCCAATAGACCCGAGTATTATGGAAAAGAGAAACAATAATAATAATAATATTATATATAATTATATTTTTTTACGGCTGCGATTCGGTGATCTCTTTGGAGAAACCGAAGGTTTTGTATTTGCAATTATGGACGAAGTCGTAATGACTAAGAATTATCGGAAATATATCCTGAAGGATGGTACAGTTGACATAATTATGTCGGGCATGTCACTGTCCCGGAGAATCACTCAGACATATTGTTTCCGGTTGTTCTCGTCTTGCGAATGGTGAATACTTGCATAGACACAACCAAGTAGCCAGAATTGTCCACCAACAACTTGCTCTTAAATATCATCTTGTCGATGCAGAAGTACCGTATTATAAGTATGTACCCGACCCAGTTCTCGAAAATAGTAGTGTTACATTATATTGGGACCGATCTATCATCACTGATCGGACTATTGTTGCCAATAAGCCAGATATTGTGGTGAAAGATCGGTCAGATCGCCGTGCAATGATAATCGATATCACCATTCCTCATGACGAGAATCTTGTTAAAGCAGAAAAAGACAAACAAACGAAATATTTGGACTTGGCTCACGAGGTTGTCGACATGTGGAATGTTGATTCGGCGATCATTGTTCCGATAGTACTTTCGGTCTATGGACTTATTCCAACGAGTCTCTATCAACACCTACGGAGACTCTCGCTTGACAATTGGATCATAGGTCTGATGCAGAAGGCAGTACTGCTTGACACGGCACGCATTGTGAGGAGGTTCCTGTCTCTGGAGCCCTAACCACCGGTAGCTTGGTCCCTGTACCCGATGCCGGTGGGTCTACCTTTTTTTTATATTTTTAAATGTTTTTATTTTTTATATCAATATTTAAAAATGTAATTTAATGTGATAAATGTAAATAAAGAGAATAATAATAATTGTATAATTTATTTGTAAGTATTGTAGTAGTAAGTATTATGTTGTTTTATAAGTTTGTATATTTTTAAATTGTTTATTCTAATTCTAAACCTATAACTTAAGCATGTGGTGTAACTGTAAGTTTAAGTTGGTTATTAATAAATAAATAAATAAAAATCAAAGAGAAAATTTCGAGTGTGTCATATAAAGCGACTTGCGTGTGGTGACGTTTAATTTGAAGTATAAAAGAGACTTTCTGACCTAAAACAATAAATCATTTCGAGGGTGTCGTAAAACGCGACTTACCATGTATAGGCATCACACAGCTAGCAAGTGAATATAGAGAATCAACGTTGTCATAAAAAGTAAAATATTTTTAAGGTTGTCGTAAAAAGCGACTTACCATGTAGAGCCAGCACACAACCCGCAGGAGAATGTATCCAGAGCGCTGATGCTCCTATGTTGTTGGAGCGTCTTCTGATGACGCCTAGCAGATGCTTCTGGATGTCTACCGCCACTTGGGACCTTAGGCTCTCTGGGGTTTCTTACGTCATACAGAATAACACTACCACAACTCATTTCGACAGTGTCTTGAAGCGACTAAGGGACTACTACTTAACAGTCACTGCCTCGACCAAAGACAAAGATACCCAGAGGTGTCGTTAAAAATGACTAACACTATATCTAGAGCAAAGAGACTTACGTACCAAGAATACGGGTGACACTACAGCATTACTTAAATAAAATTTTGAGTGTGTCGTATAAAGTGACTTATTCCTTAAAATGCGACTAAGCAACTACTACACGTATGGTTACCATGTAGAGGCAGAATATGGGGTGTGATTGCTCCACCAAGTCATTTTGAGGTTGTCGTAAAAAGTGACTTACCTTGTAGAGGCAGCACACAGCCCGCAGGAGAATGTACCCATATCGCTGATGCTCCTATGTTGTTGGAGCGTCTTCTGATGACGCCTAGCAGATGCTTCTGGATGTCCACCGCCACTTGGGACCTTAGGCTCTCTGAAGTTTCTTGCGTCATACAGAATATCACTAGCACAAATCATCTCACCAGTGTCTTGAAGCGACTAAGGGACTACTACTTAACAGTCACTGCCTCGACCAAGAGACAAAGATACCCAGAGGTGTCGTTAAAAGTGACTTAAACGATATCTAGAGCAAAGAGACTTACGTACCAAGAATACGGGTGACACTACAGCATCAATTAAAATTTTGAGTGTGTCGTATAAAGTGACTTATTCCTTAAAATGCGACTAAGCAACTACTACACGCATGGTTACCATGTAGAGGCAGAATATGGGGTGTGATTGCTCCACCAAGTTATTTTGAGGTTGTCTTAAAGGCGACTTACCTTGTAGAGGCAGCACACAGCCCGCAGGAGAATGTACCCAGAGAGCTGATGCTCCTATGTTGTTGGAGCGTCTTCTGATGACGCCTAGCAGATGCTTCTGGATGTCCACCGCCACTTGGGACCTTAGGCTCTCTGGGGTTTCTTGCATCTGGAATTTTGAGGTCACATTGAAATTTTTGATAACAATACTCCGTGTGGTGACGGAGTAAGAATACAATATGTCACCACCCCATCTCATCCCATTGGTGTCGTAAAAACCGACTAAGGGACTATCCGTGAATATTGTCTTTACGCAATAAAAAGAAGGAAACCTTGAAAATAAACCCTATACCAATTCGTCTGGCCAGCGTGGTATTAGTAAGCCAAGTATCCCTTCGTCAGGGGAGGAGGCCCGTCCCTGCAGTGGGACATTAATGGGCTGTTATGATTATGATGATGATAACAATAGGGGCCAATATCATGAATGGAGTGATAGAGTAATGTTTTAGGCTGACCCCACATTAGGCGTAGGCGTCCCTCGAGCGTAGACGCAGCGCTCACGCGACGTTCGCGTCACGTTCTTTACTCCTTTGACCGCTATCCAGCACGTAGCCTGTTTCTAAAATTACTTGACTGAAGGGGGTTAAGCGTCACGTGATTGCCGCGTACATACGATTACAACACTGGTCGAACGCGGCGTAGACGATGCGTCGACGCGGCGTCAACGCTCTCATACGCTCAAGGATAGCCAACTCCAAATGCGGCGGAGGCCTTATTTGCACCTGTCATGCGCGAACTTCTCTGATAGCTAACTTCATGCCGGCCGGGAGTTAGTTAGCGCATAGTGTAGTTCTAAGTTGACATGTCAAAGTGATTCATGTGAAGACATTTGAACTTTGACTTTTTGACTATCTGTCGCGTCAGAAAGTGGTCACAAACCATCCATGTCCACCACTGGACATAGGCCAACACGTATCATTAGTACCTACGTACTCCTCCGCTGTTCGCATAAATAGTCTCACCCACCGACCTTTTGAGGTGGTCAGTACACCTAGCCGGAGACTAATTGGTTTAAATAAACATTTTCTTTCTTTCTAATGTAAGCGATCTGTTTTTTTATTCTAAAATTCTATATAAACAAATTTTAAATAAATAAGCACTTACCAAAACAGTAAGGTTGACATAAACGCCGGGGTTTTCGTCGTCACCTTTACGCACGGAGTTAACTGAACCGCTCACGAAGTCATCTGAGAATGGAGTCATCGAGAATGCTGAGTCCACCTGGAGAACGTGTTTTATTATAAATAAATAAATAATCCTCACACATTCACACAACGCCATCTAGTGCCAAACTAAGCAGAGCTTCCATCCATCTAAATATATGACATCTATATAGCTATCATCTGTCACCACATGATCCGTGTGGTGACGGAGTAAGAATACAATATGTCACCACCCCATCTCATACCATGGGTGTCGTATAAGCTACTAAGGGAATATCCGTGAATATTATCTTTACGAAATAGAAAGAAGGAAAACTTGAAATTAAACCCTATACCAGTCCGTCTGGCCAGCGTGGGATTAGTAGGCCAAGTATCCCTTCGTTACGGAAGGAGGCCCGTCCCTGCAGTGGGACATTAATGGACTGGCATGATGATGATGATGATGAATACAAGCTCTGCTTAGTTTGTGACTAGATGGTGCAATAAGTGAGAAATATAATGAATTACTTACAGCTCTGACAGCCTCGTAGCTCAGTTGTTGATAAGGATCAGATTCCTTATCAGCTAGCTTTGGATCCCACGCGATCTGTAATAGAACATCAAATATATTAGTAGTGTTAGTCTTTGTGGTGGGGAAATGCGGAGTAAAGCTACAAATTTCACTTTTCCTTACCCTTCAAAAGTTAAATATTGGCTAACCAACCCCCTTACTCATGAAAGTCTCTAAAATTTAATCACTGCTTATCGAGATTTTTATTAGCAAAACCAACCTTATGCCAAACAAAACCGTAAGAATTTAAGCGAATCAATTGATTAAAATTTATGTGGCGTTTATGAGTAAGGGGGTATATGTATAGCAAGGTATTAATCATAAATTAAATGCTTACGTAATGTATTAGGTCTTTCTTTACCTATGAAATTGCCGTTTTGTATGAAGATTTTATCAGAAGTTAGATTTTTCATACTAACGTTTTCTTAGATTTTTCAATAATTATTAAACATAATAAAATGCGCAGGACCGCGCAAGGTGGCAATACTTGGAGGAGGTCTATGTCCAGCAGTGGACGTCGATTGGCTGATATGATGATGATGATAATAAAATGAAATTTAATATAAGTAAAGGCGCACATTTAATCTAACTATTGTGTTTAAAACAAAGAAAAAAAACGTATCAGGGAAGAAATTACAATTAAACAAATGGACATGGATAATATTGCATAATAAGTAAATAAATATTCCTTACACATTCACACAACGCCATCTAGTCCCAAACTAAGCAGAGCTTGTACTGTGGGTACTAGACAACGGATAAACATACTTAATTACTTTCTTTTTTGGAAATACATACATATTATACATAGTAAACACTCAGACCAATGCAAACAATCATGTTCATGCATGCACACAAAGATTTGCATTGAGCGGGAATCGAACCCAAAAAGAGAACAAAGAGTGTATAAGTATTAAAGTAGACATTTCTTTTACATACCTTTCTATCATGGAACTTATCGACCCTCAGATTAAGTAGGAGAGCCACGACTCTTCTACACGGATCACGATGTATACGTCTGGCATAACCTGGTCTACATTGACAACTTGATATACCTGCAAATAACAAAATTATATCATAACAGCCCATTAATGTCCCACTGCAGGGACGGGCCTCCTCCAGTGACGGAGGGATACTTGGCCTACTAATACCAGACGGATTGGTATAGGGTTTAATTTCAAGTTTTCCTTCTTTTTATTTCGTGAAGTTATTCACGGATAATCCCTTAGTTGGGTTTTTACGACACTATGGAATAAGATTGGGTGGTGACATATTGTATTCTTACTCCGTCACCACACGGAGAATAGGTACTTACTAACAAAAAAAGTAGCTCGATTGTTATTTGCAAAATTTTCTAGGGAATCCCGAAAATAGCTTATTTACTATATTATTATTATTATAAAAGGTTAAAACATAATCTCACCAGCTTCTCAACGTAGAGCTCACACGGCTCGCGAAGCCACAACAAAACGTCCGCGGTTCCGTCCTCGCCGTCGAGGCCGGAATACGCGCCGCGTTCGCTCCTAGAGGGCGTGCCTTCCGCACGTCCTGTTAGTCAGTGACGGTCCAGGCCGAGGTTCGTACCCCAAAGGGGGTGCCCCTGTGGCACGTCACTTAAATGTCTTTGGTTGAGGGCCATCCGCCCCACCACAGCCCGCGTAAAGTAGTAATGGTCGTCTGAGACCGACTACTCGTCCTCACAAAAAAAAAAAAAAAAAAAACTCACCAGCTTCAGTCCTACATTTCTCGTTCTGAGCTTGATCACAAGTAGAATCATCACCCACTATACATGTGTCGATCCTGTAACAAAGAGTGTATAAGTATGTTTATGTATGCAGCCTAGAAGGCGTTGTTTCAGTTAAATAAACTAGACAACACCATCTAGGCTGCGTAGATGTAAACTTTTAATAAAAATAATGAAATTACTTTAAAGTTTTCGATTATTAAATTTCAAAATTTACGAATAGATTATTAATAAAGTTTGAAGCTCGAGGCACGATGCGAACCAGTTTTTTTTGGAGCTAATATTTAAATAATAATAATAAATAAATATCCAGCCTCAAGTTATAATTTGTGGGTTTCACAGGTTCGAACCCATGACCTCGTAAATCAATCATCGCAAACATCCAAATACAAATATAAATAAACATCCAAATATAAATAAACATCCAAATAATGATAAAGAGGAAGTGCTCTGAAAACTCTAGAATGGTACAATTACTTATATTGAGTTAAGCGAATTTCAGAAGTCATAAAAAAATAAGAGAATCAAGTACAAATTCAAGAACAAAATTAATTATTAGATTCTATTTATTACATTTAGGGCGACCAAAGAAACGATGGATGGATTGTGTGAAAGACGATATGGCTGCGAAGAGTGTTACTTGTGAGATGACGTCCGATAGGAAAGTATGGAAGAAGAAGACATGCTGCGCCGACCCCAAATATAATTGGGATAAGGGCAGGGGAATGATGATTCAATTTATTACATTTCTATGATATTTTCCTACCTGACAGCCGGAGGTGGTCGCCTATAACTCTGCTGAGGTCTATGCAACGTTGGATGAGGATGGGTCCCATGCTGTACCGGTGGTCTTCTGATAGGCTGCTGAGGTATATCGTCTGTTGGTATCGCCACACCTGTGCCTATGGGGCGGTCTAATGGCGGCGGTGGTAGAGGTGGCACTGAAAAGAAAATATTGTGTTATTAAATGGTATAGCAATTGAATAAGAATAATGGTGTTACTATCTTGATTTAGAACATGATTTCCACCAAAATGACGGCGGCGGAGCGCGTCGAAGAGCATTTTTCACAAAAAAAGATAAATAAATAAATTAATATTCCTTACACATTCACACATCGCCACCTAGTCCCAAACTAAGCAACGCTTGTACTATGGGTACTAGGCAACGGATAAATATACATAAATACTTTTTTTTTGTAAATACGTATTTAGATAAGATAAGATAACTTTTATTGCTTTTCCACAATGTATTTACAGGTGTTATTAATAAATATAGGTATCAATTATGGACCCTGTCGGGCACAGCATCAAATATATTTGAAGAGAGGAAGAGGCATTATATTATGTATTTACAGTAATAATTAGGTAAACTAAGTAAAAGACGAACCAAAACAAAAAAGCAAAATAGAAACTCAAAAAAAAAAAAAAAAAACAAAACAAAAATAAAAATGTATATAACAATTAATACATACATTTAACCCAACAATCTCTGAAATCTAAGTTTTATTTAGGTGTTATGTTAAAAACCTATTTGATGTTTTAAATTATTCTCAAGGAGTTTTTTATTTTAATGTATTATTATATCAGGCCACCAGAACCAGAGCGGCCCAGACCACAATTTGTGATTTTTTTAGTTAGGCACGGCAATGCCCCTTTAAAACCCCTAAGTTTATAATCAAAATGATTTTAAGTTAATTTTAAAATAAAATCATAGATGGCGTTATAAAAAAGAGTTTTGGCATTTCAAATTTTAAAGTAATAGCGATAGAGCACAGTGACCCAGATCACTTGGGTCACTATGGTTTTCGGCGCCATTTTGGCTCATGTGACAATGAGTTACTCTGGTTTTGAAACTTATGTTTTTACGAGAAGATATTATTATTTTTGTACTTTTTATTAACTGAATAGTGTTTTTTAGAAATAAGTGTGTATAAATTTTTCAATATTTTATGTAAGCGTGCGAGAAGTTTGCAGTACTGCAATAACTTTAAAGGGAAGAATATCAATTTATTAGTCAATATTTTTTTGTTTTTTGGCGGCAACTAATTCAAACTTATAAATTACCATAATTTAAAGTATTTTTGTTTAGGATAGATCTAGCTGGAGTTACAATGAGTGTAATTAAGAATGAATCCACTGGCTACATTGAAGTTGACTTAAATGGCAAGTTTATCTTTCTAGAGTTCCGTAGTAAAACAATGTAAGTATGAAGTTTTTCGCGGGTCTTGGATAGTTAATTTGAAAAATCGTTTTTAAATGTAGGGGGCGTTACAGACGGGTAAGAAACTAACTATAATACCTATATGATCTTATGATTATGAATTAAATATTAGGCCATCACAGACTACAAAGATAATAATATACTATACTTATCACTACAAAGTAATTATTACGTTGTAATAATTACTTTGTAGTTTTCCCTCATCAAATTCCTGTAACTAAGCTTTTCTTTTTATCCGACTCCAAATATTTTTTTCATGTTTGGAACTTCATAACTCAGTCAATTATAAACCGATAAGAGAGAAAGAAAGAAAAAGAGTTTTCATTCAGATTAGTCTCATGGCAATTTTATCAGAATAGGTTTAGTTATTTATTGATATGTAATACCAAGAACACCATACCATTATAATTAGTCTCTAGCTTAAGTAAGTTTTTTAATTGGAAATTTATAATAAAAAAAAATCGAATGATACCACCCCATCTCATCCCATGGGTGTCGTAAAAAGCGACTAAGAGACTTTCCGTGAATATTGTCTTTACGAAATAAAAAGAATGAAAACTTGAAATTAAACCCGATACCAATCCATCTGGCCAGCGCCAGCAGCTTGCAAACTTAGTTTAAGAGGGAATCAAACCAGAGTTTTAAATGTTTTGTTATTATTCACAATTGCTTTATACGAGTTAAATGTAAACATTTGTAAATTGAAATGTAAAATGGAAACTGACGTCTGAAATATGCAGTAATAGAGTTTGTAGTAAGTATCCCTTCTTCTTTACTACCTATACAGCGTTGGCAAAGTTTAGTAATTTTTAACTGTGTAAACTTAGACTAAGTAGAATAAAATTTAAATCAATATGGTAAGTAATGAAATGAATAAAGTTGAGACGTCTGCTTAGCAGCCATGAACTATACCTCGTCACAGAAATCGTTTATTGATCTTTTAATCTGTGTTGGTATAGGATCTTGACACGCTAGTCTTATATTATGTTAGGTATCCTTCGGAACATTAACTACGTCAGTCTAATTATGCGATATTGAGCCAATTTTTCAAAAAAAATCAAGCGTTTAAGTCATATAAAAGAAAAACTTATATAACTTACTCCAATAGTTTGGCTAATAAAATCTTTAATATTTGCATTCGATTATTGGCACTTTTTATCCATTATTTTGTATGTAAGCCTAAAAATCACCAAAAGTGCGATGTTATCATTAGAAGCCTTATTTATTTAGTTTATTACAATGTTCTGACATTCAAAAATAGTCTAGTATATTTATTAATAGGATTGGAAACGATACGAAACTAGTTATCTAAGTGCAGTGTTTACGTGTTATTCAATGTATAGTTTTGCTCACGTAAATGAAATGTTATTTTTTATTTTAAAAGGCTAAACTAAACCTATTTATTAAATAAATAACCATACCTGATTATCCTAAGACGTGCTAAGTTTTTATAAATAAACTAAAAATAATATAGTCTAAAGTCAAAATTAAACTAAGAAAACAAAATTAAGATAAAACATAAATTTAATCAAAATTACACAGTAAATAAGTTAGTTTTAATTTTAATTTATCCTATTTAAGTTTAAAAAGGCCAACTTGCATTTAAATCAAAAGAAAAGGTTATAAGTTTCATACCTAGTGGCCCAACCCACTACACTATTTTTAAATTTATTGTCAAAGCTAAATGCCATAGTGGCCCATGTCCAAATAAAATGGTAAATAAGTAAAATACCGATTGTTTTAATAGTTTATCTAAATTTTATCAATAACTACATCATATTTTTACAAATATTACACATACTGTCCATATATTTTTTTTAAGTTACGTTAACTTAAAATTTCGCATAAACTCTTTTGGCAGATATCCACATAATTGTATTTTGGGTCTGGGCCACTCTGGTTCTGGTGGCCTCATATATAATACATTACTATTTTTAATATATTATTATATAGTACACTTTTTATATTTTAAAGTATTATTAGATATAATAAATAAGTATCCAAGTAGTACACTAGTAGGAGTTTTGGTTATTGTAAGATGTCACTGAATAATCATTAACATCAACAATAATCAAATCAATTTATGTAATAAAACATTATGAAATAATCATTAGGTAATTATAAAATTATATAGAAAGTATAATATTAAATTATTATAGTTGCATTCAATTTAAATTTAAATAATTTATGTAGGTATTATTAGGTAGGTATAATATATTTTATTGTATTAGAATTTAATTATCATGTAAATAATATCTTAAGTATGAATTAATGTAGTATAGGTATTTTATTAATATTAGATTTTATTGTATTTTATACCGTTATATTGTATTAAGTATATATAAAGAATTTAATTATTATAAGGTAAATTATGGCATACAAATTTAATCAGGTAGTACCATCCAAACACTACTTTTAACTATTTATGTTGGTAATCTAGGTATTTAATGTGTTTTCCTTTCCATGTATTCTTTAAGAGAATAGTAGCTTTCATTAATGAGGAATGATTTCAATTTATTATTAAAAACATTACTTTTTTCTTCGTTTTTGATTAAATTTGGTAGTTTGTTGTATATTTTTATAGACATAACAAGTGGTCCTGAAGAATGCATATGAAGATGAGAATTTGGTAGATTTAATCTATTTTCATGCCTAAGTGTGTACGTTGTTTGTATGTTGCCTCTTTTTGTATAGTATTCTGGATGATTCCGAACAAACTTACAAATTTCAAAAATATACATTCCTGTCAAAGTTAAAATTTTTAAATTTTGAAAATGTGGTTTACAGGTTTCTGTTTCTTCAATGTTTACTAGAATTCTAATTAATTTCTTTTGTACTGTATTTTATTATACATAGAAAGCACTCAGACCAATGGAAACAATCATGTTCATGCACACAAAGATTTGCATTGAGCGGGAATCAAACCCGAGACCTCTGCGTAGCAGCCATGTAATAAACCGTCTGGGCCACAGAGGTCGTCAAGAAGACTTAGACATCATTTACTGAATAAAACAAAACTTAACTTTAAAGTAATTGACACTCACCAGATTGTGGTAAACTCTGTACATGCGTGGGCTTAATACTAGGCCCAGGAGTGGAAGTATCGAAGAGGTTCAGGTAAGTCCTCTTGCCGTCTATTGAGACGAAGCCTTGTTCTCCTGACGCCGACACTATGATGTCATCGTGGTCGTGGCCGTGGCCAATGTTGACGTTTTCTATGTGGACTGGAATAAAATGGGTTAAAATTAGATATTGGGTACAGGAATTGGTGTCATATTTTTACGATAAGCTAGGTACCGCGTGCCGTGAGGCTTGAAGTCTGTGTCGTCTAGTACTATGGTGTGTCTTGTGCGGGGATGTTCGATCCCCGCGTAAACCTCGCCAGTCGAAAACACCAACTTTGCTAACATTTCTATCATCATCCAAAAACTCAAAAGCACATGAACAAAGTCACTCACCATAACTCGAAAACCCCAATCAAAACCCCAAAATCCTTGTAACACTTAGCTAACATATCCATCACCATCCAAAAAATCATCTAAAAAGTCACTCACCTGAAGCGCCTCCCTTTTCCCCTCCAAGCCCTTGTATAGCGGACACGGTGACATCAAATATCTCGCCGTACCCCGGGGGTCTGGGGTCAGCGGCGGTGATGACCGACGCTTCTGGCCGGTACCGCGTGCCGTGAGGCTTGAAGTCTGTGTCGTCTAATACTATGCCGGGTCTGGGACGGTATGGGTGGTATGGTATGCTGGGTGGTTGAGATGCTGGAAGAATAAATGTTTTGGTTTAGCGTATTGTTCTTTTTTAGAGGCAATTACTGATCATGCACATGTATTTAACAGTTTGTGTCGCTCAGTACATTCATTTTTAGATAAAGATTGCCTTGCCTGGGATTTGAAACCCGCAACCTGGTGCACAGTAGCAGGTCAGAAACTTAATTGGTTTTTGTAAAAAAACTTAAAATATTTAAATATTGATTATAAAAAAATGGACATAAATTAATCATCCAAGTAAACGAAATTGCATATAATTACATAACATATTTCAAATTTCGCTATTTGTGGTCTATTGTCCACTCAACAAAATTTCAATGTTCTGAAAAGTGCAAGTTCACTTTACCGTATATTTTGACAAGTCTCCTACTATGCCCAATTACCTAAGTTTTTTATTGTATCCATACAGTTGCTATACAGTCATAGCAACTAAAGCGGACCATCGTTTTGGTTTCTCTCCGTTACATCCCTTCTTAAGGTCTAAAACCGATTAAGGGCACAATAAATAATACTTACTTGGTATAGGCTGCGTGTTGATAGAAGAAGATGAAATATCACCAACAGTCGAATCTTTAATAACAGGAACTGAATTCATTAGACCTTGGGTAGGTGTAGGAATAGAGATCGAGAAGGTACTGGTTGGTCTAACTTCTGGTACAGAAGGCTCCACAACCTGCATCACAAAGTCTGTCTCATTCTTAGTCTTATTAAAAGGTTTATCTTCAATCTTGAACCTATCTTTTGGTTTCTCCTTTTCAACCACCGTATCTTTCTTTTTATCTGCTTTAGGCTTCTCTATTTTCTTTTCTGTTGTAGTTGATGGTTTTTCCGTTGTAGTTGTTGGTTTTTCCGTTGTAGTTGTTGGTTTTTCTGTAGTGGTTGTCGGTTTTTCTGTAGTGGTTGTCGGTTTTTCAGTAGTTGTGGTTGATTTTTCAGTAGTCGTAGGTTTCTCTGTAGTGGTACTCTTTTCTGTAGTCGCAGCTTCAGTAGTTGTCGTCGTACTAGTTGATGTTGTTGTAGTATCTGCAATAGTAGTTTCTTCTTCTGGAACTTCAGCTTCAGTGATATTAACTTCAGTGCTAACAGTAGGAACTGTTTCATCAATATGAATCGTATTTTCAGAGTGGCTAGATTCATATTCGTGTACATTTTCTTCGGATTCTTCAGGCTCTTTCTCTTCGACGTCTATAAACTCTGGTAAATCTGGCATAGGTGGAAGATTCGGTTTATACATTGGTAGACCAGGATTTGGTCTTCTATTCGGCGGTCTAGGTCTCGGCCTTTGCCATGGAGGTAGAGGTCTTTGATAACCAGGTCTTAAATGTGGTATATCAAATGGATATGGTGGAGGAGTTCTAGTTGGATGATAGTGATGTGAAGGTGGGGTTAATGGTCCATCGAATTCAGGTAACGGAGGTACATCAGATATCCTTGGAGGACCACGATTGTTGATCCTTGTAGCCATAGGGCGACCTGGTCTACCATTTAGCTGCGAATTAGCTTGAACGTTCACATTACCTTTGAGAAGTTTCACAATTCCTGTAATTATGTTTTGTATTTCCGAATTCTGTCTGCCTTCCTCTCTAGGGGTAACTGTCGCAAAGATCGGCTGCACTGCAGTAGGCCGAATTCTGGGTCCCATCGGCGCCAGTGCTCGCGCTTTTGGAACCCGTTGTCCTTCCCCCGGAAACCTGAACTCCAATCTATCTCCGAAGCCTTCTGATGACAGTACAATTTCATCATCACTTCTTAAATACGCCATCGTTTTCGTTGGATGGATGTCATAGTACTTTCTCTTATTATGTAGTTCTAATTGATTATCAATTTCGTTGTTTGGTATTTCGTCTATGTTAATAGCTCTTGATCCTCTAAATGGATCAGCAGATCTTGCTACTATGACATGGTCTTCTAGTCTTTCGTTGTCATGTGTCAGTTCTTCTTCCTTATCATAATTAACGCTAGATTCTATCCTAAAGCCCAAGTTTTCTGTTTGACTGGTTTGTAGTAGACCACTTAATGGTGACGGTTCGCTGATCGCTGATTTAGGTGACAGTTGTGATATTGTAAAAGTTTCTTCGTAACCTGAAATGAATACAAAAAAACGAATGAATTTTGATCAAACCGTGCACAAAAAAGGTGTGACTGATTTGTTGAAAAAGTGTAACTAAATCGTTAGGTAGGTAAAAAGTTATTTAGTGTTAGTTAGTGAAGTAAATAAAAACTAGCAAGATTATGTATTTCGTTTTAATCTATTTATTGATGGTTCATCATCATCATCATAACAGCCCATTAATGTCCCACTGCAGGGACGGGCCTCCTCCCGTGACGGAGGGTTACTTGGCCTACTAATACCACGCTGGCCAGACGGATTGTTATAGGGTTTAATTTCAAGTTTTCCTTCTTTTTATTTCGTAAAGATAGTAGTTACGGTTATTCCCTTAGTCAGTTTTTACGACACCCATGGGATGAGATGGGGTGGTGACATATTGTATTCTTACTCCGTCACCACACGGATACTTTATTGATAGTTATTAATGGTTACAATACAAATCGTCACGTAGGCAATATAGCAACGAGTATAGAATAAGCTAACAGTACATTTTTGATTAGAGAACATTATTTTGTACTTGTGATATAAGCTTATAAAATCAATGGTGGCAAACAGACAAGAGGCCCATCTGATGGTACGTTGTATCAGTTGCTCGTGGACATCAGCAATGCTGAAGCATAGCCAAATCGCAACCTACCTTAGACATAAACTTGAAAGTCCTATAGCCCTATATTTTACTATACCATATTCATCTGGGCTTGACAAATTTGGTAAACAAACAAAAAAATGGGTCTTTTTACTGTCACGATCACTCATTCATAGATAATTATAATCTATGGCCACGATGAAGACTCGAAAATTATTAAAAAATATGAATATTTTAACGTCTTTACAATAAAAAAGAAATTTCATTACATAATATGTTTAAATAATTTAAATATTATAATAAGATCACCAAGTAATCAATTATTATTTTTTTCCTTTTTTAACATTACATACGAACGGAACGACAATGATGAAGAGCCTACAATTGTCAATGTCTTAAATGTCATGTATCGCATTAATATGTCATATCAGAAGAAGAATAATATTACAAATTAATGGGATTATTGAAGAATTTGATAATTAATTTATAATACAAGCTGGGAACAGTTTTTCTGAATCTAAATTAGAAGTTTCCGATTAATAGAAATTGAAAAAAGTGTTTTTAAAAAGCAATTTATTAATTCGTAAGTTTCATTTATATATTCTGCTTCTCAATAAACTTCTATTGCCTTAATTCAAGCATTATTTACTAAATTCACATTTTCTTATCCAGGTAGAATACACTTATTTATATTTACACAGAGTTATTTATTGTTTAGTTATGTTTTTAGTGAAATTTTTTTGAAAACCGCGGCATTTTTGCAGTTTGACAGATTTGACATGTTTATACTTTTTCTCATGCTATCTTGAATAGGGAAATTTGACTGGACGCCATGACGAGAGGTTGAGCTGTCATTTAAATATTTTTTACAAATTGATTTTTCGAAGATTTTGTGATGCAGAAGAGATGCAGTTTTGTTTTGCAAGTTCGTCGTCAGTAAATCAATATGAATAAATATGCAAGTGATTGGTGAATAGCTGGTTGGTGGCATTGTGGTCCGGCTGTTCCTGTCTCCGTTGTACGCGTTCCCGTGAAGTTCTCAAGAAAGACAATGAAAAGTGAAGCATCGACTTTTTAATGTTGTTTTTATATGTTACTTTTACTTCTACTGAATGTAATATCTCTCACTTGACACTGGCAAAATATGTAACTATGTTCATGAGGCCATTAATAAAGAAATACAATACAATCTTGAATAGGATATAGCTACTGTATCCTTTCACATAAAAACATAGTAATATTTCCTACACATTCCAACATGACAATATCCTTTGTGCGATACGTTCAATAAATATTTAGGAATCATGAAATCGAAATACATAAAAATATTGTTTCCTTGCTCTACCAAATTTTAAACTCTTTTTATTTTAGGTCTATCAAATGAATAAGGTGGATTTTTATTTTAGGTCTCGGGTTCGATCCCCGCTCAACGCAAATCTTTGTGTGCATGAACATGATTGTTTGCATTGGTCTGGGTGTTTCTATGTATAATATGAATGTATTTACAAAAAAAAGGACTTAAGTATGTTTATCCGTTGTCTAGTGCCCATAGTACAAGCTTTGCTTAGTTTGAGACTAGATGGCGTTGTGTAAATGTGTAAGGAATATTTATTTATTTTAATATAAAAAAAATTACATTTAAAACCTATTTTGACAAATTTAAGATAGTAATTCGAAAACAAATTACGTATTAAAAATCAGATTACGGGTACAAGGTTATTAAGGATAAAAAGTCAAAATTATCATTTACAAATGCAACCAGAGCAGGAATACCTACATACATAGTATTATTTTGGAGTGAAAGTAAAATAGACTACATACATGTGTATGTTATGTATGTATGTGTATTGTTAGTTACACCGTCATGTTCTATTGTTATGTCATACATTATGAAGTCGATGACAGACATAATAGCTGTAATTTGTATTATGTATTATATTCAATTATAAATACTTTACTAATCATTTTATAACTGCACTCTGTTATGCGTTTCTTTAGGTTTTTTATATTTTTATAAGATGTAAGTAAGGACTTATTATATTGATGAGAAGAACAAGTCACTCGTTAAAAATTTGGTTAAGTTGACTTTAGTTGTCAAATTGTCTTACCTATTGTGTGACAATTTGACAACTAAAGTTAACTTAACCGAATGTTTAACGATTTTAAGGTACGAAAATTGACATTGTGATAGTAAGCTTTATCAAGGGTAAATAGAGAAGAAATCTGCTTGACAAAGCGGTCGTGTCGTGTACGTACAGTACGGGGACATTGATAATGTGATTGGCTTTTAAAGAAAGACAGCAAATCAATGAGTAAGAAAAGTACATCCGATTACCGAAAATAGCTGAATAATTTTAGCATAAGTTTTGAAAATTATCACATTAAAATGTATCTTATGACGTTCGACATAAGGTTGAAATTATAAAAGATTGAATCCCTACTTACTTCTATTTGACATTGTATGTTTCATCATGTCTTACTTAGTGACACTGGTGACGGAAACATTGCACTTCGATAAAAAGTCATTGCAGTGCAACAAAATATAGCACTTATTGTTAATGTCATAATATACAATTTCAAAATCATCAATAAATTATAATCTCACTTTCTCGCTTCCTCATTGTTGTCTGTCTTTCTTTAAAAACCAATCATATTATCAATGTCCTCATACTGTACTACTCTAGAGTACTACAAAATCGTACTAAATGTTGACAAAACATTTAGATTTAGGTGCCAGTATTCGTATAAATTTTAACTAAGTAGATACTACTCAAGATTCTACAAAATTTTCTAAACTAACTAAGTACTAAGCCATTAGCCACTTTATGATCTAAAAGTGGCACCATACCAGTAAACCCTTTTAATATTAATCTGACAGCTGTTCAGACCTGTCACCTGTCACATAAGAACAGTCATCTATTCCTACAATTATTTTGTAACTAAAAACCGACTCCAACTATTTCGTTAATAAAGCCGGGTTCACATTTATCTGACGTGTCGTGTCGTGATGCATCAGAACGGTATCGGTTTCATACATTTTATATAGTTGCGTTCACATTTATCCAATGTGTTGTGTCGTGACGGCTTCTGATGTGTCGCGTCACAAACGATCCCGGTCCGCGTCAGGACGGGTGAGGTGCGGGGGGCGGTGCATCGGGACTTCACACCGCATCAGACTAGTGTGCACGCGCCTGTGTTGTGTTGTTACGCGTCAGAAATGAATGATTCTTGAAAAAACATTGCAAATGTGTGAACTCGCTAAGAGCCAAGACACAACTGATACAAAAAGCGTCTTAGTGCGTCATAACACATCATATCAATGTGAACAGTAGCCGTCACGACAGAAAGCATCACAACACGACACGTCAGATAAATGTGAACCCGGCTTAAGTATTCACTTTTTACAGAAATTTCATTTTTTTTTTATAAAACCTAAATTATTGAACCTATTTTAATGAAATTTCTATAGGACCAATCTGGATGTTAGTATGTTTACAACTTTCAAATAAAAAAATAATCATCAAAATTGGTTCATAAACAAAGAAATAATCGGCGTACATACATAAAAAATAAATACCAACACAGTAATCTCCGTGTGTGACGGAGTAAGTATACAATATGTCACCACCCCATCTCATCCCAAGGGTGTCGTAAAAACCGACAATCCGTGAATACTATCTTTACGAAATAAAAAGAAGGAAAACTTGAAATTAAACCCTACACCAATCCGTCTGGCCAGCGTGGTATTAGTAGGCCAAAGATCCCTCCGTCATGGGAGGAGGCCCGTCCCTGCAGTGAGGCATTATTGGGCTGCTAAGATGATGATGATGACATAGTAAATTGTAATTTTTTTTTTGTTTTCTTTGGTGTACGTTAAGTTGATTTGTATTGTACGGTTTAATCAAGAAACCAACTTTTTTTTAAAGTCGTTTAAAGAGTAAAGAAAACCATTTAATTAACGAACTAATAATTAACAAATCGTTGTAGAACTAATAACCAACAGAAACAGTTATTAGTAACGCGATGCTTCAGTGTGTTTACTGTATATTTGTATTTACTGTTACATTATACTGTAACGGATCAATTGTGTATGTAATACTTGCATTATAGGCTTTGTAATGATTATGGTTTATTAGTAACAAATAAGTAAACATAAAATTATACATAGGTATATAGGTATTTGACGGAGTGCTAATTGTATAAAGGTATCGACATAGCAACTGACTGAGAATCTGTTTCAAAGTTCGCATAAAATACAACCCGACCCGACAAACCAATCCAAATTGTGTGATCAACAAACCTACATAAAAAAAACACCCAGACCAATTCAACATTATTGCTTACACTAACAAAGATTTACATGAAATGGGAATCGAATCGCGTATCTATGCATAGCCATGGACTATACCACTCCCCATACGACAAAAAGGTGGTCAGTATGAATTTCTACTATCGATTCCCGCTCAATGCAAATCTTAGTGTGCATGAACATGTTTGTTTGCATTGGTCTGGGTGTTTTCTATGTATAATATGTATGTATGTCACCGGAAAATAACAAGACTCGTAAGTTGATCAATTTCCTAGGTAGTTAATCAACTCTCGGAAAATAATAAACGGCAGTTAAAATGTACTATTTAACGTATGTGTTTTAGTAAGTTGATTAATTTACTGCGTCTTGCCGTTAAATCATCCGACAAAGGCAAGGTGTACGTTGATTGGTTAAAAGACTCACGTGCTTTTATGCCGCTCCCCGCCACCCGGCCGCCGCCATTACCGGCTTAAACGTAAACAAATATATTCTAGTCCGTACTTGTTTTTCTATTATAGTAGTAAAATTAACAATTGTTGTTTTGTTTTATTCTCATTATAACGCGTCATTTTATTTATGATGAGTGAAATGGAGTCTGTATAAATAAACGAACAATTGGTGAGCAATACTAGTTTTGTCGATCGAGAACACTTTGATGCAGAGTTACAAAAGTACTACAGTGGGCTAAGTACAGAAAATAAAAAAACTCAGTGGACAAGTGAAAAAATCCAAAATGTTATTTTATTTTATTTTTATTTATTTATTTATTTAAGTAAGGTACACCAACAGCATACAAATAAAACATTTTCTTAAAATTAGGTAATAGTTCTGGCTATATATGTATGCCAGTTACAGGTATACGCATCATTCGCTACATTTCGTGCTTTTATACATAAAAAATTATTAAATAAGGAAAAAACAAAATATAAAGAATCTAAACTAAAACGCAATAAGGGAACAAAAACAAAAAAGAGACAATCACTCCTAATAAAATATAAAAAAGAAACAAAGTATTTATATTTAGACATTGCACATGCAACAGCTTTTTAACTGTTGTTTAAATGAATAAAGTGAGTTGGAGAAAACATCAATTTGGGCATTCTTAGCGTTAAATTCGTTGTATTGAATACACAATCTTGCAACGGGAGAATGTTTGCCCAGATTAGTTTTAAAGGTCGCGTGGAATAGTTTTTTGATTGGATGCCTGGGAACTTTATAAGGTACTGACAGTGAAATGCGTTCCAAAAATGATTCACATTTAACAACACTGTTCATGCATTTATGTAGAAATACAAGGTCGTGGATACGGCGACGGTCGCGCAACGTTTGCATGTCGAAAAAAGATAGACGTTGTTCGTAAGGGCATCTATGATATATACCTTGTGCTGAAAATGCTATACGTCTGGTAAAGGTTCGCTGAATGCTCTCAAGACGCTGAGAATGAGTAACGTACTGAGGGTTCCATGCTACGCTGCAGTACTCTAGATTGTTACGAACTAGTGCATTGTAAAGTATTATTTTAGTACCATCTTTACAAAATTTTGAATTCCTCAGAACGAATCCTAGTAACTGAGCTGATTTGGTGGCGACGTGGTCAATATGAGATGTAAATTTCAGTTTATTGTCAATAATTATACCCAAATCTCTTATTTCGTTAACTTCGGCTAAAATGTTGCCATCTATGGAGTACGCCGATACTATTGATTTAGATTTTCTAGTGTAGCGAATAGAAAAACACTTTTGAGAATTCAAAACCATGCTGTTAGCCGTACACCACATTTGAATATTATTCAAATCGTTTTGGATGAGTGTAGTGTCGGAGTCAGACACTACTTTTCTGTAAATCTTGAGATCGTCAGCGAAAAGTTCGTAATTACAATGATTTATGTGTTGTGTAATGTCATTAATATATGCTATAAAAAGTAGTGGTCCCAAATGAGATCCCTGCGGCACACCTGAGCTAGCACTAAATTTTGTTGATTGGTAGCCTTTTACCACAACCGATTGGGTCCTATGCTTTAAATATGACCCAAACCATGCCAAAAGACTGCCGTGAATACCGTACCATTCAAGCTTCTCCAGAAGCAGACCGTGACTTACTTTGTCAAAAGCGCTGCTAAAGTCGGTATATATCGCGTGAACTTGGTGCCCGTGATTCAAGCTTCTCCAGAAGCAGACCGTGACTTACTTTGTCAAAAGCGCTGCTAAAGTCGGTATATATCGCGTGAACTTGGTGCCGATTCAAATGATAGAAGAATACAATCTAGCTAAAACTTTAGTAACAGGTGTAATTGCAAAAAAGCCAAAGTTTTGTGTAACTCTAGATGCCATAAATCATTAACATGTAGTAATAAGTAAAATACGAATACAATTATTAGATATTTAGACTGATTGTACTGACTGATTAAACTGATTATAATAATTATTATTAATATAACTTACAATAATAAAACTCTGAGCTCCAATATATTTTTAAACATTTTTCATTTATTTAACATAAATGAACTTTAATATCCCTATATCTAAAATATAAATATTAAAACAACATATCTAAATATTTGTAACTCTATGAAAAAATACTTGCTAAATTCTTATAATGAATGCTGTCGACCAATCAGAGAAAAGTGTATTATGTGACGGATAATAGTGTACCGTCAAATAGTACACTGGGCAACGATTGGTCTATTTGTGGATGATTTTACTTGTAGCAATATAGTTAATTATTAAATTACGGCTAGATACCGTAAGTTGATTAATTAGCTAAAATTCAATGCGTTAAATAGTACATTTTAACTGCCGTTTATTATTTTCCGAGAGTTGATCAACTACCTCGTAAATTGATCAATTTACGAGTCTTGTTATTTTCCGGTGACATGTACACACCTAAACAAAGTCTAGGGATATTTGGTATTTACTCAATTAACTCCAAAATTAATGAAGATAACATACAACATGTGTATATTTTTATAAAGGTAATTTATCAGGCTACAATCCAGAATTAAATAAAAGTATTATTTTTGCATAAATAATTTTTTATTCAAATAAATTAAAAATTTGGAAAATTAGTAATACTAACAATGAATTTGTTTCTTAAGCAAAAGTGACAATAATCAAAAATTAATCTGTTTTTAACTGTTATGTGAGTAATCAGTAGTCAGTACATTAAAAAAACCGTAAATAACGGTCCTGCAACGGTTTTTCATGCTTGGAGTAAGTTATCCAGGTTTTGATGCGGTATAATGTTACATTTCCGACTAGGATCCAAAAAAAGTTGCTCTTCCATCGCAAGTTTATGCAGGAAAATTCATCAAAGCCCTTCTTTTGAACATGTCCTACGCGTATTTTATGGTTTCGAGGTTAAGCGATTGAGTGGTTCAGCATAAAATTGATACGTCGTGCTCCTGCAACCAGCTCGTCATCACTCTCGCTTTATGCAGACGGGTGTTATTGTCCATGAGCTTAAACATTTGACCCAATTGTAGTCTACGGGGGTAGATTATTAGTTCTAGCACCTCGTTAAGTTATTTTTCAGCTGTCATGGTGCTTCTGATCAAAACGCGCTCTGTTCTTCGACCGATACAAATTCCCGTCCAAATCATAATTGTTATATCGTGGTATGAACAGTTTTTCTCAGGATGTTGTAGACGGCTATCACAACCAGGAACTCGCCAACCACGTTCTCTACGTGAATCCGAGTGGAAACCAAACCGGGACTCATGTGTAAACACCACTACAGATAGCAGGTCATCTTTGCAGAGCAAATGTTCACGACCTCACTCTAGTCATCGTGCGCGATTTGCTCAACGTATTGCTAGAGTTCAAAGCGGTATGAGAGCATAAAGATGGGCTTCATGCCGACTTCTGCTGACAGTTTGGTCACCCGCAAGAGGCTCCACCAAGAGCTGGAGACTCTAAGCCAGCTGCATGGTAGTAACATTTGGCTGCCTTTTCGCGGGAACTTGCAAAAACCGATCATGTCGTTGAGTGTTGATAGACTTTTTGCTGTGATATCTTTCAGCCACTTCACCAGTAGCACGATAACGTGACCATAACCTTGATTTCATATTTTGTACTGTTCCAATATGTTCAGGAATACTATGCTCAGTACCCGCAGCTGGGAGCATGCCTACTGCCCTTAACATTTCCTCTATGTTGAAATGGCGCCGCTGCTTGATGCACACAATATTAATCATTCGAAATAAACGTTTAAATTGTTATAAAACTTAAATTTTACACAAAAAATCAGTCAAAACTCACTGTTGGTAAATGAAATTTTCGAACTTGACTACGTTCAAGCCGCGTAAATCTTTTATTTTTCATTTTATTTTTCAAATTCAAATTTAGAATGGTCGAAAAAGGTTAACAAAGTAAGTTTTCATCAAAAGAATTAAAAACAAACCATTTTTTTATTTGAGTTTCACAACTTAATACAAAATATTGTAAAAATATCCCTAGACTTTGTTGAGGTGTGTATTTACAAAAAGAAAGTATTTTAGTAAGTATGTTTATCCGTTGTCTAGTACCCATAGTACGAGCTGCTTAGTTTGGGACTAAATGGCGTTGTGTGAATGTGTGAGGAATATTTATTTATTAGTAACGCGATGCTTCAGTGTGTTTACTGTGTATTATATTTACTGTTACATATACACTGTCATGGATCAATTGTGTATGTAATACTTGGATTTACGAGCTTTGTAATGATATAGGTGATGGAGTACTAATTGTCACTGCCAATAAATAAATATTCCTCACACAATCACAAGACGCCATCTAGTCCCAAACTAAGCAAAGCTTGTACTATGAGTACTAGACAACGGCTTATCCGTGGTGTAGTAGGCTCATTATGCACTTTTATGTACTACCTGCATGACGCTACCTTTATCAATTTTATAATAAAATCCTTCGTTGTATGGTTATGTATGGTATACAGTGGTTGCAGCGCCTAATTACAGTTATCTACAATGTAAACAAATTGACGTCAAGAAAATGCAGCAGTAGAGTTTGTTTCGCCGCTTCTTCTCTACTAGCGCTTTGGAGGCGGTGGTAAAGTTTGCTAAACTTTAAATGAAGGTATTTAAAAACTTAAATTAAGTAGTAAACTTAGGGCCAGATTCAGAGACCGCACTTTGACTTTACTTTAGCAAAGTCTAGTTAATATCTCTAAATTTGAACAACATTAAAGTAATCTTTTCGCATGAAAAGTTTACTTTGTGGTAATAAATAATGAAAGTAAACTTTTTCATGCGAAAAATTACTTTAATGTTGTTCAAATTCAGAGATAATAACTAGACTTTGCTAAAGTAAAGTCAAAGTGCGGTCTCTGAATCTGGCCCTTAGATTAAGTCGTTTGAAGGACGTCCAGAAATATATAATGAGAATTGTATTTATCTTGATTAAAGCGATTTTGACTTTGACTTGACTCATACCTACTTAATTTTTTTTATTGTAACTTCATACATATTATACATAAAAAACAGTCAGACCAATGCAAACAATCATGTTCATGCACACAAAGATTTGCATTGAGCGGGAATCGAACCAGAGACCTCTGCGTAGTAGCATGTAATATACCGACTGCGCCACAGAGGTCGTCTATTTAGTAACGCGATGCTTCAGTGTGTTTATTGTATATAATATTTACTGTTACATTATACTTATAGTTGCAAAACTTCTGATTAATACGGAATAATACCGGAAAAAATCAGGGAAAATTTCATAAAATCGGATTTATTTAAAATTAGTTTAATAAATATTTTTATGTTTTATTTGCTGAAAAATAGTATTTTGCATCGATCGTCGACCACCGCCGCACCGCGCCGGCGCCGCTACAACTTTGTGCGCCGGCCGCAGCCTCACGGGCGCGAGCCCGTCTGCACGACTCATGTGTCACGACGTGAGTGGTTCACGTTGTGACATGACTCTCGAGTTGTTCGGCAGCGGTGCTTGGTGCGGTAAGAGAGAGAGGACATGCTTTGCGGAGGAGCTTTCCCCCCGCAAGTGAGTGAAAGATTCGATCGAATTTTCCGTCAAATATATCGCCCGAATATTAAACTAATCTAAAATAATAATATAAAACTATCGGTACCAGACAAAATGCATAAATAGTTTATTTACAATTATTTATACTTACCCATAAATTATAATTATACACATAATAAATAAAAACATAATAATATAAATTTTATAGCACATAAATAATGTAATAAATATAATAAAATAAATAAATCACGTGACAGTGCGATCAGTTGAAAAAATCCCAAAGTTCCGGTATATTTCGATATTATTCCGATTTAATCAACTTGAATTATTCGGATTTTTTCCCGCTAGCATCTATAATTATACTGTCATGGATCAATTGTGTATGTAATACTTGGATTATAGGCTTTGTAATGATATATAGGTATTTGACGGAGTGCTAATTGTCACTGCCAATAAAGGTTTGACGCCCTCTATGGTGTAGTGGTTATATAACATGACAGCTACGCAGAGGTCTCGGGTTCTATTCCCGCTCAATGCAAATCTTTGTGTGCATGAACATGATTGTTTGCATTGGTCTGAGTGTTTTCTATGTATAATATGTATGTATTTACAAAAAAAAGTATTTAAGTATGTGTTATCCGTTGTCTAGTATCCATAGTACAAGCTTTGCTTAGTTTGGGACTAGATAGCGTTGTGTCAATGTGTTAGGAATATTTATTTATTAGTAACGCGATGCTCCAGTGTGCTTACTGTATATTATATTTTACTGTTACATATATATATGTTACAGCCAAAGTAATAAATATGAATATTATACATAATAACTAGCCGTTATGTATAATGGCTACTCAATTTAGATAAAGTGATAAATGTCGCAGAATTAATCACATTAACTAGCCATTATAAATAATATCTTCAAAGACTCAGATAATGTAATAAAACAAGTAGGTAAAGATTACTAGATTATATTTATATAATACGGAGCGGTTGATTTATCTGTGGTTACTATTTATATGAGGATATATTTACTATAATACGAAATCGTATATTACCTAATCGTCTTTACTTAAAATACTTGTGTGTCATAAAATAGGGTACTATAATTTTTTAAATATCCTATTTTTTCTTGCTATAAAGTAATATGTCCTAAAATAAAATAGTAAGGCAAAAGTCAGAAACAGTTGGTTAGGTTAGGTTAGTATGGTGACTAAAGGACGCACGAGCCGAGCGAGCGAAGCGAGCGTGCCGCGGCAGCGGCCGGCGAGTGATGGAATATAGTAATACTCATAATAATTAAGGTAATAATTAGTTGGTTATACCGTATTTATTACTTTGACTAACTTTGATCAGCTATTATAAATAATATCTAGATGAAGTGATTAATTTATCACATTGTCTAGTCAATTTGGATATTATTTATAATGACCAGTCCTTATGTATAGTATCTATTTAATTACTTTGGCTGTAACATATATACTGTCATGGATCAATTGTGTATGTAATACTTGGATTATAGGCTTTGTAATGATATATAGGTATTTGACGGAGTGCTAATTGTGACTACTATTAAAGGCATCGACATAACCATTAATGAGTCTAATAAATTATGACCCGACGATCCAATCCAATCCAAATCCACAAATTATTGTCCTGATTCTGGACATCAATTTAACAAACACAAATGACATTTAGACTCGGGACAATAATTTCTGACCCACACAATGATTTTTTCTGCGTGAGAATCGAACCCGCGACCTCGTCCACGGTAGCGGCTTCCACGACGACGTGCGTCGCGCAGTCAAATTCTTCTTCAGATTCTTTCTCTTAGCTCCGATTTACACATCGACAAGTACAGTAGCGAGTTAAGTAGTAAGTTGTTGATAAGGTTGATTTAAACAGATCTCCATCCTATTTTTTGGTGAGTTAACACAGACGCGAGAGAGAGGGCTACTTTGTACTTACAAAGTAGCCCCCTCTTTCGCGTCTCGCCAACTTAACTCGCCAAAAAATAGAATGGAGATCTATTTAAATCAGTTTAATCAACAACTTACTACTTAACTCGCTACTGTACTTGACGATGTGTAAATCGGGCATTAGGGCAAGTTTTAGCGGACTATGACGATTATCACTTTGTTTTTTATGTGATAGGAGGCAAACGAGCCAGCAGGTCACCTGATGGTAAGTGATCACAGCGCTCGTTTCTTGAAACTCCCCAAGTCGTAACGGTCCGGAAACATCACGTCAAACTATCTTTGAACCTTTGTTTCGGGTAAACGTTTCGGTAGCCTCTTTAAAATGATCCGTGTAATGACGAAGTAAGAACACAATATGTCACCACCACATCTCATCCCATGGGTGGCGTAAAAATCGATTAAGGGACTATCCGTGAATATTATCTTTACGAAATAAAAAGAAAGAAAACTTAAAATTAAACCCTATAGGAATCCCTCTGGCCAGCTTCGTATTAGTAGGCCAAGTATGCCTCCGTCATGGGAGGAGGCCCGTCTTTGCAGTGGGACATTAATGGGCTGTTATGATAAAGCAATCAATAAGACAATCAATAACAATAACTAATAAACTAGCGTATGTTACTGCATGAATGCCCAAGCTATTTCTATGGTGCACAATATTATGTATTTATGTATGAGTCTAAGTATATAAAGTGGGTCTCACCGTTATACTGCGTGCGTTATCTGTGACCATAGCGTGTGTGTTGCTGTGCTTAACTTTCAACATTTAATAGTAAGTTATTGGGCCACTGCAGGGATTCACGGAGTATGCCTGTCCCGGCACTGAGGGAGAGAAACTTGACCTACCTATATTATGATGGACAGAGCGATTGGTAAAGGTTTTTACGTCCAGTTTTCTAGCTAAGTTTACGGGTTGTCTTATGAGAGATAATATCAGCTTAACATTAATTAGATCCCTGTGTGGTGAAGGAGTAAGAATACAATATGTCACCACCCCATCTCACCCCATGGGTGTCGTAAAAACCGACTTAGGGACTATCCGTGAATATTATCTTTACGAAATAAAAAAAAGGAAAACTGGAAATTAAACCCTATACCAATCCGTCTGGCCAGCGTGGTATTAGTAGGCCAAGTATCCCTCCGTCACTGGAGGAGGCCCGTCCCTGCAGTGGGACATTAATGGAATGTTATGATGATGATGATTACTTAGTTGCCTTACGATGTCTATGGGATAATTGGAAGTGGTGTCACCGTATCTTATTTACACACGGCACCACACGTAAAACTTTAAGATTAGGTAACTTTAAGAGAAATCGTCATATAGTTCCTCCGGCCCAAAGAGGGCAGAGTGGTCTGTCTGACTGACTAAAACCTCTCTTTGTTTCGGTCTCTCAAGTAGGCAGTGGAAAAACCATGATTTTTGCGCAGCTAGTGTTGGCTTAGCGGGTCTCATGTCCGAAGGGTAAGGTGAACTTCCGACACAAATAACCCTGTATTAAAAAATAATAACCCTGGACCCCAAATCAAAACACCAACCATGTTATAAGGGCTTCGGACACCAGTACCACTATGCCATCTAGAGGCGAGATAAATAAATAAATATTCCTCACACTTTCACACAACGTCATCTAGTCCCAAACTAAGCAGAGCTTGTACTATGGGTACTAGACAACGTATAAACATACTTAAATGCTTTTTTGTTTGTAAATACATAATACTTATTATACATATAAAACACCCAGACCAATGCAAACAATCATGCACACAAATATTTGGTATTGAGCGGGAATCGAACCTGAGACCTCTGCGTCAAAATCGCAGTCATGTTATACATATAACCACTACGCCATAGAGGTCGTCAAAGGTCGTCGAGGAGATAACGTGATACTATTTATTGAAAACACAGATATGACCACAAAAGTGAATAAATGTACTTAATAAAATAGTACGTTATGAACCACTACGTTCATTTAACATATTCAATATCTTTTTTTCAGTCAATGCGGTTTTGAGATAGACCAGTTATATGAGGATATGTTAGTGGTTGGTAAGAGACGATGTAGCGGTTGTATAAACTACGGATAACTTCGTTTTAAATAATTAGTGGTTTAAAAAAACATGACTGCCTCGGTGGGGTAACGGCGCTTGTGTGGTTTCCGTCCGCTAGGCTGAATTGAAAACTCCATTGACGAGATCAATGCTAAATTGCGATCCTCGACGGCCTCTGTGGTGTAGTGGTTTTATAACATGACTGCTACGCAGAGGTCTCGGGTTCGATTCCCGCTCAATGCAAATATAGGATTGAGGTTGGATTTTTTTTTATTTGTGTGCATGAACATGATTATTTGCATTGGTCTGAGTGTTTCTATGTATAATATGTAAGGATTTATAACAAAAAAAGTATATTAAGTACTAATATCAGTTGTTCGTTACCCATAACACAAGCAGGTTAAGCCTAGCTAACTTTGGGAACAGACGGCGCTGTGCAGAAATGTCTGTGAATAAATATTATTATCAAGGATCATCAGAGATTTTAGTCAGTTTGAGTCCGACATATTCAGGACACATAATGTAAAAAAATATTTATCTTTTTCCGATTCACGCATGATTGTCTAGAGCTTTTATGTTCTCCGTGTGAGTTAAATTCATCTTTGTAATAGTCCCCGCGATAGAGAGCATAATCCTTATTGCAAAAATTCATTAAAAAATTATTGTCCCCAAATCTAATTATTGTTTTACGCATCAAGGGACTCAATAACACCAACTAATAAGGAATGCTTGGCCTACTAAATACCGCCAGACGGATTGGTATAGGATTTAATTTCAAGTTTTCTTTCTTTATATCACGTAAAGATAATATTTACGGTTAGACCCTTAGTCGGTTTTTACGACACCCCTGGGATAAGATGGAGTGGTGACATATTGTATTCTTACTCCGTCACCACGCGGACATCTCACCATGCTGAGCTATTATTGAAAAGAGGAAACTATTTAAAACACATTAGTATTAGTCACAATAAACTTTATTATTTATACAGAAGACATTAGTTAAGTAACAATAATAAAAGCTAGTTATGTAACAATTAACCTACACTTTCTTATTCTTTTTATAGAAATGTTATGAAATACTTTCGAGTAAGTATATATTATTGTATCTCCGTGTGGTGACGGAGTAAGAATACAATATGTCACCACCCCATCTCATCCCATGGGTGCCGTAAAAACCGACTAAAGGACTATTCGTGAATATTATCTTTACGAAATAAAAAGAAGGAAAACTTGAAATTAAACCCTTTACCAATCCGTGTGGATGTGTCCGTCATGGGATTAGGCCCGTCCCTGCAGTGGGACATTAATGGGCTGTTATGATGATGATCAAATTTTGTGATTTGAGTTTTGCATCAGTCGCTGTATGTCTGTATCTATGTTTGCCTTAATATTTTAAACTACTACTGAGTCCAGAATTAGGTGGAGAGATCTGGGACATTAATGGGCTGTTATGATGATGATGAGATAACTGTAATTAGGCTACACAATCATTGTATACTTACTATTGAAAACTTTCTATATCCTCTACTCTACCTAGTTTGACTGCTAGCAAACGCCTCAGGAAATGTTTCCACTTTTATACTACAATATAATTTTGTATATTATGTCATTAAGTATATATAAATAAATAATTTACATAATTTGGGACCTATACGTAATTATAATATGTAACAATTTCCTTACATAATATAAAATTTAATTAATTTATCATAACAATTTTCTAATATTTAAAAAAAACATGTGAGTAAGTATATAAATCGATATATTATTATTTATATTTATTTTACGTAATAATTAAATAAGAAAGAAGATAGGTATACTTTCTCATTGTTATTATATAATATAGTTTATGAATAGTCATTGAATTTAAAACTATATGCATTGAATAGTAATAAATTTATGTTAGCCGGTATAGTGACGTTGGAAGAATACATAATGTCAACTTGCATGGGTGCTGTAATAGGTGACTGAGGGAAAGTTCGTGCATAGGTCTTATCTATAAGAAAAAAAGACGGTACAAATTACATACAGCCTTACAAAAAGAAAACTGGTCAGTGTGGTATTAGGTATCTCCGTGTGGTAACGGAGTAAGAATGCAGTGTGTCACCACCCCATCTCATCCCATGGGTGTCGTAAAAACCAACTAAGGGATTATCCGTGTATATTATCATCACGCAATAAAAAGAAGGAAATCTTGAAATTAAACCCTATTACCAATCCGTTTGGCCAGCGTGGTATTAGAAGGCCAAGTACCCTCCGACACGAGAGGAGGCCCGTCCCTGCAGCGGGACATTAATGGGTTGTTATGATGATGATCAACAAACACAAACTTTGTAATTGTGAACTTTCACTGCTATATATTATGAACACTTTCATTTTTTATATACATCGCTCTTGTTGGCTAAGTAATATGTACCACAGTGCTGCCAATGGTTGGACATTATTGGGCTGCCATGATTATATTTTACTTTTAGACACAATACAATACATGTGTCATTGAGACATTCGGGTGGTGACACACCGAGGAAACATAATATCTCCATGCCTTCTGGTCCCACGATTGTTAGTCTAGCATAGCAATTGTTATTGCTAGAGAAAGAAAACTCCGACCAATATTACATTAATAATTTCACATGTGACAAAATAGTAGCACAAATTGTGTGATTCAATGATTGCCTGGATGTCTTTAGTGTCTGGTAAATTGATGTTTGTAATAGTTCCCGCTATGGAAGGGACAGACTCTTGCCTCCCTAATGAGAAGTAAACTTAAAAAAAATCAAAAGATTCTGAAATAATAAGGTCAGAAAACAGAAATTTAGTATTTTTTTTAATTGAAATTTTTAAGTCAGCATCACTATTTATACTAATATTATATAAAAGTAAAGTTTGTGTGTTTGTGACGTTGTAGGGGATAATCTCTGGATTTATTAAATCGAGTTTAAAAATTCTTTCTGTGTTGAATAGTCCATTTATCGGGGAGTGTCATAGGCTATGTAGTATCACGCTATGACTAATAGGAGTGGAGCAGTACTAAAATATGTTTAAAAAATGGTCGCGTTTTTTGCGCCTTCTAACGAAGTGGGCACGGGTCACCTAGTAAAGTATAATTTGGTTAACATAAAGTACTACTAAATAACCTACAATACAAAAACTTTCTTTTAAAATAAGATAAAAATAAAACTCCTATTATCTTTCTATAGGCGAAGGCTATATTGAGGCTTGATATATTCAAGGCCTTAAGGTCATTAACACTATATTTTGGTGTAAATAATTGCTCTTAACGACCGGTTAAACGCTTACTATCTAAACTTATAAACCTTGTAAAAGTTGCAAGATAAAAACTTTTTGATATAAAAAGGCAAGAAAAGAAAAACCATGTCTAATAAATTTGTCATAAAAGGTGACTAAGAGACTACGTACTAAGTATTAGTAAAAACAAAATTCGTCTGGTCAGCGGGATATCGGCAATCTAAAAACAAGTACCTACTGACCAAATATGGATGGATGCAGATGAATGCTTAATGGTCAGTCAACACGACTGAGTATATCATAATCATAAAAGCCCATTAATGTCCCACTGCAGGGACCGGTCTCCTCCCGTAACGGAGGGATACTTGGCCTACTAATACCACGCAGGCCAGACGTATTGGTATAGGGTTTAATACCAAGTTTTCCTTCTTTTTACTTCGTAAAGATAATATTCAGTAATAGTCCCTTAGTCGGTTTTTACGACACCCATGGGATGAGATGGGGTAGTGACATATTGTATTCTTACTACGTCACCACATAGAGAGACTGAGTATAGGCAGACTCGTTTTAGAGAAGATGTGTTTTGGTAAGCACAACGTTGCATAATGTGCCTCAAAACTTTCTACAGTCAGAGCTACAAATAAATGTAAACTGTTTCAAACATAATAATCTGACTTTGTGACAATTTTGAGCAGCATCAAAAATCCCGAATACTAAACTTGTCAAGGTGATAAGTTAACCTTTTCTAAGTGCGGTGTACCATATATTGTTAAATCTATTGTATAGTCACTTGCATTGTTTTACTATTGCGTCTTCTGACACAGTAAAATTTTTTAAAAAACTCACAGAAAAAAATACCTTTTCTATTTCCAATGCACGTAGTTCTATAACTAGAATTTTGTTGTAGCAAAATTATAATAAAAGCTGTAAGTGTTGTAAGCCTTGGCAATATTCGACGATGGTTCTACACCTACGAGTATATTGGTCCTTGAGTTTTCACGTGAATCTATTTGAAAGGGAAATTGATATGTCTCGTTTAGGACGTTCTTCTATTTCTATTCTATTAAGACGTTTTACGTTCTTCTTAAAAAAAATTCCTAAGCTCTAAAACAAACTATAGATTTTAGCAAGTAAATAACTTAACAGGTTGGCCGTCTGCCCAGTACACACAATAGTAAAATGTTTCATATAATATACAAGGGATAGGGAATGTGTTCAGACTTTCCCTGTCTATTGTATGTACTCTGTACTTTACTTTAATAATATAAATATAACATGTAACTTACCATTTATAACTTGTATAAATAAAGCTAGAAGCATCGCACTGACGCTTGCCCGCGTCCGCCATCTTGTGCTGGCGTCCATTTTGTTCACAACAACAACTGTCAAACACACTTCACATATTTTGTTCACATTACACTTTGCACTTTTTTCACTGTTTTAAATTCTTTTATGCATACGTTATACCTGTAACAAATGAAAACATTAATTTAAAAATGTACTAATAAACTGTCAAACGTTCCACTGCAGGGATGGGCCTAGCTCTTTACAAGGGTAATAAGTTTTTAATTACCAATAAACGTCCACTGCTGGATACAGGTCTCTTCCAAACATTACAACCTTGTACGGTCCCCTGCCTCCTTTATTGGACCAATTCATAAGTCAGTTTTTATTAGTTAAACCCAACAATAATTAAATTATTGTTTATTAGACAAAAATATTATAAAGAGATGCGATAAAAAAGCCTAAGCCAACTAATTTTCTACCAAAGTTTCGTCCTTAATAATGGTTAAGCCTGCGAAGGAATGCCTAAAATATCGGCTTTGGAATGGTCAGTAGCTGCCGGGGCTTGCTAAAAGGGCATGCTTTAGGTCTAAGCTTTCTTAAACATAAATAGAACCAAGAGCACTTAGATCAACCGACCAAGGTTAACAAGGACAGTTTTGTCTATCCTTCTCCTTGGATGTCCCACAAACGAACCCAAAACTTGGCAAACTCCACTCTTAGATATGGGGTCAAAATAAAATATACATGAGGTACGCTGACACCGTTTGATCAAACATTTGTAGGCCAAGGTGTGGTGTCGAATAACAAGTTTAGGGTCTAAGACCTCAAAGTAGGTTCAGTTTTGTTTATATTATATACACGGCTTTTGTTGATAGAATAATTTTGAGGTGCATTCCGACAGGTTCTTAACGAAAGAAAAAAATTAAATAATTTTTAAGTAAATTTAAGTTTAGTGGTAACAGTTAACAAGGAATGGTGCTCCCACTTTTATGTACTACCTACATGACGCTACCGTTATCATTGGATAATCCTTGGTTGTATGGTTATGTATGGTATACAATGGTTGCAGCGCCTAATTATAAGTCAGTAAGTAAGTCAAGAAAATGCGGCAGTAGAGTTTGTTGCGCTGCGCCGCTTTACTACGCTTACTAGCGCTTTGGAGGCGGTGGTAAAGTTTTCTGAACTTTGAAATGTATTTAAACTTAGATTAAGTAGTATCATCAAAAAAGATAACTACCGCACAAGGTAGCAATATTTGGAGGAGGACTATGTTCAGAAGTGGATGTCTATTGGCTGATATGACGATGATGATATCTAGGGTCATAGTAACTATTAAGTAATCTTTGCTAGGGTTGGAAGGGGCTAGGCTGTGCTCTGTATTGTTGACTTGTATACGCGGTTAGAGTAGATCAGAGTAGGGTAATTCTCGTAATTATATTAGTTTAAAATCTCAACTAAATCTCAGTCAGTCAACTTCAAATGTCACTTATGTCAAATTCGACACTTTATGAACCAATAAGACAGCGCCAAACGCTGATTATAATCTGTAGTGTTATTACATGGAGTTAACCGAAATGTAATTAAGTATAATGAATACATTTACGAGAATTGGTCTTTAGGTCTCTTTTCAAAGTTTCATTTATAGATATATCTCTCTCCGTGTGGTGAGTGGTGACGGAGTAAGAATACAATATGACTAAGGGACTATCTGTGAATATTAACTATACGAAATAAAAAGAAATAATACTTGAAATTAAACCCTATACCAATCCGTCTGGCCAGCGTGGTATTAGTAGGCCAGGTGTCCCTCCGTCACGGAAGGAGGCCCGTCCCTGCAGTGGGACATTAATGGGCTGTTATGATGATGATGATATAGGTATATCTCCGTGATAATAAAGGATAGTTTCCTATTCGTACTTCATTATCACATTAAATATTTATTTATTTTTAACGCACAAACTAAAACACATTCACACTAAGGTTGACTAATAACTGTTTGTTATGTAGGACAGGACAATGGTTTGTGTTGAATAATTAATACATAACAGATACCTAACAGTAAGTATTTGTTTTTAGTATACGGACACTATTAGGCCTGTTTACATAAATAAATTCACGCCTTGTTCCCATGCATCGCCGTAAGCAGAGAATACTAAACACCATGTGTTAATAAGATCTTTACAATCCTTTTACTTTTCTTCCTTAAAAACGTTGATTTGAAGGATAGACATAATAATATGATATACGCCAGGGCCCAATACGATTATTTGTGGATAGCAGAAATAAGTAATTGCTGTTTGCGTCTCCCGGAAAACGCAGCATGGACAGACCCAGAGAAGACCCTCAGAATTCATCGCTCACCTTTGACAGATGGAAGATGATAGAGGTATTTTTTTACATGAAAATGTCATTGTTTTAACAGATTGACTTTATTCAATTACCCTTACGCTAAATATCCAACCACCAAACAAACACATTATTTTTGCAACACAGTAAAAACCCACAGTACCTCAACAGCTAATTCCGTATGTCGAAACAAAGTATGGGACGTAACGATTGCGTAACCGCAGCGTCAACGTCGCGAATTGTACAATATCCTGTATGAATCATAATTGTATGGTCTACTTTGTAAATCCGTTTGTGACAGTTTTGTCTTCATCGGGCCTCCTCCCGTGACGGAAGGATACTTGGCCTACTAATACCACGCTGGGCACACGTCGTCGTGTCGTCAAATTCAGGTATAAGTAGGTAAACCAATAGGTGCCTAAGAGTTTTAATTGTTCATCATAACAACCCATCATTGTCCCACTGCAGGGTCGGGCCCCTCCCGTAACGGATTTAACAATATAACTATGTACTAACTTTGTGGGTCAAATATACATAAATACATAAACTTACGCCTTATCCCGTCCCTTCCTTATCCTGGCAAACAGTTTGGGCATCGTCCACATTCATTTCCATCTCTTTATTTGGCCCTTCTCCAATATGCAACCTATCTGGTCAACATAACATGTTTTCCGGGCCATACCCGCACCGACTAGCCCTTTCACACAAGCCTTGTATACTTGTTTCGTCAATCGCTCATCGTTCATTCTCTTAATGTGACCAAACCAACCTCAAACATGATTTTACGACATATATGACCTGAGGTGAGGTAGTGACACTATGTATATTATACGACACTTACTTCATCACCATAACTTTGTGTGCATGACACAAAATTTTGCATTGAGCAGGAATCAAACCCAAGTCTTGTATCATATTGTATGTAAGATGACTTGTAGTCTATGTTTTGTTCTCCAAGTGTTATTATTAATGTATGGGTATTCTACGTCGAGTTGTGTTTGTCTCTGTGAGAATATTTGTAACAACACTCACTCAACCGAGGTTACTGGGGCAAGAGTAATTTGATTTTATTGATAACATACTACTTACATTTATTTACAGATGGGGAATTTATGTTAATTGATCTATCTATTCATAAAGGTACGCCTTTAAAAATGTATTGAAAATAATGAAGGAATAAGTGGTAGTTAGAAGTAGGTCAACTTTTGAAGATCTTGGGCAGGTGTGTCGAAGTTCTTATTTAAACCGGTCTAACTTTTAAAACCTCTCCGTGTGGTGACGCGGTAAGAATACAATATGTCACCAACCCATCTCATCCCATGGGTGTCGTAAAAACCGACTAAGGGACTAACATCTTAACGAAATAAAAAAGAAGAAAACCTTGAAATTAAACTCTGTACCAATACGTCT
This sequence comes from Schrankia costaestrigalis, assembly GCA_905475405.1. NCBI lineage: Eukaryota > Metazoa > Arthropoda > Insecta > Lepidoptera > Erebidae > Schrankia > Schrankia costaestrigalis. The sequence continues at coordinate 10,068,309 of FR997853.1, read as the reverse complement.
GGCCAGCGTGGTATTAGTATGCCAAATATCCCTCCGTATCACGTGCATATACTTATTAGTAATAAGTTATTATAAGCTATCCCTGGCCCTCCCATACACACACAACCATGCTATTCTTAAACCCATACCATACAAGATATAAGTAAGGAAGCACACATAACTAAAAGAATGTTGTACGCGTATCCGCGACGTAACGGCCCGTCTGTCGAGTGTTGACCCACATATAGCAGGTTGTACCGTAGTACTATCATTATACACTATTCTTTATATGTTTTGTAGCGTATATACTGCGTGAGATAGCCGATGAAAAGATGGCGTAAATTGGCGTATTTTTGTACGGTGATCAAAGGTAAACGGGCATTTTGTTTGGACATACCCATGGCGTACACGAACGAAATATGGCAGGATATGTAGTTTAATATACCTTTTACTAACTAGTGTAGGTCCCACTGTTGTGGGGTATGGGAGAATAGACATATATGAAAAGTTAATTTCATTTTTCTACAAACAATAATGTTTAGTATTTGGTTATACCTACTCAAATACAGCAAAATAACTTTTTTCTCCCGGTAGGTACATTATTTATCTATACTAATATTATAAAGAGGTAAAGTTTGTGTGTTTGTTTGTTTGTGTGTTTGTGACGTTGTAGGGGGTAATCACTGGATCTACTGAACCGATTTCAAAAATTCTTTCCGTGTTGGATAGTCCATTTATCGGGGAGTGTCATAGGCTATGTAGTATCACGCTATGCCTAATAGGAGTAGAGCAGTAATGAAATATGTTTATAAAAGGGACGTTTAAAAACGTTTATTTTGTTTCTGCTGCTTAAACGTCTGGAGATATACTGAAATGATGTATTAGAGAATTGTATCTTAAAAAAAGTTTTACAATTAAGTCAACAATAGCATAGATCTGTCTATTAAGGTTGACTCATTACGACCTTTTTTATAATAATCAAATTTGATTTAAAGAAATGCATTGTTTGTAAAGGTATTTTGTGTATATGGTATTGACCCTTATCAAAATAAATACGTTTATCATTATATTTATTTAATTTTTAACAAAATTGACCTTTACAGCGATGAGATCCGATTATTAGTTTGAAAGATATCTCAGTTTTAAAATAATGCGCGAATAACGTAAAATATCTGTCTAACGCGATGTTAGTAGGTATCCGCTCGCTTGCTTACAATTTTAATTTTAAATACCTGTACTATAAATTAATTCTACCTCAAAAAGATCGCTTCATTATCATCATCATAATAACAGCTCATTAATGTCCCACTGCTGGGACGGGCCTCCTCCAGTGACGGAGGGCTACTTGGCCTACTAATACCACGCTGGCCAAACGGATTGGTATAGGGTTTAATTTCAAGATTTCCTTCTTTTTATTACTTAGGTAAAGATAATATTCACGGATATTCCCTTAGTCGGTTTTTACGGCACCCATGGGATGAGATGAGGCGGTGACATATTGTATTCTTACTCCGTCACCACACGGAGAAAAAGATCGCTTGGTCGGACTAAATTCGGAGGGCGGAAGACCCTGTTCTGTGGCGTTTGTTGGGAGAGGCATTTTGTCCAGCAGTGGACTGCGATAGGCTAATTGGTTTATTGATTAATACCATGTATTCTTAATCCATCGTTACATGGATAATACTCTATACTAATATTATAATAAAGAGGTAAAGTTTGTGTGTTTATTTGTAAGTTTGTGACGTTGTAGGCGGTAATCTCTGGATCTACAGAACCGATTTTTAAAATTCTTTTTGTGTTAAATAGGCCATTTATCGGGGAGTGCCATAGGCTATATAGTATCACGCTATGACTTATAGGAGTGGAGCAGTAATGAAATATGTTTAAAAAAGTGACGCGTTTTTTTCGCCGCTCAACGAAGTGGGCACGGGTCAGCTAGTTTTTATTAATTAGAAAAACGATATTAAAGTCTACAATTTAAAACTATTTTGGTGTTTGTACGCGAGATAAAAACAAAGTGGGTCAAATACGCCCTGTTACCTTTTGCGTTTTGAGTTTTGCATCATCACATCACTGTCGATGTCTCTCCGTCCTTGTTTGCGTTAATATTCTAAACTACTACTGAGTTCAGAATTAAGTGGAGAGAACTCGGTAGCTCTTTACAAAATCATATATTGTTTAATTAAGTATACTTTTAAGAGAATGGGTGCTTTTTTTCGTTTGTTTTTAATAAGCATGTAAGTAATCAATTAGCATGTTTCTTTGTAGGTCTTTAGTGTGGGCATTTTTACGTAAAGCATCAGCATCATCGTAAAGAAACCAAATCAGCCTAAGTCGTCACATTATGCAAACGTCACATTAGAATCCATGAGAAAATTCCTGTAACTAACTAATGAAAAGAAAACTAAAATAGAATTTACATCTTCGGGTCAACACTTCTATAACAAGGCATAAGCCTTGTTATAGAAGTGTTGTCTATAGATCCATGCTAACTTCTAAACTAAAGATGATAGATATGTTTTGATGATGTAGCCTTCTTCATCTTCAAATTCTAAGAATCTTTCTTCTTAATTATTTTTATGTAACTTCAAAAACAAAAAAGCTATGAATTTAAAAAAAAAATTGAAATCGATTTTTTGCTTTCCTGAAAAGTCGGGTTTTGGTTTATACGCCAATTGAACCCAGAGTTATCGGTAAGTATAGAAGTTTAAGACATTAAACTATGGACAACAAGAGGCGTTAAAACAATGATTAAGATTATGACTGTGCATTGCACACTGACTGACTGTGTATATATTTGAAAATCTAATGTATGTACACAAAGATATAAACAAATATAAAAAAAAAAGTTATATACACAATGTTAATACAAGAAATAAAAATAAACTTGCTGTTCTCCACACTAGGCTTCATAAAATAAGTAATTCTTTCGCTGGTAATGGTATTCGTTTAAAAACGAATACCATAAAATTATAAAATTATAATAAGCTCCCTATGGAAGTTAAAGAATTGTCAATTAATAAATTTAAATCTTTCATTAAACATAAGTTAATATTGAAATCATATTACAGTGTAAAGGATTACTTAAACGATAAAAATGCCTGGATCTGAATTGTCCTGTTTTCTTAATAAAATATTTGTGAAGTGATCACCTAAAAGAGCGATAGGAACCCAGCAGAGTTTCTTGTGGGTGTCTTCTCTGTTATGGTAGTGTTCCGAACCCTCAGTAAACTTAGCCGTTAAGTTAGACGTGCTGTGATCACTATAAAAACTCCGACGTTCATTAAATGTCATTGACGTGACTTAGATGAAATAAAATATTTTTTCATTTTCAATAAAATTCACCGGTGCAATGGAAATAAAATGTTCATGTTATTACACCTATCGATTATAAGTTTTAGCTTAAACCTGTATAAAATCCACAAAGTTCGTTGACACCATACGGTATTAGACTATTTAGTTTGAAATATGTGAATAAACATGCTAATATAACGGTGTTTGGACTAATTCTGATGAGAAATAAAATTATTAATAAATACTTTATACGATTTCATATTGTCAGACTTACAGACAACGGGAATTCAAGCTATAATTAATTTTGGAAAGAATGTTTTTTATATTAGAAAGAAAGAAAAATATTTTATTTGGTAACACCAAGGCACATAGAACAATAAAATTACAAGTACAAGTTAAATAAGACACACAATTTACAGTAAACAAAAAACATAAAAAATAAAACAACAATCGGCAACATGCACCCCGTGTACCAAATAGATATCCAACTCAGCATGTGCCAAGGCTCAAGAGACCTGAGATCCTGGCGCTGATTTTCAGTTGGACCCTGAGCATCCACGGGTGTCAAGCTAACAAGAATAATAAAAAAAATAGCTATACTAACGACCTACCCCTGCTACGCACGGGTGAAATGCAGCTGCTGTATCACAATTAAGAAACTGATTAATCTCTACATAACATCTCTTCTGTTAGAATGAAAGAATGTTCGGAATAAAGCTCCAAATGCATAGTAATTAATGTCGTATTCACTACATCATCATAACAGCCCACTGGGACGGGCCTCCTCCTGTGACGGAGGCCAGGGATACTTGGTCTACTAATACCACGCGGGCCAAACTGATTGGTATAGGGTTTAATTTCAAGTTTTCCTTATTTTTATTATGTAAAGATAATATTCACGGATAGTCCCTTAGTCGGTTTTTACGACACCGATGAGATGAGGGTGGTGACATATTGTATTCTTACTCCGTCACCACACGGATTCGAACTAAAATCAATATAATTTAACCAATCGAGTTGATGTGTCGAGTGAATCCGACAATCGTTAGTTACAAATATGTAGGTATAATATACAGGGTGTTTGGTACATCGTTTGCCAAATTGAAGTAGCTGATAGAAGAGGTCATTACCCGTCTTTCCTCACTCCCCTAGCTGGTTTTAACCTCAACATATTTTAGATATCGATGTAAAGCTATTTTTAAAAGAAAAACCCAATATTTACCATGAATACTTAAATTTTTTTTAAAAATTCTTCCGTGAGTCCTTATAATTATGTTTTGTTTTAAAGTTTAATACTAGGAGCATCAAATAAATTCATAATAGCTCACCTAAAACGTCAACTTTTTGTTTATTGACTTATTATAACTAATACAGACAGGTTTTTATCATTTACTATAGCGTCAATAATTACGATTAATGTTATTCATCAAACGTGTTTTCTTTACTTCGAATTATGTATTACACATGTTTTGTAAAAAAAACTATTTACTCTTTTATAACATGTTGTATACCAATGGAAAGAGGATAAAGTAAGGCATTTATTCAGAAAATGGAAGAACTTTCTCTCTTTTATTTTTTTTTAAATTGTACTGTGAAGTTGATCATATCTTTAAGTTTTACCTGTCTCTATAATTATAATAAGTCAATAAACAAAAAGTTGACGTTTTTGGTGAGCTATTATGAATTTATTTGATGCTTCTAGTATTAACCTTTAAAACAAAACAAAATTATGAGGACTCACGGAAGAAATTTTTTAAAAAATTCAAGTTATCACGGTAAATATTGGGTTTTTCTTTTAAAAATAGCTTTACATCGATATCTAAAATATTGAGGATTAAAATATTGAAATATTGATTGAGGTTAAAACCGGCTAGGGTAGTGAGGAAAGACGGGTAATGACCTCTTCTATCAGCTATTTCAATTTGGCAAACGATGTACCAAACACCCTGTATATTGACAATTTTATCAGTATGTCTGATAGCTGTTTTTATTACCAAGCGGGTGTTTATGATATTATGATGAATACGGGTAATGTATTGGTTTTATCTTTTAACATGCCTGCAATTACTTCCATTTCATGTCATATTGTTATATTGAACATGTATGTGATTGGATATAGGGGAAGAGGACGACCAAAGAAACGATGGATGGATTATGTGAAAGACGATATGGCTGCGAAGAGTGTGACTTGTGAGATGACGTCCGATAGAAAAGTATGGAGGCAGAAGATATGCTGCGCCGACCCCAAATAAAATTGGGATAAGGGCTGGGGAATGATGATCATGTCATATTGTTATAAAAAAAACTTTTGCTGCGTTTATTATGTAGGTTCCATGAATAGTACATTTAAACGAGAGATAACCATCCGTGTGGTGACGGAGTAAGAATACAATATCACCCCATCTCATCCCATGGATGTTGCAAAAACCGACTAAGGAAATATACTATCATTACAGAATAAAAAGAAGGAAAACTTTAAACTAAACCCTTTACCAATCCGTCTGGTCAGCGTGGTATTAGTAGGCCAAGTATCCCTCCGTCACGGGAGGAGGCCTGTCCCTGCAGTGGGACATTAATGGGCTGTTATGATGAGAGATTAACGCAAGATGCTGGGTATCTATATCATTCTTGTCGTTTGGCTCTGAAGCTAATGCCCGATTTACACATCGACAAGTACAGTAGCGAGTTAAGTAGTAAGTTGTTGATTAAGTTGATAAATAGATCTCCATCCTATTTTTTGGCGAGTTAAGTTGGCGAGACGCGAGAGAGGGGTCTACTTCGTACTTAACTCGCCAAAAAATAGGATGGAGATCTATTTAAATCAACTTAATCTTAAAATACTACTTAACTCGCTACTGTACTTGTCGATGTGTAAATCGGGCATAAGAGTCAGCTTTCACGGCCAATGTTAACTGTGCTGAATCGTCACGCAAATTAAAGGTGTTAATTTTGATAGAAGTAAAGCGAATGCGAATGACGACCTCAAAAAGGTCTCTGGGTCGGACTAGATGCGGAAGGCGCAGGACCGTTTTCTGTGGCGCGTGTTGGGACAGGCCTATGTCCAACAGTGGACTGGAACAGGCTAGTTGATTGATCGAAAGCGAAGGCTATGAATGATAATATATCAGACAAATGTAAATCTTGGTGGGTAAGAAAATGATAAATATTATATAAACGGGATATTAACGCGCATTTAATTTACCTTTATTTTACTTGACGTTTCGGCACAGGTTGCACTGGCCGTGGTCGCAAGCTGACTGGTGATGCGACGTCACAGCTTCGTCTTCGTGATAGATAATATATTATTATCATCTACCCTCGCATCTTGAGATGTTAATATAAAGTCCCCCTACACACAACACTGACCGTATCGCTGTTCTGTACGTTAACCGACCGTTCAAAAAAGGGAGGTATTGTTTTCGATATCACTGGATTCCACGTTGCTGACAACTTGAAACCGTCATCCCGGTTAAAGTTTCATCACCAGTCAGCTTGCGACCACGGCCAGTGCAACCTGTGCCGAAACGTCAAGTAAAATAAAGGTAAATTAAATGCGCGTTAATATCCCGTTTATATAATATTTATAATAATGAAACGCGATAGTTTAAAAGTTACAATTGCTAACCGCTACGGGTCGGAAAGTGCAAACTTAGTGCGTCATCTTGAATACCTACGGAAAAATCGAGCGAAAGTAGAAACATCGTTGATATTTTTAGTTAAGTGTCGCGATAATAACTTACTACCTACGTGTGTACGTATAAAGCCGCGTAGTGATATCGCATTTTCACGTAGGATTCTAACTAACGCGAGTGAACGGCTTCTGAGACAATTAATACGGAACAAACACAGTGAACTTAATGACATTAACAGTGAGCTATATGAAGTGCATAATATATGTTGTGGTATTTTATCTCGTGAGGATTTTGAATTGTGTGATCGGATAACGTTTTTGCAGGCAAGTCGGACTTTCGAGTTGTGTAGTGATACTCATACCCGCAAGTTCTCGAACCTTCTTAACCGCCGTTATGTAAAAAACAAAACTGTCCCGTCTGTGACATACCCACACAAAGAGACTGTTATCAACTTATCGGATACCAAACTAGATGAACCCACGACTAGTATTCTGGCCAAAGGCATGAATTTCGCCCTAACACCTAAGCGAATCCCGTACGAAAAAATAATCGGTAGTGTCGAGGAGTCGATTATACGTAATAAGTTGCCACCCACTGATGCCGATACTCTCAGGCAGGACGTGTCAGTAATATTGCGGAAATCTAGGACCCCGGCGAGTAACGTCACTACAGAAGAGCGTCAAGCACTGAAAGAGATCAGGGAAAATTCTGACATTTTAGTGCTTAAGGCCGATAAGGGAAACGCCACTGTAGTGATGAACACAACTGGTTATTACGGTAAAATGGGGGTACTACTAAGTGATGATAAGGTGTACAAACCGGTATCATATAACCCCACGGCCAGAGTGTCACGGAAAATACGCTCACTAGTCCAAGATCATATGGACCTTTTCACAGAAGACGAGTACGAGCGGTTAAATAAACCAAAATCACACCAACCACCTAAGTTATATGGGCTACCTAAAATACATAAGTCTAACGTACCATTGCGGCCTATCGTGAGTCAAATCTCTTCTCCTACTTACGACCTTGCAAAGTACGTTACGTCAGTATTACAGCCACTTGTGGGAAAAACACAGTCTTTTGTGAAGGACTCGCGCCACTTTGTCCAGTTGACAAGGAATTTACGATTGGAACCTGACGAACTGATGGTGAGTTTTGATGTCGAATCTCTGTTCACTAATATACCAATCAAAGAATGCGTTGAGGTCGTTAGAGACAAATTGAGTGACAATGATATGCCCCACAACTATGTTGATCTTTTAAAACACTGCTTGGATGGCAACTACTTCCTTTTCCAAGGTCAATACTACCTCCAGATTGATGGCGTCGCAATGGCGAGTCCAGTAGCCCCGGTACTGGCTAATCTCTGGATGGAACATTTCGAAGAGAAGGCCCTGAGCCTGGGCCCAAAAACTATCAGACTTTGGAAACGTTATGTTGATGACATCTTCAGCATAGTCAAAGGAAGCAAGCAAGAGGTAGATCAATATATTGCACATCTTAATGCTCTCCATCCAAAGATGCGTTTCACGTATGAAATGGAGGTGGACAGGTCATTGTCTTTCTTGGATGTCAAGCTAGTAGCTGTATTACTAATAAACCTATAAAGTGCAAATGGATAAGTAGAGGTTTAATACAATCCAGCAAACATAAACGACATCTCTACATGCAGTACAAACTCTCCAGAACTAGGAATAACAAACAGAGATACAACAGATATAACAAAATATTTAAAAAATGTATTAGACAGGCGCAAAAAATAGAAAGTTTTAAATATATAAATAATGCAAATAATAAATGTAAGGCGGCATGGAACATTATAAAAAGTAATGTTCAAAATGAACAACATTCCAAAAAAATAGAAAAAATTACAATTGACCAAAATGACCACACAGATCCAAACCACATAGCACAATTATTTAACGATTATTTTATAAATTTAGCAAATGTTGACATTAGTAAAATTAATAACTCAATTACCACTAATACTTACCTGAATTCAATTCCTCAAACCCCAAATTCAATTTTTTTAACTCCTGTATCAAATAATGACGTTTTTAAAGCAATAAACTCAATGAAAAACTCTAACTCTACAGGATATGATAACTTACGAACTAATATTTTGAAGTTGTGTGCCAAAAGTATATCAGCTCCTTTATGTCACATTATAAACATGTCTTTCTTCAATTCAATTCAATTCAATTTCTTTATTTATTTCTCTCAATAAGGTACATACAGTGTAATAGTAAAACAAGTAAATGATAGAAAATGTGAAGGAACCTTAGTGAGAGCTGGAGTTTATACTAGGTTCGAGACCTGTGTGACAAATCTCCAGGCTCTCTCATAAGTAATACATTAAAGTTGAAATGAGAGCATACTACAAGTACTTAGTGATAGGTAATAACAGAATTTCTTATTAAGAGTAAAACAAAAATAAGTTGGGTGTGTGTGTATGTGTGTGTGTGTATGTGGGTGTGTGTATGTGTGTGTGTGTATGTGTGTGTGCATATGTGTGTGTGGATGTGTGTGTGTGTATGTATGTGTATGCTTTTGTGTGTGTCCTTTCGCTTGTTTGGGTGCTGTTCATTTTAATATGAGGATGATTTTTTCCGTTTGCTCGTAATCTAAACTTTTTAGCCAATCTGTAACTGACTTTTTACAATTTATTTTGGTCATTGGGTGTATATTTAATATCTTATTCACCTTGTTGTACGTGTAGTTTCCCAGGAAATAAAAAGATCTTTGGGCCATTCTTGTCTTGACTGATATAGACGAACATACTTGGTATTTTCTACGTACGGAAACTGTGTTAACGGGGTCATAAGGAGTTAGTGAATGAGTGATGAGAATTATATTAAGAATAAATAATTTGCGAACAGAGAGAACATCGCAAATTCTGTAAACGTCAGTCGTGGGGTGACGATACGGCAGCCGCCATCCCACTTTTAGGACAGCTCGCTGGGCACGTTCTAGCTTTAGTAAATATGTTTTATTTGCTCCACCCCAGACTGCGATACAGTATTGCGTAAGGGATTGACAGAGAGCGAGATAAGTAAGCTTGAGAACGTGGTTATCAACAGAGTTACGTAGGTCTTTGAAAATGTAGATTAATTTTCGTAATCTGGAGGCAAGCGCATCTATGTGTGTGTGGAATGTAAGCATGTCATCAATTTGTACCCCAAGGTATTTAACGGAGCTTGATTGAGTCAGAATAGAGTAGTTACAGGCAGATGCGGGAGTAATTTCACCAGTGTGTGCAGTAAGTGAATAGGAGAGGGAAGGGATTTTACCAGGTGAAGTAAGTGAGAAAGTGAGGTAGGTTGATTTGCTTACGTTGAGGCTCAGTCTGTTGTTAGTTAGCCATTGAGTAACTGAGTTGAGGCTGGATTGTGCGCTACCGAATGTGGATTCCCACGAGTTACCATAAGAAATAAGGGCAGTATCATCGGCGTAGGTAAAAATAGATGTGTTCTCCAGCTGTAATTGACAAAGGTCATTTATGTATAACAAAAACAAGGAAGTCTTTCTTGCAAGGACGTTTTCCGTCACGACTCAAATTCTCAGTGGTCAAACCAGTATATAAAAAAGGAAACAAGTCCGATCTAAATAATTACAGACCCATCACGCTAATACCGATTATCTCTAAGGTTTTCGAACGATTAATGTACGATAGGCTTTATGGTTTCTTAGAAAAAAATGATATTCTACGACCTGAACAGAATGGCTTTAGGAAAAACTATTCCACAAGCTTGGCATGTTACTCACTTGTTAAAATGATAACTGAAAGTCTCAATAATCGAAGCCAAATAGCAGCTGTATTTCTAGATATGTCGAAAGCTTTCGATTTTGTGAACCATAAGCTTCTGTTAAATAAATTGGAGAAGTGTGGCATTCGTGGAAAAGCGTGGAAATGGCTAGAGAGCTATCTTACAAACCGTCACCAACAGGTCGAAATAACAAATTCGTTGGGGAGGGACAAATGTATCTCAAGGTCAGATTTTAAAGAAAATAGATCAGGCGTGCCTCAGGGCAGCATTATCGGCCCTCTCTTATTTCTGCTCTATATAAATGACTTGCCCAAAGCAACAACAAATAAGTGCATATTATATGCCGACGATACGACCCTTATAGTAGAGAGCAATGATAAAAAGGACATAAATATTAAAATCAACGATGCTTTACGAGACATAATTAATTGGCTAGACAAAAATCATTTAAAAATAAACTTGACCAAGACCAAAATTATACATTTTCAAACCTATAACAGCCACCCTACTGCACTTAATATAAATTATAAAAACAACGTAATAGAAGTAGTGGATAGTGTGCAATTTTTGGGAGTAACTTTTGACCAATATTGTAATTGGAAACAACACATTGAAAATGTTTGTCTAAGTATTGATAGGTTTGTATATGTTCTGTACCGCCTTGGCCAAATATCTGGCACAGCCACTGCCTTAAGTGCATATCACGGTTACATATCTTCTAAATTAAGATATGCTCTTATAATATGGGGAAACTCAGTAGAAGCAAATAGAGCTTTCGTGGCACAAAAAAAATGCATTCGCGCATTATTTAAATTAGAAAATTCGGAAAGCTGTAAAGAGTATTTCAAGAAATTTAACATTCTACCCATGCCTAGTATGTACATATATGAGGTGTGCATTTTCGTTAGAAGACATCTACACCTATTCTCTAAGCACAATGATGCAGTGAGCAGACCAGGCAGACATATCCATAAATTACTAGTTCCAAAACAGAGAGTACAAATAGTAAGCAGAAACATTTACTGTATGGCTATACGCCTTTATAATAAACTGCCGAACAGGCTAAAGGAAATAAACTTTAATGACTTTAGACGTAAATTATTTAAACTGTTAATTGACAAATGTTATTATAAAGTACAGGATTTCTTAGACGATAAAACACTGACATGACCGCTATTATTAATATATTTTTTTTTTATTATTTATAATACCTTAATATCATCTGACATTGCCTAATTTTGTTTTAATTTAACTGACATTACTATTATATTTCATTCACTACAGTTTATTTACACAATTTGATAAATGTTAATTATTTTGAAACAAAAACCAGTAAGTAGGTAAATGTATTATAAGATGGGCAGTCAGATGTAGGCAAAATTTAAAAAAAAAAAAAAAAAAAAAAATTGAAAATTTGTACACCATTTACTGGTAGAGTATGGCTTGAACTCACCAAACACTTATAATACCTGTAACATGTACCCATATTCTGACAAATAAATTTCATTTCATTTCATTTCATTTCATTTCATTTCATAGTCGTAAGACCAGATGGGTCCATATCACATAGTGTTTACCGTAAACCTACACACACGGACAGGTATTTACACGCAACGTCTCATCACCACCCGCGACACCTTCAATCTGTGATAACATCATTAAAGAACAGAGCATATGATCTCTGTGACCCTGAGCACCTGGGGCGAGAGCTAGACCATGTTCAGGAGGTACTTACGAACAATGGATTTAAGGTTAATACGCGAGAGAGACCAATAAAAAGAGAGAGACATCCTGGAGTGAACAGGCAACCTGCGTACCTACCTTATCTGAAAGGCGTGACAGATAAGATTGGCTCGGTGTTGAGAAACTACTCAATACACACCATTTTCACCCCGGAGGCCAAGGTTAATAGCATAGTACGCTCACCAAAGGATGTCCTACCTCTGCAATGTCCTGGCGTGTACAAAATTGACTGTAGCTGTGGCAGTTCTTATATTGGGCAAACAAAGCGGACCATTGCTGAAAGGCTCAAAGAGCACATAGCTGCTGTGAAGAACCGACAGACCAACAAGTCAGCTATCGCCGAACACTTGGTGAACGCTGGCGCTAATCACTGGATCGAGTTTCATAAGCCACGGGTAATCTCCACCGATCGCCACCATTACTCAAGACTTGTGCGCGAGGCCATTGAAATCAAAAAGTTCCCTAAAAACTTTAACCGGGATGACGGTTTCAAGTTGTCAGCAACGTGGAATCCAGTGATATCGAAAACAATACCTCCCTTTTTTGAACGGTCGGTTAACGTACAGAACAGCGCTACGGTCAGTGTTGTGTGTAGGGGGACTTTATATTAACATCTCAAGATGCGAGGGTAGATGATAATAATATATTATCTATCACGAAGACGAAGCTGTGACGTCGCATCACCAGTCAGCTTGCGACCACGGCCAGTGCAACCTGTGCCGAAACGTCAAGTAAAATAAAGGTAAATTAAATGCACGTTAATATCCCGTTTATATAATATTTATAATAATGAAACGCGATAGTTTAAAAGTTACAATAAGAAAATGATGTAAGATAACATCAGATTAACATCAGGCGCCTTAGAGCCATTCAGGTATGCCAATTAAAAAAAAATGATTGTTTGCTTTGCACTGTGTGTTTACATGTATAACATGTACGTATTTACAAACAAATCAGCTGAAAGATATTATACACCAATCCAACCCAGTATAAATTTTAATTTAATCAGCATGTCAATTTACGTACCTTAAAATCGTTAAAAATACGATTAAGTTAAATTGTCTTACCTATTGTGTGAGAATTTGACAACTGAAAGTTGGTACGAGAATAAGGTACGAGATTTGACATACAGAAGAAAAATATAAGATTCATTCGTGTTTACATTGTTAGGAAGGATATCTGACATTGCTGGTCTAAAAAAATAATCATTCTCTGGGGCTATCGCAACCGCGACAGCTGTACCTATACGAGTACGTACGCCATATGTTATTTAGCCCTCTGACAGGTGGGGCTTTATTTGGGGAAGGCACTTTTCGGCACCATGGTCGTTTTAGCAATATGGTCATTTTAGCACCATGGTCCTTTCAGCACTATGGTCATTTCAGCACCATGGCCCAAATAGGGCAAAAGTTCCCGTCATCCCCGGAGCAGGTAAGTCCCTGCTTTATCCATCTCAAAACATAAATAAGTAATGGAGGTGTCTCGTTACCAAAGATATCGTGTATGAAAGCTGAATTATAAACAGCTGTCCAGATGAACGATGGAATCGCGTGCTATTGAAAACATTGCTTTTATTTGTTTTCTCTGGACATTGTCATGTACATGCAGAAGTATATACTTACTGTATTCGGCAACAGTCGACATTTCAACTTCGTAGATCAACGTTTCAAACTACAAAATGCAAGTGTCGCTATAGGGCGACTGCTGGCGTCGAAGCATGGTCGGCGCGGCGGTTGCCACCGAAAGCGCGTCGACGCATGCAGTTTTTTTTTGTTCAGGACGAGTAGTTTGTCTCCTGGGACATTTACTACTTTACGCGGGCTGTGGTGGGGGGATGGCCCTCAACCAAAGACATTTAAGTGACTTGTCTCAGGGGCACTCCCTATAGGGTACGAACCTCGGCCTGGACCGTCACTGACTAACAGGACGTGCGGAAATCACGCCCTCTAGGAGCGAACGCGGCGCGTATTACGGAACCACGGACGTGTTGTTGTGGCTTCGCGAGCCGTGTAAGCTCTACGTTGAGCGATCGTGCGTGATCCTATCATCCGGCTCTTCGAGAGCATGCCTAGGTCTACGAATTTTGGATGAACTAGAAGGGATGTACCCGGACGCCTCAACCACTAGTTGGTTGGGGTGAGTGGCAGCCGTTCCGGGAACAACGACTGCAGTTACCAGAACATGCCGCTCGTGTGTGGAAGCTCTTAGAGGAAGCCTATGTCCAGCAGTGGCCTTCTTTTAGTTGACAAATTCTTGTTTTTGTAATTTTGTTATGGCTGTGTATAATAAACTATTTCTATTGATACGATGACATAATATACAAAACTTTCATATATTTTGTCCACATAACAATATTAAATCAAAAACTTTCTGTTAAATAACATACAAATAATGCATGATTAAGTAAGAGATTATCGCTTATTAAAATTAATGCATAATTTATATAATTAATTATTCACTAAACTACTTTCGGTCGTTAATAAAAATTATTCTAACTTTCTTTATTAACATTGTGCATAACTTTGTTTTTTTTTTGTACTTATTATCTCTACTGTTGTTTGTTTGCATTCGATAATAAAATAAAATAAAACTTAATGCAACTTCTGAAGTAGACCATGGTATAATGTTAAGAAAATTACTCCTGCCTGTGGGTTCCCTCGAGCGTAAGTAAATGATTTCAAAAGCTCTGAAATACATAGGTACTATTTCATCCTTATTTCAAATACCTATTGAATTTTGTTTATAAAGGACATTTAATGTGACTTTTTTGTTTATTTTTTATATAATGGGAGGCAAACGAGCCAGCAGGTCATCTGATGGTAAGTGATACCCGCCATGGACACATGCAACATCAGAGGAATCACAGATGCGTTGCCGACCTTTTATAAGGGTTTCTTGAAGCTCGCCAAGTCGTAACTGTCCGGAAATATCGCCGCAGCGAGCTTGAAACTAAAGCCCGATTTACACATCGACAAGTACAGTAGCGAGCTAAGTAGTAAGTTGTTGATTTAGTTGACTTAAATAGATCTCCATCCTATTTTTTGGCGAGTTAAGTTGCCGAGATGCGAGAGAGGGGGCTACTGTACTTGTCGATGTGTAAATCGGGCTTTAGTTGCGTTCTAATAAAACAAATAGCGATTTAGCTGGCAGGATATTTACGGAAATTAGCTGTAAGCCTGCGGGTGCACGTAATATTATAACTACAAGATTTCCAAAAACTTTTTAGGTAGGTATACAAAATTTGTAGTTATCACTTAAAAATAAAGAAATACCGAGATACATTTTGGAAAATGATTTTGTTTTGTATACCTAATTGGTATGATGTATTGTTTGTATGAAATGATTCATGCATCTAACTTTAAAATGGCGTATTTTAAATAACTGCATGCCCTTTAAGTTCTTAAAACGATGGCCAGACCAGGACCACGTGCGTCGTGGTTTTAAACATCAACCCCCTTAGGCTGAGCGCAGACTTGCAACACGACAGTCTTAAGACAGACTATTGCTTTACAATATGTATGAATATGCGCACACTTGGAACAAAACGTCGTAGAGACAATATTGTCTCAGATAGACGAATACCGCACGGCGACAAGTCTGACTAACGATTGTCGGCTTCCCTTTTGTATCAATGCGGGCGCGCACACTAAAGACAAAACTGTCTACCGTCACACCCCTCACCCCGCACGCACCCCACTCTCGTCCGAGCATTCAGAAAGTAAACACGTGACATCATGTTTACAGACGAAGAACTCGTAGAAAAATTAATTGATTGAAATTAATTGAAATCTTTCGCTGTATATGGGATGCACCCAATATTTACGTTTACGTCGTCGTTTTGCAAGGGCACGCGTAATAAGGATGCTTAATACACTAGTATCTATGAAGTCCATTTTGATACTGATGGTAAATTGACGGGAGCGTGCGCCGCGTTCTATTATGAGACAAAACAGTTTTGTTTTAGTTTCACGCACCCCACTCTCGTCCGAGCGTTCAGAAAGTAAACACGTCACGTGATGGGCAGTTGGATAAATACTCAAATGATAAAAACTCAGTAAATATCCAAAAGTGAGTAAATACTCGTAAATATCCGAATTCTTGGATAAGTACTCAAAAAGGATAAATACTCGGCTGCATTCATGTATCTAATGTTTTGGAGTATTTATCCAAGAATTCGGATATTTACGAGTATTTACTCACTTTTGGATATTTACTGAGTTTTTATCATTTGAGTATTTATCCAACTGCCCATCACTGCACGTGTTTACTTTCTGAACGCTCGGACGAGAGTGGGGTGCGTGCGGGGTGTGACGGTAGACAGTTTTGTCTTTAATGTGCGCGCCCGCATTGATACAAAAGGGAAGCCGACAATCGTTAGTCAGACTAGTCGCCGTGCGGTATTAGTCTATCTGATACAATATTGTCTATTAGACGTTTTGTTCCAAGTGTGCGCATATTCATACATATTGTAAAGCAATAGTCTGTCTTAAGACTGTCGTGTTCTAAGTATATTACAATAAAAAACTTATATATTAATATGTTTAAAAAATAAATAAAAGTATAGTAAAATAATATATTTGAATTTAGTTATAAACAAGTATTTATTCGAGAGGGGTAAAATATAGTATTCTACGTAATGAAACCAAGATAAAATGAATTAAAAAAAATAATTTTCTAATTAAAAACGGACTTCAACGACAAACTTGATTATAATAACTACTTACCAATAATATTATATTATAAAAGTAAATAATTATATCATGGTCACAAATCAAAGAAAAGAAACTTCTTTCTTTGTTTTGAAGTCGGTTAAAAATATAGTAACTTTCGAAGGTAAATTTCCAGGTTGATGCAAAGTATTGCAAAGATAGTCAAAACCAGTTATAATATTAAAAAAAACTAAATATTTTGATAGGAAAATGCATCAGAGTTTTTATCCCAAGATTTGGATAAATACTCGGGTAGGAACGAGTGTTTATGAGTATTTACTCAAAAATGAGTTTTTATCCGATTATAATTCCATCACTGAACACGTGGTCATGTATGCCGAGTATAATCCCATCACTGATTATGAGACAAAACAGTTTTGTTTTATGTGTGCGACGTATCGTAGTCAAAACTGTTTCGTTTTAGTTTTAAGACAGACTTGTCTCTATGAGACAAGTCAGTCTTGAGACAGTCTAGTCTCCAATGTGCGGTCAGCCTTACTCATAACATACTATACTACTATAAACAAATAAATACTAGTCGTCCAACACAACTTTTTTATATATAATTTTTATATATATTTTTTTAAATTTTAATTTGTAGTTATGTTATTTTGATTTTTAATTTGATGTATAAATTTTATTAATGAACGTGTTGTCACCTAGTCACTGTCAATGTTGTGTACGCTTATAATTGGCATACATATCAGAACAATACATATAATATGTTAGTTTAAAAAAATATATAAATATGTAGGTATAGCTGTTAGTGTACCATATTAAATAAATAAATAAATAAACACAAAAATACACCCACTATATTACTAACCCTCATTCTCAATACTTGGCTAAAGAGGTAAGGGCACTAGTGACCCAAATAACAGAGAACCGGTTCCTGACATTAACCGCGCTGAACCTGTCTACAATACTACTGAGTGACCGCCTACATACGAACGAGTACATTAATTATTATGTTTATTGTAAGCTACGTCGAATCTCAACTCTACTCGTTTTAAAAAGAGGTACAAAAAAGTTTAAAATTTACATGATCATATCTCCTAAACGGATAGACATTTTTCGAATTTTGTTTTGTTTCTCACTACCTTAACTTATCCTATTGGTAGTCGTGAAATCCTAAAGGGAAGCTATTATTTTCAGAGTTCTACTAATAGTTGTCGGGGTATACTTAGTAGTATTTTATCTTTAGACGTTGCATTGGTTACTTAGTCAGTGGAAGAATATTTAACTTGAATTTGTCGTCGCTTTACAAAGAAGTGAACCCTCACTTCTTTGGGCAGCTCATACCCATGAGTTGCCCTTGCATGCTCTAAGAAAGCCAGCATGGTCTGCCTTACAAGTATGTCTACCTGTCAACGCAGAGAAACTCTAAAACGACTCTATCTTGGTGGCCGCGAAGAGAATAATTGTCAACTGAGCTTGGTACATGTTACCTATTTTAATTGGTAATTGTAGTCGGTAAATTATAAGACTAGGAGTCTAATACAGTGGGTGCCTGCACTGACCGAACCTTTTTGATGTAGGTAACGCAATTGTCTCTGTAAGCTGAATCGACAATAAACTGATCAAATTTGTAGCAACGAGACCACGAATTGGTTAAAGTAGCGTAGGCCGGACAAGCTGACGAGGTTGACCAGAAATGGTTGTATATGAGGGAGGAGGACAGAAATGAGTAGCCCGAGCTTTGGACAGCTTATGTAAAAAGCTGATTTTCCACCAGAGGGGCGAGATAAGGTGAGGCGAGGCGAGAATTGAAATATGTATAGCAAATTTTCAATTCACTCCCAGCGCATCTTTGGTGGAAACAGTGTGGGCGAGGCGAGGCGAGAATTGAAAATCTTTGTTTGTGTAAAAATTAACTGTATTGCTTCGGTCATAGAGTATAAAATAAATTAACAAGAAACACGCTCCTCGCGATGTCTATTTTTGGTGGGAAAAGGTCGGTGCGATTTCAATTCTCTCCTCGCTTCTCCTCGTTTCGCCCCTCTGGTGGAAAATCAGCTTCACACATCCGCTTATGGCCAAGATAGATAGATGGTGAACTTAACCAGTTAAATGGCATTTTCACAGGTTGCCTGTCCCGCCAGAAGACACAATATTAAAAGAATGTGAGTATAATATCATCATGATGCACAGGACATAGAAAGAGTTTGAATATCCCCATTACTCATAAACGCCTCTTAAACTTTAGTCAATTGATTAGCTTAAATTCTTACGGTATTGTTTGGTATAAGATTGGTTTTACTCTTTGGCTTTACTACTAACCCCCTTACTCATAAACGCCTCTTAAATTTAGTTACTGTTTAGCGAGTTTTTTATTAGCAAAACCAACCTTATGCCAAACAAAACCGTGAGAATTTAAGCTAATCAATTGACTAAAATTTTAGAGGTTTTTATGAGCAAGGGGGTAAAAATCTCGCTTAGCAATGATTAAATTTAGGAGGCGTTTAAGTAATTAATTGCTTACAATAAATTACTTTAGTGTTTTAATTCGACTTTTTATTTGAATATGTACCTGGGTGTCACTTATAATTTACTGCTGACTATGTCACGATTATTCGTGTACTTAAAGTACAAAGGTATATGTTAGATTCGTTAAAGGTCTCGCTAAAGTTAACAGTAGATTATGATTAGGAAACTATACAATAGTCGGTAGGCATGTCCTTGTGGTGACGGAGTAAGAATACAATATGTCACCACCCCATCTCATCCAATGGGTATCATAAAAACCGACTAAGGGACTATCCGTTAATATTATCTTTACGAAGTAAAAAGAAGGAATACTTGAAATTAAACCCTATACCAATCCTTCTTATTAGTATGCCAAGTATCCCTCCGTCACGAGAGGAGGCCCGTCACTGCAGTGGGACATTAATGGGTTGTTATGATATGATGATGTTTGCTTACACCTAATATGGGTTTTGGTAGACAAAAGATAAGCTGGTAACATCAGCTAATGGACGTTGACAAGCAAAAGATAAGTTGGTAACCTCAGCTAAAGGACATCAGCAATGCTTTATCATTGCCAGGCCCGAGGCCGCTGCCTACTCTTTACAAAAGCAGGGTCTAATAGCTTTACGCTGCTACGTCATATAGCCCTTTATTTTACTAGCAGTGGCATCCTTCTAAAGAGGTCAGATGCGTACCAATACTAATCAACTTGCGTATTACTAAAGGTAGGGAGATAAACAACAAAACGAGGTTTTTGAGGATCGTAGTAAGTAGTAAGTTTCCATAGAAACGCAGAGTCCTCAGATTTTTTCAAAAATTTCAAAAGACAAAAAACAGCTGACTCGAACTGATGCCGAATTAAACTTACTTAACTTAACTTAATATCCTTTACATAGATGATTCATAAGTTTTTTTTGCGATTGCAACCTAATTGCAATTTTGATAAAATGTCTAAACGACCAACTTGTAAGTATTAATTTTATTTATACCAATAAACGACTGAGTTTTGTTCTTAGGCAGAAACACAAAACAAAAATAGAAACTTCTTCTTGTTTTGGAGTCAGTTAAAAATAACCCTACAATCAAAATCCATACGTAAGACCGCGGAAGGTGGAAATATTTGGAGAACGCTATGTCCAGCCTATAGCTTTTGACTGATATGAAGATGATGAATCGAAATCTGGTTTTCTTTCTTTTAAATAACGAAGCATCATAACAGCCACCACTGCAGGGACGGGCCTCCTCACGTGTATATCAATACCACGCTGCTGGCCAGGCGGATTGGTAGGTATAGGGTTTAATTTCAAGTTTTCCTTCTTTTTACTTCGTAAAGATAATATTCACGGATAGTCCCTTAGTCGGTTTTTACGACACCTATGGGATGAGATGGGGTGGTGACATATTCTATTCATACTCCGTCACCACACGGACAATAAATTACGATTATAGCTAAGTAATTATAATATTTATTTACGAACTCTCCGTTTGTTGGTTTTTGAGCTTCATTTGCTGATATTAATGATAATCATTCAAAATCCTATAAGTACATACTTACTGGATGGATTTTATATGAGACCATAATAATATTACGAGTTCAAACATTATAAAACCTATAAAAAATTGTCAAGAAAATATGAATTATGAGGCAGCAAACGTTAGAAAAACAAATGAATTTAGGATCTCTTTGGAGTCCGTTATTATAATAGAATTTAATTATTTAATAGCCTATTGAAGTCCCACTACAGGGATAGACTTTTAGAAGCAGAGAAAAACTTGGCCTACTCATATTACGTTGGCCAGACAGACAGATTAGTACTTAGGTACCTATAGGGTTTTATCTTTTGTTTACGTGTAGGTACAGCTAATAACTACTAACTTTCCCGTAGTATGTTTTTACGAAATAAAACGTATGTTGGGGTGGTTACACTATGTATACTCACTCCATTATCACACGAAGAAAATTAGAGCGTGTATAAACAATTATTATATTAGTTTTCAGTCAAGATCCGTGTCCTTAATTATAAAGAAATTAATTCATTTTCACAATCTTGTCTAGTCATACTTAACTTTCTTACAAGTTATTCTTTAGAAAGGAATAGGAAAATCTAATTGGAAACTCTACAAAATAACCTAATTAAATAGCTTGAACCACTTACCAATTTCTTATAAGTTAAAAACAGCTGTAGAAACAAGAAATATGTAGGATACACACGTAAAAAAAAAGATCCAATATTTTCTTACACCGAAGAAACTTTCACAATTTGCTACACACTATTACATGAGATTTCCCTCTGCACTTAATTAATTAAAATAGTAAATTATTTAATTAATTACAACACTTTTGATTTTAAAAAAAAATTAGAAATAAGTTATATTATGATTAATAGTTTTTAAATTTTTATAAACTCGAAAATAGCGCCATCTCAAACTAGCATGCGCGCACACGGTGTAAAGTCAACTCAACTGGCGCGGCGCGACTCGAAATTCACTTCGATTCATATGTTAAAACGAGATAGCAAATATGAATTCAGCGTGAAAGAAAGAGATGGCTGGAGGGTGTATATGTAGCGGTAATTTTTTTCTCCTTTCGCGCGTCAACGTCAACTTTCTAAAACGCCTTGAGGTGTTCGGTCATCATCATCTTGTTTTGGTTGGTTTTGAATTGAATTTTTGATACCATCTTGAAGGAACATGGACTTAGATGTTATACCTGCTGTGAAAATAATTATAAACGAAGCAAATTATAAAATGGGGACATAGCCTCAAATTCTTCAAATCATAAATAATGGTAAATATAATTCCAAGTCCATAGGTAATTTTTTACTTTACGTAACTTTCGTTATAGGCGTAAATAAAAAGTTTTTTTTTAAATTTACTACAGCGAAAATATTTTTTATTTTATTTAACACGGTAAAAAATGACATCACTTGTATGGGCTTGTAAACGGCAAATTCAAGTGCATCTACCATGGCTCGTTGGTCTAGGGGTATGATTCTCGCTTCGGGTGCGAGAGGTCCCGGGTTCAAATCCCGGACGAGCCCGCGAGATGTACGGTCTCTTTTTGTTTTTTTTCCTTCTATATTTTTACAAGTTTCAATAAAATATTATACAAATTAACTACATACGTATTGATAGTACCTGTTAACCATTTATTAAATATTTTTAATACTTAAGTATATATTTAAGTATTTTTGTTCCAAATTAATAACTGATAAAAGATTTTTGCTTAGAAATTTTCATGGTGACGAATATATATTTTACTGTCTGCCATTTACGGCAGAATCTTGAATCTGGAAAAGTTTTCTTGGATTGAGGATGTGGAAGCTAACAATATTTCTTTGCCCATTCATTCAAATATCAAACTTAATGATTTGTGAATATTTAAAATTCTAATTTAACATTGTTAAGGTCTGAACACCTTTAAAATAATTACTTTAAAAATAATTTATAAAAATAGTGAGTTTCTTATCAAATGTGATTCATTTAACACCATCTATTCTTTATAACAAAAAAGTCTACCTTAACGTTGCGTCAAGCGTTGTACATATAAAATCAGAGATGTCGCTTTACAGAAAAACTCTCAAAACAAAAACACGACTTTTGAAACTAGACACAGTTTTTTACAATATTCCTATGACCTTCCTCCTTTTAAAATTCGTCGTATAACACAAACAGCAGGCAGCAGGTGGTTATTTTCAGTTCAATGACTTCCCTTCCCTCTTCGCCCCTCGGCATTATTGTAAACTTGAAAGTTGTATTTTAGTTTGACAACTTTTTCAAACAAACTTTTATTGTGTTGTGTAATTTTAAACAAGTGTTTTGTGCTTTATTATTAACTAAACAGTTTATACGCTGCATCAAAAAGTGTTATTTTTGTAGGGTAAAGTGTATGTGTTGTGTTAATATAAAACTTTAAATACAATAAAAATGATGTCCGGGGCTAGTACATCCCACAGCCCGCCTATAGCCTCTATTGGTGATGTTAATGCTTTATTTCAAAATGCTAAGAAGTATGAGGAGCTAAATGTTATAGGAACAGGTAATAAAACTTAGTTTATAACTAATTATAACCTCTATTACATGTGCGGTGCCGGTTGACATTGTTTTCGCGCATTTTTACGCAGAAAACTTTACTCTTGCAAAGTATTTTTTTTATTAATTTATTTCATTAGTATGTACTTACTACATTATACATAAGTTGTATTATTTACTGCAAGTCTTATAATAGAATCTCATTTAAAGTTTCATTCATAAAATACTTTTTTATTTCCTAGTTATTTGAGGACAAAAATCCTCCCGCCTACGCTTTTATACAAAGTAATCTAGTCCCAAACTAAGCAAAGTTTGTACTATGTATTTTAAACAGACAAGGGATAAACTTTAGTACTTACACTTTTTTTTTTACTTGCACTCAGAATATTCATACAGTACTACTATGCCAAGGAGGTCCTATTATATATGATATTCTTCACACAATGCCATCTAGTCCCAAACTAAGCAGAGCTTGTACTATGGGTACAGTCACGAGCAATAATATATACACATTGTCAAATTTTCTAAACTATCTAAACGTCCATCTAGACATTAGAATACCAAAATTAATGCGTAATTTAGAAAAGGTTCCGTACAGTTTTGAACTAATCTTAAAATTTTTGATTTTGCCTCGGCAGAACTTTAGATATTTGCTTTACAAAATGTAAAAATGTGTACATATTATTGCTCGTGACTGTACTAGACAACGAATAAACATACTTATATAAATTTTTTTTTTGTAAATAAGTACATACATATTATACATAGAAAACACCCAGACCAATCCAAATAGTCATAGTCATGTCATAGTCATTTATTCATAAACAATCAAGACAATTGTGTTTGAACATACATAATAAAATAAAATAATCATGTTCATGCACACAAAGATTTAAGACCTCTGCATAGCATAGGTTGTTGCCTATTAACTGAGAGTTATGGAGCAGCACCATTAAAAGCCTCTAAAAGACAACTAAGGATAATAATTTCCATTCCACAGAAATTAAATAATGAATTTATTCTCTCTCCTCAGAGCCACCTGGCCAAAGTAGTAATAGTTGTCCAAGTTTCCATCAGATTGGCAGATGTTGCTCTTTGCCTAAACAATGTAGTAAAGCCATACGGCCTTATTACAAAATACGGTCTAACTATAAACCACGATTTATTACGTCACAAAACCACTGTTTTTGAAATTTGTTATTGCAAATTCTGTCTTAACACTAAAGTGTTAAAACTGATTTTTTAATAACAAATACAAAATCATAAATTTGTTAATACAAAATCAGTTTTAACACTTTAGCTTTAAGACTGATTTTGCAATAACAAATTTCAAAAACAGTGGTTTTGTGACGTAATAATTCGTGGTTTATAGTTAGAACTTATTTTGTAATAAGGCCGATAGTGTACAAAGTAAAGTGCCAAGTGTAAAGTACATGACGCTGCCTAGTATAGTGAATTGCGTGAATATTTGAAGACCTCTATGGCGTAGTGGTTATATAACATGTCTGCTACACAGAGGTCTCGGGTTCGATTTCTGCTCAATGCAAATCTTTGCGTGCATGAACATGATTGTTTGCATTGGTCCGGGTGTTTTCTATGTATAATTATGTATGTATTTACAAAAAAAAAAAAGGGTTTTAATATGTTTATCAGTCGTCTAGTACCCGTAGTACAAGCTTTGCTTAGTTTGGGACTAGGTGGCGATGTGATGTGTGATTGTGTAAGGATTATTTATAATTTATTTATTACCAGAACTTTTACAAACAGACACAAATAACATTACATTATCATAACATTTAGACTCAACAGTATGATTTGTCAAATGCAAAAAAAAAACAATTCCGTACACCATGAGAATAAAATCTGCAACTTTCCTGACAACCTCTGTGGCGTAGTCGTTAAATTACATGACTGCTACGTAGAGGTCTCGGGTTCGATTCCCGCTCAATGCAAGTATTTGTGGTCATGATCATATATGTTTGTATTGGTCTGTGTGTTTTCTATTTATAATATATAAATATGTACTTACAAAAAAATTATGATAGTATGTTTATCCCTTGTCTAATAACCTGTTTATCTGGTGTCTAATTTTAATACCCATAGTACAAGCTCTGTTTAGTTTGGGACAAGATGGCGTTTTGTGTGTGAGGGATATTTATTATTTATTTATTTCTAACTCCGTACCTCTTATATTTATAGTGTAATGTAGAAATATTAATTTAATTAACATTTTCATTAAATACATAATATAATGTTTCAGGAGCCTACGGTACAGTATACAAAGCGAGGGACTTACACAATGGAGGTCAAATAGTTGCCATGAAGAAAGTAAAAGTGGCATTAACAGAAGATGGGATACCACTGTCTACACTAAGAGAAATAGCCTTGCTAAGACAACTTGAGGCTTACAGACATCCTAATATTGTTAGGTAATGTATTTACCTCTTTATTTTAGCTTGGTTAGTAGCCAACCAGCTGTCAAGAGGTGTTTAAAGACCTGTCAATCATCATAACAGCCCATTAACATCCAACTGCAGGGACGGGCCTCCTCCGGTGACGAAGGGATACTTGACCTACTAATACCACGCAGGCCAGGCGGATTGGTATAGGGTTTAATCCCAAGTTTTCCTTCTTTTTGCTTTGTAAAGATAATATTTTAGTCCCTTAGTCGGTTTTTACGACACCCATGCGATGAGATGGGGTGATGACATATTGTATTCTTACTCCATCACCACACGGACAAGATGTCTCAGTTTGGTGGAAAGGGAATCCCTTTGATTATTTTCTCTGGAGCCATTCCAAAGTTAAAAGTGATCACATTAATAGGCTATATCCCTTAAATGACGACCTCTGTGGCGCAGTCGGTATATAACATGGCTGCTACGCAGAGGTCTCGGGTTCGATTCCCGCTCAATGCAAATCTTTGTGTGCATGAACATGATTGTTTGCATTGGTCTACGTATTTTCTATCTATATCTATATCTATATACTTATAATAAAACTGTAGAGAGATCAATTCTGTACATTGAATATATGTTAAAAATTAATATTGGAGGATGAATGGTGATCGATACTAATGCCAAAAATGCAATCAAGAAATTTTTTGTCTGTCTGTCTGTCTGTCTGTCTGTCTGTCTGTCCGTCTGTCTGTATGTGCACGCATGGGTCAAAAACTACTGAAGGCATTTTAACCAAACTTAATACGATTGTAGTCCATACTCCTGGGCAGGTTATAGGCTGTATAACATAACGCTAAGACACATAGGAGCTGAGCAGTGACGAAAAATTTGAAGCAAGTCGGTTGAAAAAACGCGCGTTCGAGCTCTTATCATCGCATATGTTGATCATACGCCAAAAATATGTATTACAAAAATAATGGTCTTCAAAAGATGTACAAAGAAGTCCTGAATAGTATATATCTATCTTTTATATATTAGCCACAATAACCTGTTTAATCGTTAGGGTTTTCTTCAAAGTGTATTAAATACATAAATATATTGTAATTTGCAAAGACATATCTTTTTCAAACTCCCATATTTCAAAAGTACACTTTAATACCTTATTCATAAAAAAGAATTATAGAAATCGGTTTATAAACACACAAGATTTAGATGAAAGAAAATTTTCAAATGTCGCCGCGCCAGTATGAGTACGGCTGTACGGTTGATTTTTGTTTAACGTCCGAAACGGCCAACCGGTGCATCTATATAATTTCATTCACATTGACTCTTAATGCGAACGGACGTGGTTCTTATTGACTCTTCTCGGAATAAGCGCGATTTAGATATTAAAATACATAGATACGTAGTTTATAGGTATTAAGTTTAAAGTAGGTATCTATCTATACTATAATAAAACAATCGGAATCGGATAAGTAATACTCGAGATATCGCTAGATCTCTTTATTAGAACAGTCCGATACAAATCAGGGGTCATGAAAAATGGATTTGGTTCAATGTTGAATGAATTTAAATTTAGTTTCTTTTGTTCACGAGATGGCGTTACCAGTAGTAATCATAAAATAAATGAGTTTTTAAATAATATATAACTATTTTATTATTAAGTGCTATTAATAAGTTATTCCTTTTAAATGTTAATAAAATTAACCATGAATCGTATGTGTAATATCAATTATAAGTCTTCACACTAGCCTTTAAAAATATCAATTTAACGGACACAAAGAACATCCAGACTAAGGACAATAGTTTGTGTATCACAATTGTCCTCCATGGGAATCGAACCCGCGACCTCATGCACGCCAGCCATGTAATGCGACCGCCGCGCCACCGAGGCTGCCGCACCATAACGTGGCGTGCAAATGTATTCATTCATAATTAATTAGCGATTATCCGTGTGGTGACGGAGCAAGAATACAATATGTCACCTCCCAATCTCATCCCATGGGTGGCGTAAAACCGACTAAGGGACTATCGGTGAATATTATCTTTACGAAATAAAAATGAAGGAAAACTTGAAATTAAACCCTATACCAATCCGACTGGCCAACGTGGTATTAGTAGGCCAAGTATCCCTCCGTCACGGGAGGAGGCGCGTCCTTGCAGTGGGACATTAATGGGCTGTTATGATGAAAAAGCGATGTCATTTATTTTAACTTACAAATTTGACAACAGATGACATTGTGCCTGGGACGTCATTTTCAGTATCGCGGTATTAAGATTTTACTTGAAAGAATGACGTTCCCTCATGTCTTTCAGTATAAGTTTAGACACAGTCTTCATAGATCTGTCTTTGTAAAGATCTGTTTTTGAAAAGGTTTTGGTTCGTTCGTTAATTTTACAATTCGTGTGTAGGTATATCTGTTTGTTATAAGGTTTAAAAAACAATTTTTAGTATTAAATCGAATTGCGAAGTAAGTAAAATCCGCCACGCGAACGAAGTCGCGGGCACAGCAGCTAGTATATAATATGTATGTATTTACAAAAAAAAGTATCTAAGTATGTTTATCCGTTGTCTAGTACCCATAGTACAAGCTTTGTTTAGTTTGAGACTAGGTGGCGTTGTGTGAATGTGGGAGGATTATTTATTTATTCATCATCATCGTTCCCCTGCCCTTATCCCAATTTTATTTGGGGTCGGCGCAGCACGTCTTCCTATTTCATACTTTCCTATCAGATGTCATCTCACAAGTAACACTCTTCGCAGCCATATCGAGATATATTATAGGATTATTTATTTATTTAGTCTACCCTCATATTATACTATAATATCATTTTTAATCATTTATTTTACTTACCTTCCAGACTCCTAGACGTATGCCACGGTGGGCAGTCCCTAGAACGTGACCAACAGCTTGTATTGTTCCTGGTCTTCGAGTATGTGGATCAAGACCTGGAGTCATATCTTAAGAGGGCTCCTGGACCTCTCTCCGAGAATAGGATAAGGGTAATATATTGTTTTACTTTTAAAAGCCTCCATTAAACTTGCAATGTATGTTTATTCATTATGTGTGGTGACGGAGTAAGAATACAATATGTCACCACCTCACCAACCGACTAAGGGACTATCCCTGAATACATATTACTTTTACATAGAAAGAAGGAAAAATTTAAATAAAACCGTATACTAATCCATTTGGCCAGCGTGGTATTACTAGGCCAAGTAACCCTCCGTCACAGGAGGAGGCCCGTCCCTGCAGTGGGACATTAATGGGCTGTTATGTATGTTTGTTTAGGTGGAATCTTAATCTACGATTTTGAAGTAGATTATATTTTTTGTAAATATAGATGAATAACTAATGATATTAAAAATCATCTCAAATACGCAACTCCTAGCCCCAAACTAAACAGATCTCCCTCAGTAGTAAAGTGGTCGACTATGCGGCTGCTATGGGGGTGGTCGCGGGTTGGAATCCTGCGCAAGATAGGGCTTTGTGTGATCCACAAATTATTATTTTGATTCTCAATTTTTATTGTATCGTATTATTATAACAGCCCAATAATGTCCCACTGCAGGGACGGGGCTCCTCCCGTGACGGAGGGATACTTGGCCTAGTAATACCACGCTGGCCAGACGGATTGGTATAGGGTTTTATTTCAAGTTTGTTTTTTATTTATTGATTATGCACAAAATTGAAACAATTGTACAAAGGTAAGCTTAATGCCTTAGGGCATTTTCTTCCAGCTAACCTTCTTTTATTTCGTAAAGATAATATTCACCGATAGTCCCTTAGTCTGTTTTTACGACACCCATGGAATGAGATGGGGTGACATATTGTATTCTTACTCCACACAGACAGTATATAATGTATCTTATCTATACTAATATTATAAAGAGGTAAAGTTTGTGTGTTTGTTTGTTTGTGTGTTTGTGTGTTTGTGACGTTGTAGGGGGTAATCTCTGGATCTACTGAACCGATTTTAAAAATTCTTTCTGTGTTTGATAGTCCATTTATCGGGGAGTGTCATAGGCTATATAGTATCACGCTATGCATAATAGGAGTAGAGCAGTAATGAAATATGTTTATAAAAGGGACGCTTAAAAACGTTTATTTTGCTTCTACTGCTTAAACGTCTGGAGATATACTGAAATAATGTATTAGAGAATTATACCTTTAAAAAAGTTTTACAATTAAGAAACTTAAGATTGTCGTAAAAATGCTAGGGTGTCGTAAAATGATGAAGGGTGTTGTAAAAGATGGAAGGGTGTCGTAAAACTGCAAGGATGACGTAAAATGATGGAGGGTGTCGTAAAATGCAAGGAGAGTGTCGAAAAATGATGGAGGGTGTCGTAAAACTGCTAGGGTGTCGTAAAATGCATGGGGCGTGTTGTCCGACTGCAAGGGTGTCGTAAAACAGCTAGAGTGTCGTAAAATGCATGGAGGTTGTCGTAAAACTGCAAGAGTGTCGTAAAACGATGGAGGGTTTCGTAAAACTGCTAGGGTGTCGTAAAATGCATGGAGGTTGTCGTAAAACTGCAAGGATGTCGTGAAATGATGGAGGTTGTCGTAAAATGCATGGAGGGTGTCGCAAAACTGCTAGGGTGTCAGAAAATGATGAAGGTTGTTGTAATAGATGGAAGGATGTCGTAAACCTGCAAGGATGTCGTAAAATGATGGAAAGTGTCATAAAATGCATTGAGGGTGTCGTAAAACTGCTAGGATGTCGTAAAATGCATGTAGGGTGTTGTAAAACTGCTAGGGTGTCGTAAAACAGCTAGGGTGTCGTAAAATGATGAAAGCTGTCGTAAAAGATAGAAGGGTTTCGTAGAGCTGCAAGGATGTTGTAAAATGAAGGAGGGTGTCGTAAAACTCATGGAGGGTGTCGTAAAACTGCTAGAAGGTCGTAAAATGATGAAGGGTGTCGTAAAATTCACGGAGAGTGTCGTAAAACTGGTAGGGTGTCGTAAAATGATGGAAGGGTGTCGTATAACTGCAAGAGTGTCTTAAAACTGCAAGGGTGTCGTAAAACTGCAAGGCTGTCGTAAAACTGCAAGAGTGCCGTAAAATGATGTAGGATGTCGTAAAACTGCAAGGTTGTCGTCAAACTGCAAGGGTGTCGTAAAATGATGGAGGGTAGCGTAAAATGATGGAGGGGTGTCGTAAAGAGAGACTTAATGTTCTGCACTTAGTAGACATTGTTTTCTGCCCAGAGTTAAGATTATATTCTTTTAAAACATATATCTATACTTCTATACTTAATATTATAAAGAGGTAAAGTTTGTGAGACACGTTTCTTTCGCCGCCCTACGAAGTGGGCACGGGTCAGCTAGTTACTTATATTTGTTTAATTTTGTAAAATTCTCCGCGATATAGGTCTCGATTCCTAGTACGGGGAAAAGTTAGTAAGTTATTTAACTATTGTCTAATACCTATAGTTGTAATTAACCGACTTCGTACATAGGTTGGCCGCTGTAGAGCAAATATGTGTAATTGAGGATTCAGAGACGCCTGTCTGCCCCAATGTGACTGCGGCTATCCAGTGCAATCGATGTCGCATCTACTGGTGTGCCCTTTGTGCCCTGAGCGGTGTACGATGGCTGATCTTTACGCGGCCACTCCAAATGCCATTAAAGTGGCCACTTTCTATTCAAAAACAGTTTGAGTTCACGACCATTGACACGAGAGAAGAAGAAGTTGTAATTTTTCTCGTTGTGTAATTTTTCTTTAATTTTCCAGAGTATGTCATTCGACATCCTATCCGGGATAGATTTCCTGCACTCCCACCGCATAGTCCACCGTGACTTGAAGCCCCACAACCTGCTGGTGACCAGCACTGGTAGAGTCAAGCTAGCAGACTTCGGACTCGCCAAGACTTATGATACTGATATGAAGTTGACTAGTGTTGTGAGTATACTGTTTTATTTATTTATTGCCTCGTTGGAAAAATAATAAATCCATACTAATATTAGAAATGCGAAAGTAACTCTGTCTGTCTGTCTGTCTGTTACTCTTTCACGCCTGAACGGATTTTGATGAAATTTGGTACAGACAATCTTTAGACCCTGAGAAAGAACATAGGCTACTTTTTATTAACACAAAAAATATATTTTGTTTTACAAAACAATCGTATGTTCTAGCATTTTGAAATTTTTACCAGTGTGGGGGTGAAATAGGGGTTGAATTGAAGATAAGACAATAAATCTTGGTACGTAGGCTTTTTCTACAAACAAATTCCCGAAATTCGAACTGTACGGATTCGGAACGGGAACAACAAAGCCAAATTTACATTCACTTCTCTCTTACTCACAACAAATTCTGATTCTTATTGACAA
This sequence comes from Schrankia costaestrigalis, assembly GCA_905475405.1. Lineage (NCBI taxonomy): Eukaryota > Metazoa > Arthropoda > Insecta > Lepidoptera > Erebidae > Schrankia > Schrankia costaestrigalis. Next base: position 10,035,954 of record FR997853.1, on the reverse strand, counting down.
AAACTAATACCACGCGGGCGAAGCCGCGGGCGGAAGCTAGTAAATAATAAATATTCACCGCGTACCGGAAAACGCAGGGTGGGGAGACCCCTCACACGGTGGACCGATGACCTCGTAAGGACGGCGGGAAGCCAATGGATAAGGGAGGCACAGGACCGCACAAGGTGGCAATACTTGGAGGAGGCCTATGTCCAGCAGTAGACGTCGATTGGCTGAGATGAATGAATGAAAAAATATTCCTCACACATTCACACAACGCCATCTAGTCCCAAACTAAGCAGAGCTTGTACTATGGGTACTAGACAACAGATAAACATACATAAATACTTTTTTTTTGTAAATACATTTATATTATACATAGAAACACTCAGACCAATGCAAACAATCATGTATTGTTCATGCACAAAAATATTGACATTGAGGGGGAATCGAATCCGAGACCTCTGCGTAGCAGTCATTTTGTTTAACCACTACGCCATAGAAGTCGTCAAAAAGCAGGGAAAGTGTACGAGGTCGCGGGTTCGAATTGGTACTACGCAAGAGATTTATTGGGCCATCCACAAAGTATCGTTATTTAAAAAAAAAACATGAAGCGAAGAAGTATCTTATATGAAACAAAAGTTTTTTTTTTTTTTTTGTGAGGACGAATAGTCGGTCTCAGACGACCATTACTACTTTACGCGGGCTGTGGTGGGGCGGATGGCCCTCAACCAAAGACATTTAAGTGACGTGCCACAGGGGCACCCCTTTTGGGGTACGAACCTCTGCCTGGACCGTCACTGACTAACAGGACGTGCGGAAGGCACGCCCTCTAGGAGCGAACGCGGCGCGTATTCCGGCCTCGACGGCGAGGACGGAACCGCGGACGTTTTGTTGTGGCTTCGCGAGCCGTGTGAGCTCTACGTTGAGCGATCGTGATCCTATCGTCCGGCTCTTCGAGAGCATGCCTAGGTCTACGAATTTTGCTAATCTTGGAGGGGATGTACCCGGACGCCCCGACCACTAGTTGGTTGGGGTGAGTGGCAGCCGAATCAAAGTAGCGGCGGGAACAGAGTTTCATGTGTTGCTGGATAGTAGGCAACTCGAGGTCTATGTGAAGATCCTCGTTACGCATGAACCACGGTGCTCCCGTCGCTTTGCGCATGAACCTATTTTGAACTGATTGTAACCTATGGATCCTGTGTGGCCTAAGGTGGGCAAAAACTACGCACGCATACGTCATTATTGGTCTGATACAAGTAGTGTATAACCTAACTTTGTTTCGGATCGAGAAACAAAAGAGAACGATAAGAAGGTTGTATACTCCGCAATGTACCTATTTAATAGTCAGATTCAGACGGACGACACAACGCCATCTATCGAAGCGTGATTAAAACTTTAATTACAAATAGTTATGTTTCCTAAATGGATGGGTATTTTTGATGTTTTTTTTATCTACATAAATTGATAAACACATTTAGTATTACAAGGTTCCTTTTCGTGTGAGATTTGAGCTTATGGAAGCTTTTAACGTTGAGATGTTTTGTAATATTATATGTGTTTATCAACTATGTTATTAACCTTATATAAGTGATATTTTCTTATCCTGATTTCTAGGTGGTGACACTATGGTACCGTCCTCCAGAAGTGCTCCTAGGAGTGTCCTACAACACAGCGGTAGACATCTGGTCAGCGGGCTGCGTGCTAGCACAGTTATACACCAGGAAACCTTTGCTGCCAGGCTCCTCTGACTCCCATCAGCTAACTAGCATATTTAGGTAAGGGTTTCTATATAATTCCCGCACTTTAAAGAGACACTAGCTGACCCGTGCCCACTTCGTTGGGCAACGAAAAAAACTCGCAAGTTTTTTAAACATAATTCATTACTTCTTCACTCCTATTAGTCATAGCGTGATACTATATAGCCTATGACACTCCCCGATAAATGGACTATTCAACACAGAAAGAATTTTTAAAATCGGTTCAGTAGATCCAGAGATTACCCCCTACAACGTCACAAACACACAAACTTTACCTCTTTATAATACTCTAGGAGAAAGTCTTAAATAAAGAAACTACGAAACGAGTAAATTGAATGTTTGATTGCCAGGCTTCAGCCTTGCCGTGGGCCAGTATCATCATATAACAGCGCACTAATGTCCCACTGCAGGGACGGGTCTCCTCCCGTGATGGAGGGATACTTGGCCTACTAATACCAAGCTGGGCACACGGATTGGTATAGGATTTAATTTCAAGTTTTCCTTCTTTTTACTTCGTAAAGATAATATATAGGGTTAGTCCCTTAGTCGGTTTCTACGACACCCATGCGATGAGATGGGGTGGTGACATATTGTATTCTTACTCCGTGACCACACGGACAATCCATTATCCAGTACTCCCCGCGTGTAACTAACCCACACGCTACTCGTGTTTGTTGTTTAAATCTAAAGATTAATGTATCATATTAGCCAATTGACGTTAACTGCTTGCCATAGGTCTCCTAACCTTGCGTGATCCTGTGCAGACCTCATCCATCAGTTTTTCGCCGTCCTAACCAGGTCGTCGGTCCACCATGTGAGGGGTCTCCCCACCCTGCTTTACCTTAAACCTATTAACTAGTCAATCATTTATTTTCTCAATATCATGTTACAAAATAACAGCTTATTGACGTCAGTTTAAAACTACTTAGTCTAAGTTTAAATAATAAAAGTTTTTCAAACTTTACCACCGCTTCCAAGGCGCTAGTAGAGAAGAAGCGGCGTAACAAACTCTAAAGCAGCATTTTTTAGACGTCTCTATAATATTACAACATCTTTGTAACTGTTATAAAGTGCTGCAACCATTGTATACCATGTAAACTAACTATATTATACTAACTATTTATATTATTCCAGGCTAATAGGTCGTCCATCGCGTCAGGAATGGCCTGAGAACGCGTCCGTGATGCTGGATAGCTTCCCGGACTACAAGGCACAAGATCTTGGAGAGATCATACCTAGGATACATCCACATGCTCTCGACCTTATCAAGGTAGGTTTTTTTATCATCATTATCAAAACCATATCAGCCAATGCCAAGGTTTATTAATTATAAACACTAATTTGAGTATTTTTGCTTTCCTACTTATAGTTTATTTGTAGTAAACCTTTTTAGTTTTACTTGTGATGACGTCATGTGTACGGCCGAATTACTTGAGCAATGAAAACAGAAACAAACTTCTGTTGAGCCGGACGCATGAAGTCATTTAGACGTCAAATGAAAGACAAAGCAATTTATGTATAATTGTAAAAATGAACACAATCTTGAGGTTTTTTGCGCTAAAAATATGATTTTATTACTTACCGATCTAAGATTTTAGATCGGTAAGTAATAAATGGTTTTGGATTCGACTTACGTAAACTTTTACTTTACATACCGAATTGATTTATGTATTTAATTTTTTAACATAGGTTTCTTTATACCCATGTTTTATTATTTTATATTCGGAAAACTTTTTGAGCCAAGTCACACGCATATCCGTGATCATACACATAACATGCGCGATAGGTTGCAGGTACTAATCTCACGTAAGATAAATATATTACTGTAATCTAAAATGTATTTTCTTCTTTTTTAAACGACTCTCATACTGATTTCCGAATTATTAAACCCAGAAAAACGTTACCACAAAAACCTGCAATGACGAAATTTCATTCTGGCACTCGCCTACTGCTGCCACAGCTCGCTCGCTTCGCTCGCTCGGCTTGTGTATCGCATTGTCATTGTTCTAACCTAACCTAATCTTTTGGCGATGTGTGAAACGTTGTCAAAATGAAAATTCGTGATAATCGCTAAAATCGATAATATTCACAGATAGTCCCTTAGTCGGTTTTTACGACACCCATGGGATGATTTTAACTTTAACAATTGACTCTAAATTAATTTTAATATTAATAAAACTATCTCTACTTCCAGGGTATGTTAGTATTCGATCCATCAAAACGTCTCACCGGCCTCGACTGCCTAGAACATCCATACTTCACAGACGAACCACTACCGTAAGCCCAGCGCTGGGCATACACGAACTAATCCCACCTACTTTATAACGTACGAGTACAAGCCTGTTGTCTTTACTATTAGGTCTAATTGTAATTAAATAATGTTAAGATTATAGTGTGCGTTTTTTTTTAAGCTGACGCTAAAAATTTTATTTTTATTTTATTTTATACCAAGTTGCCGAGTATGCTATGAAAGTTGTTTTTTTTTAAAGTGGAAATCCCTATTTGACATTACGACCTGGGTCTTTAACGCGAGGTGTTAAAAGGACAAGACCGTCATGCCATAATGTCTACTTATTGGAATGGCAATCTTTCCCTATGTCCACTAAGATCCATTGATGGATCTAGGATCTCACGAGGCTCTTTACATGAAGATGAATTCAATTTCATCATAACAGCCCATTAATGTCCCACTGCAGGGACGGGCCTCCTCCCATGACGGATGGATAATTGGGCCACTAATACCACGCTGGCCAGACGGATTGATATAGGGTTTAATTTCTAGTTTTCCTTCATCTTATTTCGTAAAGATAATATTGACGGATAGTCCCTTAGTCGATTTTACAACACCCATGGGATGAGATGGGGTGGTGACAAATTGTATTCTTAATCCGTCACCACACGGAGAGAATTCAATTTGATTGGTATAAATATAAAACAGAAAAACCTACTTAGTAGCCTTCTTTAGCAAGGATGGTAAACGTGACATAAAATCCTGTATTAAACTCGTCTATCACTTAATTAGTGAACCATTTATAATCTGCATGATGTAGAGTAATAAGAAATGTATCAAGAAAGCGTTGCATTAGTCTAACTTAATTTCACTTATGTTAATTAACTTAGTGCATATGCAACACTGAGATATTGTGTCTTGATCTTAGTTCTGCATAACATTCGTCCCACTGCTTGGACAGGCCTCTTCCAGTGAAGGTAACTGACTACTGGAATAAAAATACGAATCCGTTTATATTAGAACTTAATACCCATTTTAATTTTCACTTGTTGAAACCTGTTTTTGTTGTAAAACCTTTTGGAACCTATTGAGTTAACTATTATTCCTTATTATTTATTAGATTATCCTTTACTAAAGCCCGATTTAGGTACACATCGACAAGTAGGTATAGTAGCGGGTTAAGTTGTAAGTTGGCGAGACGCGAGAGAGGGGGCTACTTCGTACTTAACTCGCCAAAAACTAGGATGGAGATCTATTCAAATCAACTTAATCAACAACTTACTACTTAACTCGCTACTGTACTTGTCGATGTGTACCTAAATCGGGCTTTAGTAAAGGATAATCTAATAAATAATAAGGAATAATCGTTAACTCAATAGGTTCTTCGGGCTTTACTAAGCTGGAAACCATGTCAAAATTGTGGCTGGTGTGCACAAGGTCGTGGGTTCTAATCCCATGCAGGACAACATAATTTATGTGCCATTGTCCTGGGTCTGGATGTACTTTATGTCTGCTAGATATGTTTGCAAAGTCTCCCCGACACAGTGCACGACCCATATAGGTACATTAGTAGGCTTAGATATGTAATGCAATAAAGTTTTAGGTATTTAGTCACTAAGTGGAGAGAGAGAGTAAAAACTTACTTCATCATAACAGCCGATTAATGTTCCACTGCAAGGACGGGCCTCCTCTCGTGACGGAGGGATACGTATCCCTTAAGTACTTGGCATACTAATACCATGCTGGCCAGGCGGATTAGTATAGGGAAGGATTATATATACGAAGTAAAACTTGAAATATAATATATTATATTTCAAGTTTTCCTTCTTTTTACTTCGTAAAGATAATATTCACCGATTGTCCCTTAGTCGATTTTTACGACACCCATGGGATGAGATGGCGTGGTGTATTCTTAGTCTGTCATCACACGGAGAATACTTACTTATTCAATGTTAATTTTAAAAGATTTCTTTATTATTATTTCGCCTTGTGTTAAAGTGTAAAACCTTGAACAAACTTGATTCTAGTTAGGTAAACTTGTTAAAGTATGATTCATAATAATTGTCTAGCACAAGAGACGTATGTATACTTAATGTACCTATACTACTAATATGTATATGCAAATGTTAATTTCAGATGTCTTCCTTTTTTTAACTAGTATTTTATCTTAGTATTGCTTGCGGCTCTGTCTGCTTTGATGTGAATTTCGGGATACCATAACAGCCCATAATGTCCCACTGCAGGGACGGGCCTCATCCCATGACGAAGGGATACTTGGCCTACTAATACCACGCTGGCCAAACGGATTGGTTTAACTCCGTCCCGGGAGGAGGCCCGTTTCCTGCAGTGGGACATTAATGGGCTGTTATGATGAATATAAGGGACAGGAAGAATTTGCTTACTCAGGACAACCATAGTCATGCGTGGGATTCGAAGCCGTGACCTCGTGCACTGCAGCCGCTTACAGAGCAGAGCCAGTTCAACTTAAGTTCAAGTCATTGCCCTAGAACTCGTTTGATAATAAGTATTCCGGTTGTAGTCAGTACTTACTTAGTTATTGCTTTCTCAATACCATTCCTCTTAGAATACCGGTCCTCTAACTACTTAGATTATATCATCATCATCATAATAGCCCATTAATGTCCCACTGCAGGGACGGGCCTCCTCCAGTGACGGAGGGATACTTGGCCTACTAATACCACGCTGGCCAAACGGATTGGAATAGGGTTTAATTTTAAGTTTTCCTCCTTTTTATTACGTCAAGATAATATTCACGGATAGTCCCTTAGTCGGTTTTTACGACACCAATGGGGTGATGACATATTGTATTCTTACTCTGTCACCACACGGAGCATGGTGATTATATGATTTACTTATAGTATCTAGCTAGTTCCTTAGTAGTAAAACTGAAACTGCGCAGTTATACGCATTTCATATCCTGAAACACAGGTATAAACCTAGGTCAGGTAGGTTGCTGATTCAAATGAATACATTCAAGCAATTTGTGCTGACTTAGTAATATAATTATTAAATAAGTTATATTTTTGTAATAGATATAAGTAAGTAATTAGACGTATAATTATTATGTACAAACTACGTCGGCATTATATATACAAATGTAATAATGTTTTTTGAATAAATTATTTTATTTTTTTTATTTTTATTTTATTTAACATAAAAAATATTATTATACTAGCTGATGCCCGCGGCTTTACACTTGTTGTTTATGTAGCTTAAATGTCATTCTGCACCCTAAGTTACCTACATTCCAAATTTAATCAAAATCGATTCAGTAGTTTTAGCCTGAAAGAGTAACAAACATCCTCACAAACTTTCGCATTTATAATATTAGTAGGATTTTTGTACTAAGACTATTGCCACGTTTGAAAATTATAAAAAGTGAAAACTAAATATCTTTATTAAGTACTTACTAGATGGTGTCTGTCTGACTTTGTCTGCGCAGAATTAATGTTGCAAATAGCTTAAACTATAAACACTTACAATAACTAATATTGTCGTGTATTCTTAAGTTTCATTAAAATCCATTCAGTAGCTTTTAAGTGAAAGAGTATCATACATTCAACCATACTAATAAACTTTCGCGTTTTTAATATTCTAGCTGACCCGTGCCCACTTCGTTGGACGGCGAAAAAAACGCGTCCGCTTTTAAAACATATTTAATTACTGCTCTACTCCTATTAGTCATAGCGTGATACTATATAGCCTATGACACTCCCCGATAAATAGGCTATTCAACGCAGAAAGAATTTTTTAAATCGGTTTATTAGATTCAGAGATTACCCCCTACAACGGCAACGTCGCAAACACACAAACTTTACCTCTTTATAATATTAGTATAGATTAAGTAACGTAACGCATACCATAATTATTGTAAGACAATACATCAACTTAACTAACGCCTACTATCGCGAGGACTTTCACAAACATCCTTTCAACACAAATAATATCCAGGCTGTCCTGCGTGGGTATCGAACCTTGACTTCATGTATAAAGTTAAAAGTCACGATCCTACTTCACCAAGGCTATTGAAAATGAAAAAATATTTTATTTCATATAAGTCACGTCAATGACACTTATGAACGTCAGAGTTAGCATTTCAAGTCGCGTTGTCTTACTTGTAGTCCGTGTGGTGACGGAGTAAGAATACAATGTGTCACCACCCCATCTCATCCCATGCGTGTCGTAAAAACCGACTAAGGGACTATCCGTCAATATTATCTTTACGAAATAAAAGAAGGAAAACTTGAAATTATACCCTATACCAATCCGTCTGGCCAGCGTGGTATTAGTAGGCCAAGTATCCCTCCGTCACGGAAGGAGGCCCGTCCCTGCAGTGGGACATGAATGGGCTGTTATGACTTAGATTAACTTGAACTTAGATTGCGCTTATTATAAGTACATAGGTATTAATGAAATAAAAGTTATTTTTTCAATACTAAACGAAAATTAAAGTTACTTGTTACATAAATACCCATCGCAATGAAATACCTACCTACCATAAATAATTAATTTTGTTTATATAACTCTTGCTTAGTTTTTAATTACTTTTTAAACGCTTATTTATTACGCTTTTTATTATCTAAGTTGATGACAAAGTTAATTGTTTAGTTGTTTAGCACCAAAGTATTGAAAAACCCCGTGTAGTGACGGAGTAAGAATACATCATGTCACCACCCCATCTCATCCTATGGGTGTTGTAAAAACCGACTAAGAGACTTTTCGTGATTATTATCTTTACGAAGGCCGGTCCGTGCAGTGGGATATTAATGGGCTGTTATGAAGATGATTGAAAATGGTTAGAGTACCTACTTATATGTTTGCTACGTAAAAGGTTCGATTCGCGGTCAATGTAAATCCTTTTGTACGCTTGGTCTGGATGGTGTCTGTGTATATTTTGGCTAACCAGCTTTATTCCTTTCAATATTAAACGAAGTCCCATCATAGCTGTTTAGAATGTTAAGCAGGTGCAATAATTTTCTAAGTAAAAACCGACTCCAAAACTAGAGTTAGTTGATTTTTTTTTAGGTATTTTTTATGGTTTTAGAAACAATATTGTCTGAGTGAAACCTTTTTATCCAACTGCGCCAGAAAGAGGTTTACATATGTTTTATTTTTAAGGAGAGGATAATTGTTTGGCAAGCTCTGCATTTGTGGTGTTGTAAGATCCATATTTACTGTGAAATAAAAACGTTCGAAATCGTTAAAAAATCCGTTAAGGTTAACTTTTAGTTGTCAAAGCACTTCATAGCACTTCTGACTCTGGCAGAATTGTCGACATCGGCATAGTTTGCCATATAAAAGAAAGAAGAAGACAATTTGACAACTAAAAGTTAACTTAACCGAATTTTTACCGATTTAAGGGACGAGTATTGAAATGCTGGGTAAAAAAAATTAGTGCCTAATTCAAATGTTTTAACTCATTATTTTTATGCAGTTTTGCGTTTTTTGGTTTTGTAATAGTACCTAACTAACATATTTTTACTAGTTATAGAAGACAATAGTGATACGCATGTAATCGATTAACATTTAAGTAATTTCGATTGCAACAATCGAATCGATATTATTCGATTGGTATATTGAAATAGTACAAGGTGACATTAGAACAGTTGCTACACTTTTTGGTATAGACATTTTATAGAATATCGTGCTAATGCCTATCAGCCCTAACATAAGGCTATTCAAGAGATACTTATAGAAACAAATACGTTTTAGGGTTTCGGAGATAATCAAGATTCTGCTGGCGTAACGTTTGCGTGTTTGCTGGATCTCCGAAACGGTACAGCATAATTTCCTATTTTTTTATACAGAGCTTTGACATAATTAGTTCACGAATAAAAAACTTATAATAATGCACCGTTTCCAAGTTATTTCAAATTGTATAAATACCCCTTTTTGGGCCCTAACTCTAAGAATATCTATTTTAGAGCCTTATGTATTTACGTCATTTTATAGTTAGCTACAGGTCTGTGTGAAGTTTTATTAGTGTCCAGTTAGTATTAAAAAGTTATCACAAAATTTAGTTCATTTTGGCGAATGTGCGATGTGCAACGGGTTAATTTGACTGCCTGTGAGTGTAATCCATTCAACAGTTACAGAAATTAGCGAAAAAGAGTCCGGATAACATTCTTTCTTTTTTAAAAGACAACTCCCGTACTAGAGATCATGCCCTGTGTCGCGGGGACTTTTACAAACATTTATTTATTTATTTATTATTATCACACATACAACTATTATCACAGGTACTTATAACCTAATTCAATAGCCTATGTACAAAAACAAAAACAATTACTAAAAATATCAATAAATTACAACTTAAATAATAATTAAGTACTCTTTGTGCAAACATATAACACAATAAGCTACCCGTGTGAATTCGTTCAATGTACATGAGAAGAGATCTATCTCATGGGCCAACGTATTGAGCGCTCGGAGCGCGCGCGCGAGTGCTGTGCGCTGCAGCAGGCAGGTACGCGCGCGCGGCACGACCAGCAGTTCCGGCTGCCGGCGCCGCCCTACGTACTCGTCCGGGACGCTCAGCTGCATTACTTCCAATACGCGGGGATTATTAAGCCTTCCGCGCATCGTTTTAAATAGGTAGACGGCGAGCGCGACCTCCCTTCTTACTGTTAGTGTGTAATAACCTACCATACCCAGAACAAATAGAGTAGGAACATCAATTAACGGACACAAAGAACACCCAGACCCAGGACAATAATTTGTGGATCACACAAATTATTGTCCTGCGTGGGGATCGAACCCACAACCTCGTGCACGGCAGCCGCTTGCGCTACCGTCGCGCCACCGAGGTCGTCGCTAATGCCCGATTTACACATCGACAAGTACAGTAGCGAGTTAAGTAGTATTTTAAGATTAAGTTGATTTAAATAGAGTTCCATCCTATTTTTTGGCGAGTTAAGTACGAAGTAGCCCCCTGTCTCGCGTCTCGCCAACTTAACTTGCCTAAAAATAGGATGGAGATCTATTTAAATCAACTTAATCTTAAAATACTACTTAACTCGCTACTGTACTTATCGATGTGTAAATCGGGCATAATACATCTTAAAGAGTTACTGTTTATCTATGTATATTTACTTTTCAGTAGTCTGTAAATCAGTATGAAATACGGAGAAGGGGACATTATGTATCATCACATTACTGCACGAAGCAAGTGTAAAATCAATCAATTTATAAACGGACGTAAGTTATTAATTAATCAAAAGCAATTGACGAGCGATTGGTGATAAGGTCGTCGGTACGATTCCATTACTACGTACATTTTATTTGTTTATATACTTACATACATCGAATGTGGTGATGGAGTAAGAATACAATATGTTACCACCCCAGCTCATCCTAAAAATAATTTTCGTAAAAATTAAGGGACTATTCGTGGATATTATCTTTACCCCTATACCAATACGTCTGGCCAGCGTGGTATTAGTAGGTCACGTATCCCTCCGTCACGGGAGGACGCCTGTCCCTGCAGTGGGACATTAATGGGCTGTTATGATTATGATGCGAATGTATTTGCGTTGTTTATATGCGCATGCGTTGAGGGGACATGACAGACAGGATGTTTTTATCCTAGGATGGTTGTCAAGCTTCAATCATATTTATAATATAATAGTATCAGTGGCCCTAGTGTGTCAATTAGCAGTATAGTATTCATAGTATGATTGAGGTGAAATACAGAGATTTTATTATTAGTCACTCATATTTAATCACTTAATTATCCGTGTGGTGACGGAGTAAGAATACAATATGTCACCACCCCATCGCATCCCATGGGTGTCGTAAAAACCAACTAAGGGACTATCCGTGAATTATCCTTACGAAGTAAAAAGAAGGAAAACTTGAAATTAAACCCTATACCAATCTCGTGGCCAGCGTGGTATTAGTAGGCCAAGTATCCCTCCATCATGGGAGGAGGCCCGTCCCTGCAGTGGGACATTAATGGGCTGTTATGATGATGATGAAGTACCTAGTCACTCTTTGCTTTGCATTCTCAATCATCGTTCCAACTTACTAAAGTCCCAACCATTATGAATTGGTCTTTGATACAAAACAGTGATGTCAACTTAACTAGATTGGGTCTCAAAACAAACACATTTTTAAGAATAATATTTTAATAAAAATATAAAATTACACTTATATTCAAGATAACATATAATTTTATTTTAATTAAAAATTCTTAATATTTTATTATCTTTTGCTTATTCATCTACCTATAGTAGCTGCTAAAAGTCTTTATGTAGTAATAGGGGACTATTTTCATGTCACCCAAATTTAATTCGGAAGCGTAAACTCCGAAACACTCAAGGTTTGAATCCTGTTTCAAGTAGGTATACATTTTTCTCCATTGTCTTTCAATCTCATTATCTAGTTATGCTTAAGGCCCCATTCGCTCTAGCGCTTTTTTAACGCGCGTTAAAAAAGCGCTCGTGCGTTTTGCGTAAATAGTTTTATTACTTGATTAATAACTTTACAGTAGGTAGGTATGTTTTATCACTGGAAAATACAAACATGGTATTCAAGATAAAGTCAAATGATTTCGCAATTACATAGTAATTTGTATCAATTTTTTTTATACAGTAGAACCTTGAAAAGTATATGTCCAAGGGAAACACAAAATATTTTGAGTTATCGAGGTTTTTAGTTACCAAGGGTTTAGGTTAATATGTATAGAGGTAGGTATGTACATGTGTATGTATGACCCCTTGTTCCTATAGGTGACATAAATATGTATTGCTTACGTTATCAATTTAATTATTTAGTGCACACGTGCAAGCCATAAATACCGAAAACTTTTTTTTAAGTTATAGAGGTTTTGGGCTCTGAAGGGAAGGGAACATATTATTTTTTTAAGTTATAGAGGTTTTTGAGTTACCGAGGTTTGAGTTATCGAGGTTCTACTGTATTAAGTAGAATCATAAATGAAATTACCTCACAACCAACATTGGTAATAGACAAAATTATTATTTGCATTAATTTTTTTCGCCTCTGCTTTAGTTTCTGTTATTAACATACATTTTGAGATACCACTCAGCTTCTTCTTGTTACATTTTATTAAAGCAAATCCTAGGATAGATAGGTACGTCTATATGTCGCAGGGAAATGAGGAAACCAGGGATTTCACAAAATCCCTAGGGATATGACGAAATCTCGTTTCTACCAGAAAAGAAATGCTCATATTTTAGGTTTAAAAATACAGGGATTCCAACTTCTGTAGGTTAGGTTAGAACTGTGACCATAACGATGCAAGGCATTTTCGACATTTACCAGGATTTCGTGATATCCCTCGTGATTTCGTGAAATCTCTGGCTTCCTCATTTCCCTGCGACATATTATACACAAAGTACATTTTAGTAATATACTGGTACATTTAAATACCGGTCACGAACTCGATATCTCAGACTGGTTTAAGACAATGCTTAACGCTAACTAGTATCGTAACATATTTAATATTATCACTTTTATATATTTAAAACATAAATAAAATTGTGATATTTTAGTTATTATTTGTTTATATTTATGTAATAATCTTAACAATAAATCTATAAACAAGTACGAGTAGGTACTACATGCTAAATTTATAGTATTAGTTTTGCATGTGGCATGTCATAAGCAAAGCGCGTCAGCTGAGTATAAAAAGTGAAGGACAATGTATACCCGATAACGAAATGGCTTTATCAGTTTTGACAAAAAATTCTATCATAATTCAAATTCATTAAAATCGTTATTTAATGTTTATGCGTGAGCTTGACGTCATTGGAAGACCGTAATCAAAACTATGCTTAGATTACAAGTGCAATCTATTTTAAACTTTCACTTCAACGCAATAAATAATAATATCTATTAACACAATACAAATGTCACTATATTAAACTGTAGAGTTTGTATGTGAAAACCATGAAAAACCATTAAATAATTTAAAACTAAAGTCAAATTCTTACTTGTGACATTACAAGCTTGTCATTTCAGAAAAACGGAAAATGTAGAATTTAAATAATGGCTGGTAAGCCACCCAATTGTTGGCACCTTAAGAGTGGACTTCGTGTCAGACTAAAATATAAATATCATAAAATGATAAAATACTTTAATCTTTGCTTATACTTAATCATTATTATATGATTGAATAGTATGAAATAAATATTATTGGCACTAATGCCAATAAAAGGATTCTGATAAATTTATTGTTGCTATGTTGACACATGGAATAAATAAAATATGATAAAAATATTAAATAAATAATATTTGAACTTGAATAATCATACTGAACTTGAATAATCTAGTGTTTTCTTTCTTTTTACTCACTTTTAACTCTTAAGTGCCAATAATTGTAGGACTTCTAACGATTAGGTGGTTTACCCTAATTTGTTTTATATTATAAAATTACGAAAACTTAAAATTGAAATATGCGCCAATGACGTCATGTCATGCAAGAAATGATAGGGATGGACATAGAAGGAAAAAAGAGAGAACTTCATTAGAATAAAACGTTTAACCGAAAATATGCTGTAGTAAAAGTCGATAACGTTGACGTTACTATTTGTTCTTATTAATATCTAACGACTATTTGCTAATACAAGAGAACTGATATTATGTAAAAGCAGCGTCATGATTTAGCTGATGTTGTGTTGTGCGATATTGAACCTAATAGTTTTATGACCTGCAACTAACATTAACTCTAGAGGTGATAAAGCCATTTAGTTTTCGACTATACATAGAGTACACGTCAATTAAGTTAAGCGCCGATTACACTACCCTACATGAGCTAGTGCACTTAATGAGCTAGTGCACTACATGAGATAGGGCACTACATGAGGTAGTGCACTACATCGTGTAGGGCACTACATGATGTAGGGCGGTCGGGACTCGCCAATCTCCGATATGTAGTGTCCATCCAGAGACACTAGCTCATGTAGTGCACTAGCTCATGTAGGGCTACATGTAGGGTAGTGTAATCGGCGCTTTAGTCGGCATTCGGCATAGAGTTGCAATAATGCAAATGGCTGCACAAATAATGATATTTTAGGAAATAAATGGCGGGAGCGAGTATTTTCTTTGTTCCTGCTTTCAACTTTTATTGCTTTCAACTTAGATTGTACTACATGATTTCTTCTTTACTTATCCATTAAGTATGCGGTATAAACAAAATTATCGTTAGGTAAGTATGTGGTTTCAATAACTTATTTGCACACAATAATACCAATAAAAAAAATAGTTCAATAACTATTAAATTTCGTAAATTAAATTACACTAATTGCAATATTTTGTCACGAAATGTTTTTACACAATAAAAATAATACGTGTTTGTCACAAAAAAGTTTACGCGGGAAATACACTCACTTGTCAGTTACTGTTGTCATTGTTTTCACTTTTTTTTGGCGCGTTTTCGTGTTTTAGCTTAAAAATCTTTTCAAGATTTAATGTGTTTTGATTGTAGATAGTATGATCGGGAGTGTCACCCCAGCTTATAGGTGTCATACGATCTCTTACTTCAGGAACTTCTTGGACTGTCACATCTACGACACCTTCAGTAATCGTATTTAAACTCTCTGAATAAACACTAGGACTTATTTCTGGATTAGAAATTCCTTCTAAAGACGCACATCGGTTTAGAAAACTCATCATTCGTTCTTTATAAAACTCTGAGCTCGTTTCCGTGTTAGGTTTCCCTTTATTCTGCTGGTTTTTGAGATAGAAACCATTGTCCGATTGCGCTAAAAATATCCTCTTAATTTTCTTACTGGGATAGTTGTCTATAAGATCCGGTTTTGGCGGTACTATTTTACAGTTCCTTGGAAACTTTTTTGTGCCATTTCCTTTAATTTTAGTCACGACTGATATGCAATTACCGCGCCTTTCCGTTTCTTCTTTGTACGTATTTTTCATGCCTTTATATGATATTTTAACGCATAATATTGACCATAAAAATTCTAGAAAGGCAGCTATTAAAATATTTATTGATAAAACTCTTTTTGTAAATACATTCGGAGTCTCATTGTTATCTGTGACTGGGTTAACAGCTATTATCATGTGAGACCCATTTTTAACAATAACATCGCTATGTTTTACAACGAAATAGTCTTTGAACGGCACTTTATCCTTGTAAAAGTCAGTTATATCTCCTTCTGACGTTGTTATAAACCAAATTGCAATCATTACGAAGGCTGCTAGTGAAACTATCGAGGATAAGGTCGATATAATGAACAGCCATGTTATATTGTGGTCTATGTACCATTTAACTGATGCAAGAATGCTCGCTATGCCGGCCGCTAACCCAAATATTGTTATAAGCAAGGGCGCTAACACTAAAATATAATTACTGTCATATTTATTTCCGTTAAAAACCGTTTCACTTACATTACTCGTTTCATAGTTCGAATTTATTCGAGTTTCGAACACGTTTGTTGTATTCTCATTTTGAATAAGTCCGTTAAAACTATCGTTCGTTAAATTCGCATTTTGAATAAGTCCGTTGAAATTATCGTTTGCATCCGATTCTGTAAGCGAATTGTTTTGATTCGCCTGTAGCTTGGTCACTGTTGTAGAGTTTACTAATGCTAAACAAGCCAGAAGAAACGATGTAGCTGCCAATGCAATGTGTACCCAGGCTAACCCTGACACGGTAGAAGCGGAATACCGCCTCTCAGATGGATATAAGTTCCTCGTATCAGGTTTTGTTTTAACTTTAATCGTATAAACATCTTCCATGGCGCTAAACGATCATTGTTTACAACAAATTTTTGTTTCAAAAACACTTTTGTTCACTCACTGTGAATTATCTTCCAAATTATTATGAAATTCCAGTTCAATCACTTTAAATAGCACTTGTTTATGTTGTAAAACATGTAAGTTCACATTTAAATCAATGTTTCTTATTATTATTCACTGTAAATTCGTTATTATATTAATTTCTTTTTGAAGAAAAACGCGACGTGCGTTCCGTTGCACGGCGTTTAACAAACTGAAGTTAGTTAGAAACCAACAAAGCATTACCAAGATGGTTTACGTTCGGCCATTTTGTAAAATTTATAGCAAGCAATTATAGCTATTATTCCCTTGTAATAGAGATTAATAGTAACGTTTTATTTAGTATACAAACAGTAAATAACTAGTTTAAAAGTTTGTAATAACTTGAGACTTGCACGCGATAGTTTTTGCTATTATTAATCTTAACTCGAAAGTGCATTCTTATATTTTCTTAAACAACCTATTATATTTACCCATAACATAATAAAATGGTACTAAAATTGGTAGTAGAGGTTGCAAATATTGTAAAATAACTTTATGACCTTAAACCTAATTGCTCAACACTTTTTTGTTTATGCTAATTTGTAGACACAAAATAGATAGGTACTTACTTACAGTAGTTCTTTGTGTGGGTATTTAATTTTTTAAAGTAGGTACCTACTCATTATTTGATGGTCGTCGTGGTAAGGTCAACTTACTAGGCTTTTGCATAACATTTTGTGATGGCTGGAATCGGCTGGATGATAAATTATAATGATGGATTTCTCTCCATGCTTCGTATGACAACGTGTGATGTCATTTTAGAACTACCAACCGTTGTCCTAATTTTAGGACTGTAATCGCGTTTTACAATCAAGGTTCATATCAGCCCATTAATGTCCCACTGCAGGGACGGGCCTCTTCTCGTGACGGAGGGATACTTGGCCTACTAATAACACGCTGTTTAATTTTAAGTTTTCCTTCTTTTTATTTCGTAAAGATAATATTCACGGATAGTCCCTTAGTCGGTTTTTACGACACCCATGGGATGAGATGGGGTGGTGACATATTGTATTCTTACTCCGTCACCACACGGAGATTCCCTTCCCCCATGCTCCCACTATTTAGATACAAAACAGAAATTAGCGTGGCCATTACGCGTACATTAACTTCTATAATTAACTCTGTATAGTGTTGCTAACATGTCCATAAAAACAAAATAGCATTGAGATGACGAATAATAACTACTTTGTTAAGCTAAAAGTTTGGTAGTCCTACCTGAGTTAGACAAAAAATGTGTAAATTACTAATCATACAGTCTTTGTTTCATCCATAACTAATATTATAAAGAGGTAAATTTTGTGTGTTTGTGACGTTGTAGGGGGTAATCACGACACGATGTCATCTAATGTTGAATAGTCCATTTGTCGGGGAGTGTCTTAAGCTATATTTATAGTATCACGCTATGACTAATAGAAGTGTGAGGATGTTCTAGTATACTTAGATATTTAATAAAGATATAATAACAGTATATATTCTCCGTGTCGTGACTGAGTAAGAATACAACATGTCACCACCCCATCTCATCCCATGAATGGTATTATCTTTACGAAATAAAAAGAAGAAAAACTTGAAATTAAACCCTATACCAATCCGTCTTGCCTGCGTGGTATTACATAGTAGGCCAAGTATCCCTCCGTCCCGGGAGGAGGCCCGTCCCTACAGTGGGACATTACGTATGAGTTACGTACGTTATGAGGACCCTATCTCTGCACAGAGAGATATCTAATAAAAAGACACAATAGATACTTTAATGAAACGTGAAGTTACAAAGTTAGTCGTTTTTGTTAACTTAATAGATTCTTTGTAAGTAGATTGTGTGAGTCACAGATTAAATTTAGTTTAAAAAAAACTATAGTGAACTGTTAGTTAAACGTCAATGAACTTATACTTTTGAAACTATTTCAATAAAAATGTCTTTTCGCTCAGTTATTTTATTTATTTTATAATGTGGGAAACCTTTTTGAAGCCTTCTAATCATTGCTATATCTATGGAAGTAGGTGTTTTGGAGCAGTATCATAATCATAACAGCCCATTAATGTCCCACTGCAGGGACGGGCCTCCTCCAGTGACGGAGGGATACTTGGCCTACTAATACCACGCTGCCCAAACGGATTGGTATAGGGTTTAATTTCAAGTTTTCCTTCTTTTATTACGTAAAGATAATACTCACGGATATTCCCTTAGTCGGTTTTTACGACACCCATGGGATGAGATGGGGTGGTGACACTGTATTCTTACTCCGTCACCACACGGAGCAGTATGTTGTATCGACTAAATTCCATGGTGTTCCTCATTCCCTCGTAGAGATCGGGATGGTGATAATAATAATTTACTGCCTCAGTGGCTAATGGTCGCAGAAACGGCTGCCGTTCATGAGGTCACAGGTTCGATTCCTACGCGGCACAGGTCTGTGAGTAATCCACAAAATTATTATCCTGAGTCTGAGAGTTTGTTTGTAAAGTCCTCACGACTCATGGCATAGGTAATGCCTAGTGCGAAAAATTGTCTTTATAAAAAAAAGGAAAAAATAAAAAAAGTTTAGGTACCTTTACCAAATGGAGCGATATAAAACATAACTTTAATTTGCCAAATAAAGTATTTTAACTTGACAGGAATCAGACCCATTCGTAGCTAGCTTAACACAGATAGTCCTGGTCAAGGTATTCAAGTATCCATCGTAAGATAAAGGAGGTTAAATATATCATAGGTTTTATATAAATTAAGGGCTAGTAGATGACCATAGCAGTACATGTAACTATGACATTCGAAAATGAGTTTTATTGTAAGTAATTTTAAGTTGATATTTGCTGGTAAACTACTTATGTATTTTGATGCGATGGTCATTCCATTAGGTACTTTAAAAAAATACTCATAAGACAATGTATCTCCGTGTGGTGACGGAGTAATAATACCAATGTCACCACCCCATCTCATCCCATGGGTGTCGTAAAACCAACTAAGGGACTATCCGTGAATATTATATTTACGAAATAAAAAGAAAGAAAACTTGAAATTAAACCCTATACCAATCTGTCTGGCCAGCGTGGTATTAGTAGGCCAAGTATACGTCCGTCATGGAAGGAGGCCCGTCCCTGCAGTGGGACATTAATGGGCTGTTATGATGATCCCTAATGCGGGAGTAGACAATAATTTGTGGACAATAATTATTTGTCCTGCTTGAGAATCGAACTCGCGACCACGTGCAAGGTGTGTAGTTATTTCGTATTGCCAGACAGACGTTGATTCATCATAACAGCCCATTAATGTCCCACTGCAGGGACGGGCCTCCTCTCGGGACGGAGGGATACTTGGCCTACTAATACCACGCTGGCCAGACGGATTGGTATAGGGTTTAATTTCAAGTTTTCCTTCTTCTTATTTCGTAAAGATAATATTGACGGATAGTCCCTTAGTCGGTTTTTACGACACCCATGGGATGAGATGGGGTGGTGACATATTGTATTCTTACTCCGTCACCACACGTTGATTGTCATAACCATTTCAAGTCTTGCAAAATGATTATCTCAACGAGGTCACAATAAAATTCGTTAATAAAAACATACGTTATCAATTTAAGTCAACGGTCTTCAACGGTCAAAATGTGTTACACACACAGATTATACCTATAATAAAGAGCTTTTTGTGGGTTTGTGGACGGAAATAGAAATGGTGCGAACGTACGGCTTGTTTATATTTTTGCAAAACAGGTTTTACAAAATAAAACAATGAGATTTCCGTAATTATAAATAAAATATGATCATTGTAATATCTCCGTGTGATGACGAAGTAAGAATACAATATGTCGCCACCACAAATCATCCCATGGGTGTCGTAAAAACAAGTTAGGGGAGAAGGCACGTCCCTGCAGTGGGACATTAATGGGCTGTTATGATGATGATGACTACGTTTACAGGACCCAACCCAACGTCATCATTTAAATTTGTTATGACCTAAATGTCGTAATTGTTAGTATTTTTTTGTGTTGCAATGCGAAACTAATAAAATATTATACACAGTTTTACTTATTCGTTTCAGCTATAAAAAAAAAATACGTGCGAATGTAATTCGTAAAAACCGTTACTAAAATAATACCTATAGAAATAATATAAAAAAGGCTGAGATTGTACTATGGGTAGGTAGACAACGGATAAACATACTTAAACACTTTTTCTGTGAACGTGCTACTTATACGTAAAAAGTAACCTGAAAATTCAAAATACATGTTTTAAAACACAAATACTTGAATTGATCAGGAATCGAACACGAGATAGCTAGCAGCCACAGAATATGTGGCAGGCGTGATGGTCGCAAAAGTCGCTGCCGTGTCAATCAATCACTCAACTAGCCTATAACAGTCCACTGGTAGACATAGGCCTGTCCCAACACGCGCCACAGAACACGGTCCTGCGCCTTCCGCACCCAGTCCAACCCAGAGATCTTTATGAGGTCGTCGGTCCGGTAACCTATTGAAACCTCGAATTTCTATTACCCGAATCTTAAAACCCAGAAAACAGTTGGTAGAACTTTTAAAAGACAGATGTAATGAATGACAACTTTTTAAAATTCTGTTTTTAATTTCCCAGATGAATCGATTTCCAGATGCACTAAAACCAAATTATCAAATAGTATTTTTTTGTTTCCCATATTCTTATAATCCAGATTTAGTTATACCAGATTCTCAGAATACTTTTTTTGGTTCCCATCGTACCACTTTCCAGATAAACTATTACCAAATTTTCATAATCTTTTTATTTGGTTCCCATATAATCATATTCCAGATAATTTTTTGCCAGATTTTCATAAACTTTTTATTTGGTTTCCATACAATCGTGTTCCAGCTAAATTATTGCAATACATAATATTATTTTATGTGACCTAGGTTAGATTAGAACTGCGAACCGATTCACTATTGCTTAAGTTACCCATTACATATAGGTTTAATTGTCAGATTCGACTCATTTGGTTAGGTTAGGTTAGAACTGTGACTAGCCAGAACCGACTCACTATTGTTTTACTTGCCCATTACAGATAGGTTTAATGGTCAAATTCGAGTCATTTGGTTAGGTTAGGTTAGAACTGTGACCCTTCGCACGAGCCGAGCGAGCGAAGCGACCGTGCCAGAACCGACTAGCTATATTGTTTTACTTGCCCATTAGGTACTCATAGATTTTTATTGTCAAATTCGACTTAGTAGGTTAGTTTAGGTTGCAATTAAATAGGTTAAGTTAATAATATTAGTAAAAGATAAAAGGATTTAGTTTATCTGGATATCGTTTATTTGAATTTCAAAATTATTGATTTTAAAAATCTGGATATTGTTTGTCTGGATTTCAATAAAGGTATTTCAATAAATTGTGTTTTAAAAATTTGGCTTTAGTGCATATGGATTACGGTCCTCTGGATTTCGTGCATTTAGATTTTTATATCTGGAACTCATTCCTCTGGATTTTAAAACGTCGTACAAATAAATAAATGGGCAAATGAAATTCGAAGTTGCGATTATATGGCAAATAATACTTCGAAATTTAAAAAAATGGGATAATGACGAAATGTCCAAACGTTTTCTGGATTTTGATATTCGGAATATTAAAATTCGGGATTAAAATAGGTAACCCGTCGGTCCACCTAGCTGGGGGGCGTCGTACACTACTTAATACGCTGCCGTGTAGTATACGGGTTCAATTCCCTCTCAGGACAATTCTTTTGGTGATCCACAAATTATTAACCTTAGTCTGGATGTTCTTTGTTAAATTGATGGTTGTGGAAATCCCCGTGACACAGGGCGTGATCTAGGACGGAAGTTGTCTATACTAATATTATAAAGAGGTAAAGTTTGCGTGTTTGTGACGTTGTAGGGGGTAATCTCTGAATCTAATGAACCGATTTTAAAAATTATTTTTGTGTTGAATAGTCCATTTATCGGGGAGTATGACTAATAGGAGTGGAGCAGTAATGAAATATGTTTAAAAAAGAGTGCACGGGTCAGCTAGTCTTTAAGAAATAAATAAAAAATACACCAAAAAGACAGCAGTCAACTAAGGGTCACGCAAAGCGTATCCTGGCTAAAACAATCACTTGTGGAGCCAAGGACCCAATAAAGAAGTATTGCTAAAACGGGCCTCCTCCACATCAGAGGGAACAGAAAGCCAAATTCTGAAAAAAGATTCCTGTGCCTCACAGAATAACTAAAATAATGACAGAATAATTATATGACAGTATAAAATTGACAGAATACAATGTGACAGTGTTTATTTATTTTTACATTTTAATTATTAAGTTTAATTTTATATTTATTTCAATATTTATAAATCTATGTGTATTAATTATTATGTGAGAACTAGTATTAATAATGTAAGTATGTTTTAGACAGCTATGGACAGGCTATGAGGGCAAGCAAATCTTATCATTGATTGGCAACATTAGAAACAACAGGTAGTGTCTTTATCAAGATACCACCAGTTCTATATTGGTCTAGGTGTTTTCTATGTATACTATGTACGTATTTGCAAAAAAAAAGTATTTATGTATGTTTATCCGTTGTCTAGTACCCATAGTACGAGCTCTGCTTAGTTTGGGACTAGATGACGTTGTGTGAATGTGTGAGGAATATTTGTCTCTTTATTTACATTTTCACATTAATTTACATTTTTAAATATAGATATAAAAATAAACACATTTAAAAATGTAAAATAAGGTAGACCCACCGGCATCGGGTACAGGGACCAAGCTACTGGTGTTTAGGGCTCTAGAGATCTCCAATACGTGCCCTGTCAAGCAGTACTGCCTTCTGCATCAGACCTATGATCCAACTGCCAAGGTCGAGTCTTCTTAGATGTTGATAAAGACTCTTTGGAATAAGTCCATTTACTGAAAGTACTATCGGAACAATGATCGCCGAATCAACACTCCACATGTCCATTTTTTTTGTTTTTTGTCATTGAGGAATATTTATTATTACGGCCTTTAGTATGGGTACTAGACGACGGATGAACAATTTATATTTGTAAATACATAATAAGGAATTTTACATAGAAAACACCGAGAGCAATGCAAACAATCATGTTCATGCACACAGAGGTCTGCATTGATCGGGGATTGAACCCGAGACTTTTGCGTTGCAGCCATGGAATATACCTACCCAGTACGTCAAGGTCGTGAAATGTTACAAGGACTGTTAAGTTCCTTTACGTTTAAAAAAATCATAATTCGCAAATAGGAGAGTGTGTTATACAAATACTTTATTGCCTTTTCTCAAAAGACTTTGTTATCAAAATTTTTTACATTATTTATCCTATTTGCGAATTATGATTTTATTTCAATTGGCGGCGCTAGTGAGCCCTATAAACGCCCATAATTTGTTTATTTTCTTTCGCAGCCCGTGTCCACTTCCAGATAAGCAGAGTCTGATATGGAGGGAGACAGGAACACGCTCACAGGATCGTTCTTCCAGAAATTGGACGACGTTGCGCTATTCGCTGCTCTGCTTAACAATAAAGATAGTTTTATTAAATCATTCAAGCCAAACGTAACCGGTATGTAAATACTATCACTAAATAGTATTATAAAACAAAGTTGCTGTGACTATCGGTCCGTCTTATGCTTAAATCTTTAAAACTACGCTTTGCGCATGAACCTATTCTGAAGTGTTTGTAAACTATGGATCCTGTGTGGCCTAAGGAGGGCGAAAACTACGCACGCATACGTCATTATTGGTCTGATACAAGTCGTATACAGGGTGTCCCAAAACCCGCCTTTATTAGAATTTAAAGAGGCACTATTCAGGGTAACACAGCAATAAAAAAAGTTGGAAAAAGTTAAGATTTGTGACAATAGGAGGGAAAAGAGTGTCACAAAGTGGGAATTTTTGCGTTTTTTTTCAAAGGCCTATAACTTTGCAACCATGCGACTTAGATTTTTTTAAATATTTTTCTGATAACCAGCATGACTTGCCTTATCATCCGGTTTCAAATTAACGTCGAGTTTTGGGGCACCCTGTATAAATAAAAATAAATAAAATAAAAAATCATTTATTGCTTACATACAAAAAAGAAAGAAAATACGACAATTAACCAAAGAAATAATATTACAAGCAATCGGAGAAAGCTCAGCTTGTGCTGTACAAAGTGGTTACTCTGGGCAGCGCTGATTTTCAGCTACCCCGTTTCACTGTATTGGCGACATAGTAACGCTAACGCTAATAGGTATATAACCTAACCTTGTTTTGAATCTTGATATCGCGATTCAGGACGTAGTGGCGACATCTGTTGATTGTGGGGGGTACTGAAATAGAGTAGGCGTTCGCTTGAGTAAGTCGCTAGATTATGACTCTACACATGTATAATACATATTAATAATATAATAAACATTGTAGAGTAGAAATATCATAAACACGACAGTTTGTAATTATGCATGGATGTTTGTTACTCTTTACGTGGAAACTACTGAATGGATTTTATTAAAAGTTAACAATAATATAACTTATTCATCAGAATAACACATAGGCTATGATTTAAGCTACTTAACAAAGCCTTCGCAAAAGAAGTCGGCACCAGCTTTTGTTAAATATTTTTATGTAATAGAGACGTCTAAAAAATGCTGCTTTAGAGTTTGTTACACCGCTTCTTCTCTACTAGCGCCTTGGAAGCGGTGGTAAAGTTGGGAAAACTTTTAAATGAAGTAAACTTAGACTAAGTAGTTTCAAACTGACGTTAATAAGCTGTTATTTTGTAACATTATGTTAAAAATAAGGAAACTGAAACTGAATTACCAAGAACCCTTCGTAATTCAGTTACAGACTAATAGTAAAGGGGGGGAAATAGGGCTACTTTCGTCGGGTATTCAATGCAAAGATTACCGCAAACTCTCCTAGCAAATAACCTGAAGGTTACCTGGGCTTAAATTCAGGAATTAAAAGAAATACTTAAACATACTTGACATTATAAACGGATAGGACCTTTTTCATTTATCCAGCATGTCAATTCTCGTACCTTAAAATAGTTAAAAATTCGGTTTAAGTTAACTTATAAGTAGTTGTCAAATTGTCACACAATAGGTAATACAATTTGACAACTAAAAGTTAACCTAACCTAATTTTTAACGATTTTAAGGTACGAGAATTGACATGCTGACCATAATATTTTTTTTTTTTTTTATTTATTTATTTATTTCTCCTCACTAAACATCACTTATAATAACTAGTTACATAGTCGTACTTTCTTTATAATATTATATTATGTGAGGAGCTGGTGTCTGTGATGGGCATAGAATGCCTGTGTTACAGATCACCAGGCCCACACTCTTCGAACAATGGCAACGCTAAAGACGAGTATGATTTAACAAAAAATAATTTACATATCTAATTCTCGAAAGCTATAGATAATTAATAATATTATTTTCAGTAAATACGACCCCTGCAGTTAGTAATTCAGTGAAGGCTACATTATGCGATAAAATTATGTGTGCGGATAAAGGATCTCAAGTTGTTGACGATAGATATACCAGTTGTTATCAGGTAATTAAATGTCTACAAAATCATAAAATTATCATAGAAAAAATTGGATACTCGAGGGAGAATTCAAACCTGCGTCTCTGAAGAATACGCCTCCGACTCCTTTGACCACTAGGTCAACCGATTCCTTGTCTAATCATCATTCCCCTGCCCTTATACCAATTTTATTTGGGTCGGCGCAGCATGTCTTCTTCTTCCATACTTTTCTATCGGAAGTTATTTCACACAATCCATCCATCGTTTCTTTGGTCGTCCTCTTCCCCTATATCCATCCATACAATGTTCAACACCTTCCTCACCACATGATTCTCATTCCTCCGCATAACAGGCCCATACCATGACAGCTGGTTGCCACGTAGTTTTTCTGCCACCGGTGCCACTTTCAAACTTCCTCTTATATACTCATTCAGTCATTTCTTACTCTACCCGCTCTCGTAACACCACACATTCCTCTTAACATTCTCATCTCTGCTACATGCAATTGTCTTTCATGCATCCCTTTTGTGGCCCAACTCCCAGACCCATAGCAACCGAGTCCTTATCTCGTTAATCAAATAAGACAATTATTTTCTACGGAGCCATTAACCCTCGTGATTTACAACTCAACTGTAACAACGCCATCTAGGAGCGCAGTAGTAAACTTTCATCGTTGTAATTAAATGTATTACTTGATGATAAATATTTTGGTATTAAATTAAAACCTATCAAACAACATAAATTATAAATGCGAAAGTTTGTGTGGATGGGTGGATGGTTGTTACTCTTTCACGCAAAAACTACTAAACGGATTTTGATGAAATTTGAAATATAGATAGTTTAGGGTGTACAGATAGCGCGCGAGTTGAATGCAGAGCTTAGGAATGCGGTAGTGCTGTGACCTAATTATAATTATTGATTGACATTCATGTCGATAAATTTAAACAATGTTATAAGTTTAATTTTATTTAGTACACTAGTTTAACATGATGAAAAAAAAAAACAATATCATAATTATAACATGTTTTTAATAATCATTTCACAAAACGGAATAAAAAAATAACACGGGAACTTCAGTATTACTATTAACACAATAACACGGCAAATGTACGATAGTTGACAAGGATGGCACAGCACTACACTGCAGGCGCGTGAGGTGGGGCGTGCGGATAGCGGGGGGAGATGCTCCCGCTCTTTACCTCAGACCCCGACTGCATTCAACTCGCGCGCTATCTGTAGATTAACATTTAGGCTACCTATACCACGCGGGTAGCTAGTATATATAGTATAGCTAGTATATACCTAACCTATACTATAATGCTTTGGTATAACAAGAGAATTTTTAAAAGAACGTTTGAATACTAATAACTTTTATGTAATTGGTACAGATAGCCCACTGCAGTGCGCGACCAACATCACCACCAGTGAATTTAACTGAGTTTCCACCACAAAAGGATCGCTTTGATCACAGTAAGTTATAATTTCACTGTAGGAAACTGAATGCTAAGCATAGGGTTTTTGATGGTGTCATGCTGTTCAACCTTACAGGGAAAGTGGATAGCAGTTATCCATAATTTCCAACTGATGAGTGATTAATCTATACTAATATTATAAAAAGGTAATGTTTGTGTGATTGTAGGGGGTAATCAAAGCTAAATACAGTGATACTGTATTTAGTTATAACTAATAGGAGTGCACAGTAATGAAATATAATTAAAAAAGTGACGCGTTTTTTACACCGCCCAACGAAGTGGGCACGGGTCAGCCAGTAATAAATATTTTGATTACTTTAATAATCTTACAGATTCAGGAAACTTTATAATCGGAAGTAATGGCTCCTCTCCACGTAGCGACAAATGGTCACAGGCTAATCATTTCAGAGGAGGACTCAACTGGCATGATAGAGGTACGAATTAGTCCTAAATCAGCATGAAATTACATTTAATACATACATACATAAACTCACGCCCTATCCCGTCCGGGGTAGGCAGGGACGACAGAACGCCACTTGTCACGATCCTGGCAAACAGATTCGGCCTCGTCCACATTCATTAAGCGAGTCATACATGCGCGTCGGTTACGAGTGCTCTTTATTTGGCCCTTTTCCAATATGGAACCTATCTAGTCAACATATAAAACATAAATATGTCGATGAAGGGCTAGTCGGTGCGGGCAGAGACGCGGGTTGGAGTCTAGCCTCAAGGACTTTTTTTTTCAATTGTTTTTCTTATTTTCGGAAAAATAAACTGGTTAACATGGCCAGTTATCATAATGGTCATATTTATTTTAGGTGCAGTATTACATAGTAGCCAGCAACCTTGTCACCAAGATGCGTTTGCAGAATCTTTGCGAAAGTATCCAGCTCATGATACCGAGTGCAACCTGCCCATCGACCTGATAACTAAAGTCTTGCAGATGAAGCAAGATAAACATTGTAAGTTATTTCACATTTGCTTTAAAACTACGTGGCAGCCGGCTGTCATGGTATGGGCATTTTATTCGGAGGAATGAGAGTCATGTGGTGAGGAAGGTGTTGAATATGTATGTGGATGGATACCTATAGGGGAAGAGGACGACCGAAGAAACGATGTGAAAGACGATATGGCTGCGAAGAGTGTTACTTGTGAGATGACGTCTGATAGGAAAGTATGGAGGAAGAAGACATGCTGCGCCGACCCCAAATAAAATTGGGATAAGGGTAGGGGAATGATGATGATGATTCACGTTTGCTTCAATGCCGAAAAAACAGTCACGCACGTAATCCTGGAATGCAAGGCAGTGACTTCTCAACGAAATGAAATCCTCGGACCAGTGAGGTCACTCCGCGAAGCTTGTGAAGTTCCCAGAAAACTTCTGCGCTTCTGGACGGAATTAGGCTGGCTAAGTTAGCCAGGATTCTGCACACACGATGGACCGAAAGAGAGCCTAAGTGTGGAAACTAGAGTCCACCATCCATTCCATTCTGTTCACGTTTTTGTTTGTGTGGTCTTTTCTTAATATATTTATCGTTATGTGTCGTGTCGAAAGTGGCTTAACAAATCTTCTTGGAATTACTTTGTCTCTGTACTACCTTAAAGGTGATTGATCTACTAGGTCTACGCAAAAGGGAATAACTATAAGTGCGGTATGCTATTTTTCTGAAAAGAAGAAAGACAATGGAAAATATTGATACGTGTCCAGCGCCATGACCACCATCTAGGCGCTACAGCCGTAAACTTTCAATGTTGCAATTATGGGCCTTTACGTGGCTCACTAGCGCCGCCAATAGAAAAAAAATCATAATTCGGAAATAAGATAAATAATGTTAAATGTTGATAACAAAGTCTTGACAAAAGGCAATAAATTATTTGTATAATACACTCTCAACACTTTAAATGTTTTTTAATTAGTTAAATTTCGCATTCGAAAAAAAAAACGGCCATTTTTTTTAATAATGCAATCTTTATTTAATTGAAAAACATTTAAAGTGTTGAGAGTGTGTTTTACAAATACTTTATTGCCTTTTCTCAAGACTTTGTTATCAACATTTAACATTATTTATCTTATTTCCGAATTATGATTTTTTTTCTATTGGCGGCGCTAGTGAGCCCTATAAACGCTCTTAAAGAGTTGACTTAAAAACATTATTTTAACTTTTGTATTAAATTACATATAATTTTTTACCTAGAAAGCTTAGGTATCACTAGAAAAATCCTTTTTTTGTCATTGTCTTTCTTCTTTTCGGATTTTTCTAGTTATGCCTAAGCTTTTTGGACAACCGTGGATATATTATTTTCATTATTTATTTTAGGTGCAGCACAAAAACCACAACACACAAGAAACCCTAGATCACTAAGTTGCGATAACCCAACAAGGCAACAGCTTATGAATTGCTTCAAAACGTTAGTCCAGGATATGTTGGCTTCGACAGAAGACCAGAAGAACACTAGACCAGATAATAACAAGCAGAATAGACGGTCCCGGATGAGGGGAAGACCGACTTCAATGAGGATAAGTTCGCCTGAAAATAATTCTGGAGAAAAAAAGTAAGTTTTTCATGTTTTTGACGGCCTCTGAGGGCTAATCATAACAGCCCACTAATGTCCCACTGCAGGGACGGGCCTCCTCCCCTGACGGAGGGATACTTGGCCTACTTACCACGCTGGCCACACTGATTGGTATGGAGTTTAATTTCAAGTATTCCGTCTTTTTATTTCGTAAAGATTATATTGACAGATACCTAGTCCCTTAGTCGGTTTTTACGACACCCATGGAATTAGATGAGGTGGTGACATATTATATTCTTACTCCGTCACCACACGGATAAGATAACATATATTTATTTGCTTTCAATACATATTCGTTTTATTACATGGCTGCTAGGTACGCATGGGTTTCGCGTTCGATTCCCTCAATGCCAATCTTTGTGTACATGATCGTTTGCATTCTGTCTGGGTGTTTCTATGTATAACATGTATGTATTATTATAAGGGTAGCAATAAAACGAGTGACTGTAAATTACAATTTTAAGCGTGTAAATTGATTAATTTGGCTTATATAATTACTAAGTGAGCGACTGACTGTAAGTGATGAGAAATCAACAGAACAGTATCTTACAAACATTAATTTGAGTTAAGTACTTAAAATACAAAATGAACAGCTTCATAATATTTGAGCGACTTAATATTTGTTTAAGTGTCAACGTTACGTCCTGCATTTTTTTTCAATATTTGGCAAATGTATTTTTTATATTGAGCGGCATTTTATCTTAAATGAAATGTTACGAATACAAAAACGGCGAGTGCAAGAAACATTTTTTTAATGTAAAACTAGAATATAGTAGGTATTACTATATTCTAGTTCCTTTAGTCACTGTACTAACCTAACATAACCAACTGTTTCTGACTTTTCCTTAATATTGTATTTTTGCCATATATATGATTAATTCTGCGACATTTATCACTTTAGCTAAATTGAGTAGCCCTTATACATATTGGCTAGTTATTATGTACAATATTCATATTTATTACTTTGGCTGTATCATTTGTTATTATTTAACTATTTTAATATAGAAGTTGCCCTTTCTGTATTTCCAGTCGCTCACTTAGTATGTATAGTCGCTCGGATAAAAATTTTATATATGAAATGGATTAATCACAATCCACTTTTTGTAAGCTCGTTCTGGATTTTATTATTAATCAATATTCGTCGTTAGTTTAGTTATTTTTTCGCTTACTCAAATTCATACCGCTCAAGTTATTAATACAGTATGTCATCATCAGTCGCAAAGCTTTTTTTTAATCGCTCGTTTTATAATTCCCCTTATTATAATATTAACGGGTATTAATGCGTACAGGTTATTGGGAACCACTATTAATTATTATATTTACTTGGAGCTGCTTGACGTTTCGGCCAGATTACACCATTGTGTGCATGAACATGATTGTTTGCATTGGTCTGAGTGTTTCTATGTATAATATGTAGGAATTTACAAAAAAAAGTATTAATATCCGTTGTTCTGTTTCCCATAACACAAGCAGGTTGAGCCTAGCTTGCTTTGGGAACAGATGGCGCTGTGTAGAGATGTCCGTGAATATTTATGACACCGCACTCTGATTCGTCTAGAAAATGCTAGCTGGACAAAAACAACCTGAAATTCTTAGTTGTTAATTAGTAATATAAATTCATTATGTTCAGGAGCTGGCTACGAACTGGCCGTGAGCCTTTTTAATTAGTGGTAAAAACAGGACAGTTTTTTTGTTGTTTTTCCAGCAACGAGTATGACTATTTGGGATCGTCTTCAACACGTAATGGACAACAGCGTCAGGGACCAGATAATAGACGTTTTAAGAGAGATGGCAAGGTTAATATTCAAGTAAGTATGATAGGAAATAAGTGAGTCATCATCATAACAGGCTATTAATGTCCCACTGCAGGGACGGGCCTCCTCCCGTGACGGAGGGATAAATAATTGGTCAAGGTCCCAGTATCCGCCACCTTTTGTGGCACATTTTCGTGCCTATTTAACAGGTCCCTAGCCAGTTCGTTCCTGTGGTTCTCTTCTTTCCTTATGTTTTTTACTGTTGTTGTTTAGATATTTTTTCTCTGACTGTGGGTATCTCCAAATAGGTAACCACTTGCGGAAGAGACTCACTACTTTTTATTAAATAATTAAATGTATTTTCATTAACTGCAGGTGTATCAAATGTGCCCAGAAATGAAGGAGAGATACAAGAAACATAAGATAAAGTGCCCAGCCAACAGACAGGTCAGTTCTAATGAGCTCTTATATTTGCATGTTCTTTCATGTGGTAACGATACCACCCTATTTTATAATGTGGGTGTAGCGTCATCTAGCGACTTACTTAAGCGAACACCTACACTATCCTCAGTAACCCCCACAACCAACAGCGACATCTGTTGATTGTATCATCACTATGTCCTGAATCGCGATATCAAGATTCGCACAGCGATTCCGCATTTATACAACGTCCAACGAACAACCGTTGGGCAGTTGGGCCGCCAGGCATGATCACCCTCGCCTGGTCGGAGGATCCTCCCCTTTTCGTTGGACGCGTGGTGCTGTTACGTCACCGCGACCTCCACATGGGAAACCTTTAAGAGGACCTACAGTTTAAGTCCAATAATGGAATAGGAAAATGGGACTACAAATTTATTTATTATTTATTTATTTATTATGGGTCTCCAACAAAGGCAATACATACATCAGAAATCAATTTTAAAATTACAGAATCATGGCGTGTATTCCTTCAATTACAGGAAACCACAGCATGCGAATATAAAAAACAAACTAAAATAATGACCAACTAAAATAAAAACAAACATTGGCAATATAAAAAAATTAAAAAAATTAAATTAAAATTTGAAATCTACATGAAAACTTTAAATTAAATCCTTTAAATATGATAACACAACAACAACACCAATTAAAAATAATATTATAATATCCTATTAACAATTAATTTTGAATAATTTGAAAATAAGAAAGAAAAACAAACTAATAAAAAATATATATACAAAAATATATTTACAATTGTGTCTGAGAGATTATATTTTTAGCATAGTCTTAAATTTTAATATAGGTAAGCTGAGATCTAATTCATTGGTTTTGGAGAGTGAGTTATATTGTCGAAAGAGTCTTGGTACAGCAGCAAAATACCCGAGATTTGATTTTGCTACGGGTATTGCAAAAAGGTTGTATGAGCACTTTCTAGGTAAGTGTAAGGGTGTTGAAAAATTTAGTTTGTTAATAAGTTCGCTGCTATCAATGAGACCGTTGTATATCCTATATAAAAGCATTGTGTCAAAAAATCGTTTAGGTTCCGATAAAATCTGTCCGAATGACCAATAATTACCAGTTAAATCCAGTCTACCTATTACAGAAACCATTCTGTTTCTCTCGTACCTATTGGTATGGGCAAAGTAAGTATTAAGTAATCAGTGATATTTTTATTTTTCGCTTTCCGAGAGGTAAAGCCCCCGAAATTACTGTGGGTTGGGTTTATGGACCATTCGCAACAAAAAACTCCCTATGACCAGTAAGATTCTATTGAAACGATCCATTGATGGATCTTTTTACACTTTCATGTCCACTTTAAATCCATGATCCGAGAATATTTTAAAAGTGGATTCACATGTGGAACACAGAGGCGTTTTAGGCCTACTGTGATGGATAGTAAAGGTAAAAAACGGGTGATAGTAGGCCCTTTTGTGACCCTTACTAGTCTAATATTTGCTGTAAGTTTTTTAATATTATTGTTTCTTTACAGGATTTCTGTCAATCATCTAAAGGTAAGCATTTTTTCTTTTACGTAGTGTTTTAGAAAATCAATACATCATCATAACAGCCCATTCATGTCCCACTGCAGGGACGGGCCTCCTTCCGTAACGGAGGGATGCTTAGCCTACTAATACCACGCTGGCCAGACGGGTTAGTATAGGGTTTAATTTCAAGTTTGCCTTCTTTTTATTTTGTAACGATAATTTTCACGAATAGTTCCTTAGTCGGTTTTTACGACACCCATGGAATGAGATGGGGTGTTGACATATTGTATTCTTACTCAGTCACCACACGGATCAATACATACCTACTTACTAATATTTTTTTTAGTTGAGTACGAGTAGTTGTCTGTCTGTGAGCGCCCCAGAGCGGTCACTTATCTATGTTATAACCTCGCCGAAGTTGCTTAACCTGTATTTATATTATTACTAGCAGTCCGTCCCGGCTTCGCACGGGCATTATTTTCCCACTTTTTCCTGAAAAAAAATTTCCTGAATTTTCTTTGCTATAAAGCTCACGGAGCCTGAGACCAACGAATGCAAAATCGTGGAAATCGGTTCGTGCGTTTTGGAGTTATAGCGTCAGGAAGGAAAACTCGACTTATTTTTATATACTTAGTAGATTATTTGTCCACAGGGACTACGTCACTGCTAGCACGGGTTAGAGACACAGTCGAATGCGCTTGTTCTACAATGTTCACTGTACGTAATCTTTCTGATATATTATAAGTAATTGCCAGCTCCTTAAGAACCATTATCACTGCACTAATTTTGACGACCTCGGTGGCGCGACGGCCGTGGTTGTGGGTTTGATCCCCACGCAGGATTATTATTTATGAGACCCACAAATTATTGTCCTGAGTCTGGGTGTTCTTTGTGTCCGTTAATTGTTGTTTGTAAAAAGTCCCCGAGACCTAGGGCATGATCCCTAGTGCACGAAAGTATTTTTTAAAGAATCGACCGAATGGGCAAAATATCGTTGATCAAACGAAAATAGCAAAAAAACACACGGTACCAAAACCCAAACTTGATTTTCAGGACAGGTTCTCTCTTAACTGCTAAACGTGTTGGTATAGGGTTTTCCTAACAAGTTATTATTTTCTCGGTATACCATTGTCAGAAACTATGTGTAACTTTTACAGTTTAATATTGTAATGTGTAGTATGTTTAGCACTACGGTAATCATGTACCAGGGACCTCTATAATGTTCTAACAGTTAGTTCAACACTACATAATGCTTCAATCCGTTTAAATAAAAAATGTTAGACTTAAAGTGCCTTAACCGCTGCCTAACCTAAGCATATGAAGTACTTTATTAACAGTCTCTCCATCAACACAGAGCACGCAACAAGACCCAAAAAAGACAAAAGGTTCACAATCCGAAAGCGATCCTAAAACAGAAGTCGCTGGCCTTTGTCCCGTCATAGCCCAAGTCTCTAAACAGGACATTGGATTCAATCCTAAATCGAAGGATTGCAAATGTGACTGCGCCTGCTATAGCACCGACCTTAGCGATGATTACAAAAAACGTATAGAAGAAGAAGTTAATAGATGGATTAATGAAATGCCCATACAATCTAACGAACGATGTTCACAGAGAAGAAAAAGGCAAAAAGTTGCGAATCAATTAGCTCAGAAGTTAAAATGTATACCAAATGATAGAAAGTTTAAGGAAAATATTAAAAAGACAATTGAAAGGTAC
Source organism: Schrankia costaestrigalis (assembly GCA_905475405.1). NCBI lineage: Eukaryota > Metazoa > Arthropoda > Insecta > Lepidoptera > Erebidae > Schrankia > Schrankia costaestrigalis. The sequence continues at coordinate 10,000,200 of FR997853.1, read as the reverse complement.
ATCCCCGAGATGCCTATGTGGCTTCCCGATGATAAAGTTGATGAAATTCAGTTCAAAAGAATTGTAACTGATAAATTATTACAAGCTATATTGGATTTATCTAAAAAAGGAAGTAAATTAAGAGAAACTGTTAAGCATTTCGTTGATAATATAAACTTTACTAAAGATGTAGACAAAAATGAAGTTATTGATGATATAGTTGATCGTGTAATTAGGGTTAATAAAAATTTTGCTGATGTTTGTAACGATGAATATAAACAAATACTTTTATGTGAAATTGAAGAAGTCCTTCAATATTTACCTATGCCTTGCCTTTGCGTAACTGGTATTTATGAAACTGAAGTTTTACATGAAAAGGCTGTTAAATTTACTGACATCCTTTCAAGTTTACCAAGGTATGATAAAGTTGAAGATGTAAAATGTTTAAAAGAGGATTTTAAAAGAGACGTTACTAAGTGGATTGATGAGTGTCCCGAACTTAAAGCAAAGTTATCTGACAATAATGAGAGTGATAAAATTATTAATATGTTGGCTTCAAAACTAGATAAAATACAATCTGAAAGCACCGGTGCAAGAATGACAAGTAACATGAAAACTGAAATAAAGAAATTACTAAATGAGTATGGGATTTCAAATGAGGAAGCAGATGTTATGATAGAGAACTTAATGGATAAAGTTACGGATACAATGTACGCCAATGATAAAAATATATATGAGAAAGCTTACAAACAAAAACTATTTTCAGAACTTAAAGATTGGCTTGAAGAGGTACCTGGAGTCTTTGAATTAGGCCCTGTAGAAGAATTTAAATTAACTAAAGAAGTAATGAAAACAACTGAAAAAGCTAACAATGAATTTGATGAAAAATATATAAAAGACGTTAATACAGTTCTAGAGAGAGCTGGTATCGATTACCATGTATCTGAAAACCATGTAAACGAAATTAAAGATAGACTACAGATGATACCGGAAAAAATTAAAGAAGATATTATTAAAACACAAGTTCAAAATGATTTTATGCATATTATTGATAAACCAAACATTACTGAAAACGAAAAAGAAGCATTGAAATTGAAGTTTGATGAAACTTTGACAGAATTAGCTAAAACTACTCCAATGACAACTAAAAACGCTTTTGAAAATTTTAAGGAAACTTTATTAAATAATATGTCTGGAATATTAAATGCCGCACATTTACCCCCAGAAGTAAAGACAGATTTAAAAGACGAGTTTGAAGATGAATTAGATAAAACAAAGGATAATGTGGTACCAGTTGATGATAAAAACACTGTTGTACACGATCTTATAAAAGAAGCAAATTACATAATTAATCATGAAAACATACCTGAAGAAGCAAAGAAAGAATTAAAGGATGAAATAAAAAATACAACAAATAAAACATTAGAAGGCCCATATTCTGACCATTTACTAGAAACTTTAAACGAATCTATATCTGGAATAATCAATAAATCAAAAATTGATAAACAACATAAATATGATTTGAAAAATAAGTTGACATCTATTGCAACTGATAAATTGACTGATTTACCAAAAGAGTCTGTAAAAGATCACGTAAAACAGAAAATATTCGAATCTATTGAGGCTGAATTTAATCAGTTAGATATTCCAGAAAAATCTAAGAAACCTTTAAAACAGAAACTTAATTTCTCTTTAAATAAACTTTTTGACAAACCATTTGATGAAACTGTGAAAAATGATATGTTGAACCTTATAGATGCTTTAGATATTAAAGATGTTGACGAAGAAAATAACGAAGCGATAAAAAGTCGTTTGACTAATATACTAACTGAAAATTTAGAAAAAATACCTGATCAAACAGCAGTAGATTATGGAAAAGAAAACCTACTCAACCATTTAACTGAAAACTTGAATGAACTTCACAAACCAAAGGCAGAAATTAACAAACTCAGAAAAGAAGTGGAAGGAACTCTTGCTAACCACATGGAACGTCGGTTAACAGTCCCAGTAAGAAATAAACTGACTAACGATATTGAAGATATTTTAACCAAATCCAATATTAAATTAAAAGAAGAAGAAGTTAATAATATAATGGACTATGTAGATAAAACATTAAACGAAATACCTTATCAATCTCCTGAAGAATTTGCTAGTGAGAAATTAAATAAAATTATAACGCGTGTCGTAGATGAGTCTTCTATTCCAAATGAAGAAAAAGATGCTTTAAAGCTTGACACTCTTAATCAAATAGAAGAAGAACTTGAAAATGAACAAATAGGCGTAATCCGAGAGAATGTGCAAAGTTGTTTAGATAATTTGTTTAAAAAATTAGACCTGAAAGAAGATCAATATGTTACAATCAATGAAATGACTAATAAAGTAATTGATGATTCGTTTTATGACGACGAGGTTAACGAGTATAAAACTAAATTGGAAAAAAAAATTAAGTCGAAACCAATTCCTGAACACGAAAAACAAGCAATGTTAAAGGAAATAACAAAAACTTTGGATGATTACTCTTTAAACCCAGACCGCGACTTTATAGAAATTAAAAAGGCATTAAATGAATATACTGGGTTAGTAGACGAATCGCAAGATATAGAGGATACATTAGCAGATATTAAGAATGATATAAAACATGCAATTGACAAGGCCTCAATATCAAGTAAAAGGAAAGCACATTTAGAAGATAAACTAAATAACATAGTAAGTAACCCGAAAGATTTACCTAATGTTGTTGAAGAATTAAATAAATATATAGAAGAACTACCGTTGCCATCTGAAGAGAAACAACGGTTAACGACTAAAGTAGCGAAGTGGTTGCCTGTCGAAATAAATCAAGAGAACAATCAAGCAAAAAAAAAATTATTGGAAAATATTAACGCCGTTATTGATAAGTCATCTCTCGGAAAAGAAAAGAAAGACCTTTTAAAGAGTGATGTTAATGAAATTATACGAAATTTAGATAAACCTATTACAGGGGAAGATAAAGAAGCATTAAAAGAGAAACTGCATAAAGTTCTAACGAAGAATATAGCTTCGAGAGACAACAAAGATTTTATAATGAGCAGAATAAATAGTATTGTTGATAATTTCGAAGGTAATTCTAACGACGACAAAACAAGCATTGAAGAAAATGATGGATTTAGCAATCTAAATAAACAAATAGATGAGATGCCAATATCGATAAAAGAGAAAAATCAACTAAAGGAAAAGTTACGTAAAGAGTACGAAAAAGCACAAACTTCTGGGCTTGCCAACGACAAAAAGTACATGCAACAAAAACTTTTAGACGCAACAGACAATACAAAGATGCCAGCTGGACTTAGTGATACTATAAAGAAGAAAATAAATCAGGAAATGGCTGCGGAGAAAATAAAACAGGAAACGGCTACAGGGAAAATTAAACAAGAAATGGCTGCGGAGAAAGTTAGACATAAAATGGCTCCCGAAAAAATGCAACAAATGGAATCACCAGAGGTAAGATAGTCAAATTATTTCTCATATTTTAATTTGTATTCATATTTATCTGTTTACAAGTCAGCTGGTGGTAGATGATTACCGTAGGGGCCTAAAAGATTTCTCTGGGATGTTGAACTGTCTTTTTATTGTTTCCATTTTTTCATCACCTCTTACAAAATTAACTTTATTTAGGAATATTTTCTTTCTATCTTGGCTGGGGGATATTTTATATAATCTGGGTACTTCCTTGCTCTCTTCGACCCATGTAAAGTTGCTTGAGAGCTTGAATATTTCAAAATACTTGAGTTAGAGAGTACTTCTCGAACTAATTAAAAGTCCTTTTCTTCTATATATCTAAAATCATTGAATCTTAAACTACCTCAGTAGCTACGGTAGTAACTGACGTCCACGAGGTCCCGAGCTTGAATCCCAAGCAAATTTTTCTGTCTTTACAAGCTCTTGTCATGAGTATTGAAGTTCTTTGTGTCCGTTAAATAAATAATTGCGTTGTCCCCGTGGCACAAGGCACAATCGCTAACGCGGGAGTTGGTTTTAAACAAAATAAAATATTAACCCAACTCTAACACAATCTATCAACCAGCGTGACAACAAAAAAGCTTACAAACAATATTAGTTATTTTAGTATACCTACAGTTCTAAAAGTTCTAATAAAAAACTTTCTTTTTCTTCACAGAAAAGAGGGTTTAGAGCACGGGCTGCTAGTGATACTTACAAACAAGCGCCGAGCACATCTACACCTAAGAAAATGCGCAAAAACTGGGAACAACCAGTTGAACTATCTACTATTTATGACGAGGATAATAATATGAGTCCTGAAAAAAGTAAGCAAGTCTTAGTAGAAAATAAAATAGATGACTGGATAAACAATTTACCAGTTAAATTGGACAATAAGACAAAGAAAATGATAAAAGATGATATCATTCGTGATTTTGATGATAGAAAGAAGTATTTGGCTTTAAATCCTGGAGCGGAGAAATCATATCAAGATGAGTTGGATAATATAAAGTATCAACTGTTTAGAAATTTGAACGCTAGTGTAGACAATCGTAAAATGGATAGTATTATAAGCAAAGCTGATGATCTGCTGAAATCTTTACAGAGCATTGATAACGCAACGCCAGGTACGTTGCCCTATTCATATTTTAAATGCGAAAGTTTGTAAGTATGGATGGATGGATATCTGTTACTCTTTTAACATTTACTTAAAGTGTTGAGAGTGTCTTATACAAATACTTTATTGCCTTTTCTCAAGACTTTGTAATCAACATTTTATATTATTTATCATATTTGCGAATTATGTTTTTTTTCTATTGGCAGCGCTAGTGAGCCACGTAAAGGCCCATAAGTAATACTACTGAATTGAGTGTATTGAAACTTATTATAGCTTATACATCAGAATAACGCGTAGGCAACAATTTATGTTACATGCAGATGAAGTTTCGAACACCAACTAGCACTTGATGTATTTGACTTTAAGGTTTCAAAGCCAAAGCCCTTTTTCTTCAGCGGTGATAGATAGAAACTCACGAAGATCACGAGTAGGAGGTTTGAATTTTCAACTTCTTAAAAATGCTGGTCGAATATCTATTATTGGACTTTAATATTTCTTTTCACGAGGGTAGGGAAAACATGGTTTAAACTTAGCAATGCTTTTATCTATTTGTAATAGGAATCCTGGAATTATTTGAGGCATGGTATGGTATAGGTGCAATGCCAGGTAAGTTATAAGCAACATGCTTTGCTTATACTTTAATGGAGATTCTTTGGTCTGAATGACTTTATAATACTTAGTTTTTACGGTTTGTTAATTATTCGTGACATAATTCTTGAGTTTTATATCTTTAGCAAAGCGAAATGATGTGTTAAGATAGGTATCTTCTGAATGTCAAATTATCACTTAACATCTTTCTTTAAGATACCGTAATTGAGCTTCGATATGTTGGCCTTACAAAATTAAATAACTATCATATATAATACTATTCTTTTAGATTCTACCAAAAGGCGTGAGAGTGTACGCCAAAAAGGTGGACCTCCACAACCTGAAATAGACAGAACACAACTGCAAGAAATTATAGAAAAACAATTAGATAAACTTCCCTTAGAAGATCAAGTAAAAGATAAAAAGAAACTAAATGCAATAAAACAAAATATAATACAACAAACAATGAAACATTTAGACGAAAAAATTAAAGAAAATCCGGAAATATTAAATGACAAAAATAAACTCAACGAAGTGTTAAAATCAGGATTTGATAAGGCCTTAGATGGTTACAACATTGATAAACAATTAATAGAAGAAGCTAGAAACGGAATGGTTGATGACATTGCAAGTGTTGCTACTGTTCCAAGCAAAGAAACAGGGAAAGAACCAAGATATATTACGTACAAACAGCAATTAGAGGATGTCATATCAAATACTTTACCCCTAGACGAGACCCGAACCGGAGACGAGCAAGCAACATTTGATCTAATGAAAGATGAGCTAGCTGAAGCTTATATTGAAATGGAATATGGAGATGGTAATCCGCAAAATCAAGAAAAGTTTAAAAATGTGATTCGGAAGGAAATAGATAAATTCTGTGATGACTATTTACGTAAATATCCCGATACACCGATCGATTCTGAAAAATTAAATAATGGTTTACTTGAGGCGCTTAAAAATGTACCAGTACCTGCTGACAACACTGTGACATTAGAAGTTGAACAAATTACTCTGAAAAATAAGATCAAAGATTTGGTAAAAGATTTACCTCTAGAAACACAGAGTCCCACCGATGTATTAGAAACGAATGAAAAGATGAATGAATTAGCAAAAACGCTTACAGATATTGACCAAAAATATGGAGACAAAAGTAATCCAGAGAAAAATAAAGAAAAGGAAGAAGCTATTACAAATTTTTTGAAACAAATTCCTTTGAAACTTGAAGAGGGTCAAAATCTCGATGATATTGTAAAAAAAATTATGAAGGAACTAGCTACAAAACAGCAAAGAGGTGGTGCCGTGTGCCCAGCTTATAAATATTACATGGATATGAATAATAGAGATTATCCTCCATGTGCTTTAGATTCTGAAGATCTTGAACATCTAGAGAGAATACGCAAGCGGACATGCATGTCTCCTGACTGTATTTCATCTATGTTAGCATCTCATAAAGATGCCTCAGTCAGTCCTATGCAGACAGATAACGACTCTGCAATGGAATATGATGTAGAAGAGAGAGAACCAATCTGTCCTTCTGCTTACAAACCAATGCCAATGCCATGTCCGGGAGTCCCGCGAGAATTTAGACCTACTATGGGTTCAGTAGCTCCGAGGCGACACGTAACGAAGAAAAGCTGCGCTTGCCATACTGATGATTTGGAAGAAGCGTTTCAGGTAACTTTTTTTAATATTAAGTGATGGATTGATCTATCGACATTGATCTATGGTCGTCAGTTTCAAGTACATCAGACATGTAGCGTGTGATGAAGAATGAAGAATTTATTGTGTCATTACACCATCTCATATTAACAGTTTGTAAAAGTCGAATAAGGGAAAATTCGCATATATATGTTACGGGCAACGTGATTAAGTGGGCATTATTAATAAGGACCGGTCTTTATTAATAATGCCCAATAACGACGGCCAAAGTGATAAATTATTCACTTTGACCGGCCATTATTAATAATGGCCGACGGCCCGTGGTCCATGTAATAAGTTAGTGTTTGAGATAGCTTAAAAAAAGTCAAAAGTCAGAAACAGTTGGTTAGGTTAGGTTAGTATGGCGACCACAACGCGCACGAGCCGAGCGAGCGAAGCGAGCGGGCCGCGGCAGCGGCCGGCGAGTGCTAGAAACATTTTTTTAATAAATAATTAAAATAATAAAATGTTTAATTTTGTAATTACTATGTCTAATAGTTTATTTTTTGTTAACTTTCATGAAAATTTTGTAAGTTTAATTTCATTTAATAAATAAAAACACTAAAGTTCACCTATTTTATTACTTTGCCCAAGATAGGGTGGGCATTATTAATAATGGCCGGGAAAAGTGATTAATTATGCAGTTTTTATCACATTGCCCAATTGAGTCGGGCATTATGAATAAAGACCGGCCATTATTCATAGTGCCCGGATTTATCAAATTGCCCGTAACATATATATTATCTCTACGAAAACTAAAATAAATGTACTTAGGCCAGCTGGTATGTAAAAGCATAGTACAAAGGTGAAAGTCTCCTCAATTTTATGCTTTTACACTTATCTTAAAAATGTATTTTAGAAAAAGGACATAGGTAGTACATTAATAACTTCTCAATTTCTCCATTAACTTTTCTAACTGTTTCTACCTCGTTTAGTTTTGTAACTTGCTTGATGTCGCAAAAGGAATCTAGTTTCTCATCAGATCCCGACCATCATAACTGTAATTTTTTTTCCCCTCTTTTAATACGATACGTTCTAATTTCAGGTTAAAGAAGAAAGTTGTTACCAGCGCTATCACTCACCAAGGGTACCCTGTAGAGATGTCCCATGTTCTGTTCCCAGACCTCGCAGCATAAGCCCTTGTAATGACAGAAGCCCACATATACATCAGCCTAAGCGAGTTCTTGTTAGTTCTCCACCACCAAAATGTGGACCGCCCTGCGCTCCAGTACCCTGCGACAGACCTGTCCCACCTTGTATAAGACCGCGCTTAGCTTCACCTTGCACTAGACCACCTTCTCGTTTCCCAAGCTCGCCATGTAGAGCAAAGCCATGCGACCGAAATTACGAAAGACCGTCAATACCCCCATGTCCACGTATACCTATGAATTCTCACACAAGAGATTTTTCCCCACCTCACCAATCCACTCCACGTCATTCAAGAATCCCGTCCCGTGAAGAGGATGCTAGGCCGAGGAATAACAGTATTCCAGAAGACTATCGTCCTCAAAGAAGACAAGGCATACAAATGGGTTCTCTGGAAGATTTGAGGATGCCAAGTCAGCGAGTGAGACATCCTGAAGATTATACTTCACCTGACACGGAGATGGAAGAAATGAATTATGATGATGAAGATTATCAATGTCGAACCTGTGGTAGACATCCAAGAGGTAACCCTTGTGTAGGAAGGCAGTTCATGAATTGTCCCATGCGAAGGCAAAGATGTGTTAAGCATGGTAGGTACTGGTCCAATTGTACCGATGAGATGAGGAAGTGTCCCAAATGCTGTGGGAACTGCTTCAGATCTTTCAACGTGGAGGTTCCCGATAGAAATGCTTTTACAAATCCTGATTGTCCGTATCCGAGTGACATATATTTTAAGTATTGATATTGTCCTGTGTTGTTCTCTTTTTGTGAATGTTTGAAGTAAATTGTTTATGAATTTAATATTGATATTAATTCACGTGTTTGATCCCATCTCCACTTAAGCGTAAGTACCCTTCGGACTCGAGGTCCCCTGCGATGAAGTTCCTACTACATGATTCCTATTACACGATACACGGGTCTTCTATTCTTAAATATATTAAAGTGCTCAGATGAAAAGGCGCGTTCTATGTCTGTGTCTTTGATAAAATCTCATGTTACACTTACATTAAGTTAAGGGTCAATATCAAACGGGCAAATTTTTCGTGTCTTCGTTAAGAATCTAGGTGTAAAATAATATTTCAGTGCTGATATTTTTTTGTAATCAACTACGAAACTATATTTATTCAGGGCCATGATCCAATTTTGTTATAAATATGTAAATAATTAAAAAAAAAATAAAGTGTCTTAAAATTTCTAGTTAGGTGGCTTGTCCCAACTCCATATTTTTATACAATTTCATTCGCTACGGTTACAATTCATGTTATTTTACTAAATACTCAATTATATATGTTAATATATAAAATAAACAATTTAAAAACATTTAAGATGTATTAATATATCTATTATAGATACACGAAATACCTAATCAAAATTTGTCTCAAGAAAAATTATAATTTTGGTGGCATTTATTCAACTGACTATACCACGAGTTTTGTACGACATATGCGTATAGCGTTTTATTGTGTCGAGTGTCTCAGTTGTGGGCCCTCGTTTGCATGTAGCAGTTATGTGTATAAGTGTTGTGATTTTCCGCTAAAAAGGTAACTATCTACCTTGGTGGCATGGGGGACAAGATTTTTCAAATATTTGGTGGATCGATTTTTTATTAAATTTGTTGTTTTATGGATAAATAACTAAGTCTATAGATACACATTGAGATAATGTTTAAGTTAACTACACTCACTTAGTGGTAACCTTAACTCCCTACTGTTTCTGATTATTTTTATGTCTAGTTTCAATATTGGTGGTTCAATTTTGGTGGTTTTGGTGGCATTTTCATGGCAACAAAATTGAAAACGAGCCACTAAAATTGACACATTGTAAGCAACTACGTACATATGACGGCGGGAAGCCGATGGATGAGGGAGGCATAAGACCGCGCAGGGTGGAAACGTTTGGAGGAAGCCTATGTCCAGCAGTGGGCGTCTATAGGATAATATGATGAACCACCTACGTATTATACTAGTTTTGTACTGTCGCGTGCGTAACATTAATGGAGAAAAATTATTCCATAGTTATATTCACTCCATAAATGTTACAATAACTTTCTGAGCCAGCTTTTGATGACTTGTGATGCTATGTTAAAACTGCACAACATACTTACATTTTTTTAAATTGCTGAGAGAGACTGCTTAAAAAGAGAATGCCAGAAATAAAGAGAAAAGCAAGAATTAAAAACAATCCTGAAGAAGCAGAAGCTCTAAGAAAAAAAGAAAGGGAAAGATGCCAAAAAAAGCAAGAAGGTAAACTTTTTTTACAGCGACAAATGTCGGAACGAGATCCTTCAGCTTTACAAAGAAATAAATAAAATATACCAAAATGAATATTACCAAAGAAAAAAGCATTGAAAAGACTGGTAGAAGAAGAATCAAATGCATCAACTCAGCACGTACATACTAGCTGCAGACCACAGCAAGACTCAGGTAATGTTCGAGCTGACTATGACTCTCTTCAAGCTGCAGTTATGTAACAAGGTCTGTCCAATGTAATGAAGAGAGTATAAATCAACATGCTACTGTTACTAGATGCTTACGGTCTAGAAAATTACCAACAATCACAAGTAGTTCAAATCTACATCTTCGCACGAGCAGTCCCGTTCAAATTCTGGAACAATCACGCCCTACTTCGCCATGTGTTAGCAGTATTAGTGTTTTGACTGTCCCTATGATGTGTCTAGATAGTCCAAATTCAGATGCATCATCAGTTACTTCAGTAGATTTTAAACGTGAATTTAAGAATAAATTTAGACAATACCAAGAAGGTAAAGCTAAGGAGCTAAATTTACTACGAATAACAGAACTAAGAAGAGATAATTGTACTTACAGGAAACACGTTTAAAGATTACAAAATGTTAATAAGCTATTAAAAAATAGATAATCAAATGACTGATAATATAATTGATAAGACTATGAAATCACTGAAAAGGACTGGCTTACTCCTAATTCGTTAAAACCTTTTCATGGTTCCACCATGAACGTGCACGAAGCTATTTGGTCCAAAAATTTCAAGAATCCAGTGCCATTACGTTTTCTGTCTTGTGTCGAGCCTCAGCGCTTATACAGCTCCACTGAATGCCTTCATGGTACGCATTTGGGTTTTTACAGGTTACCAAGCAATGACAATGTAGATGCCGAAATTCAACCCTTTGATTGCGAAGATGCTATTTCTATATGACTCCGACTATTAATTTGCTTAGGCCACGAATAGAGACAGATAGGCACTCTCAATAAGGCTTATTACGTAAAATTATATTTTAAGAGTAAAGACTGATTGTAAAACGAATTCATTTCGTTTGGTGATTTCGTTAAATTGTAATGCATAATTTTAAAAAGTAATTTTTTTTTTTAACTAGTTATCGGATTGAAGGTATTATTTTTGTTGTGTTTTAGTTTTTTTTTAAATACTTAGTATAATTGTTTAACATTGGTTTTCAAAATATTGTAATTTTTCTGATCATTTTAAATGTTATTTGATTCCTAGTGATTGATGATTGTGATAATTTGATTTAAAAAATAGTTATTCCTGGTTATTCACGTAATATTGAAAAACCAATAAATATATTAGGTATAAATATCTTAATAATGTAAAATCATGTGTTATTTTATCCTTTATCAGCCTTATTAATAAAAATCGCTTACTCCTAGCATAGTCCAGTCTTATACTTGGACTAGTTAATACCGGTGTAACGAAGTATTATCTTCGGACTAACTATGTTATTAATAAACTTGGAGTAACCGCGGATTAACAATACCACACTTACACCAGAATTAGCGCGTGTGCTATGGCAACCCTGATACGTGAAAAGGTAAAAAGAGTGAGCTGAATGACTGAAATATCATTTTGATAGATTGCTAATGTCAAATTTGAATTGTTTGATTTATTATTGTGTGTGAATTTTATTTTGTCGTCATATTGTAATTTATCCAAGTTAATAAAATAATACAATAATAATAGTTAATACAGCAAAATGTTAAAAGATGAGGAACATTTGAGAGATGGAAATGGCTGAGGAAGAACATTAAATTAAAATGGCAATTCACAAGGAAAAACTGAAAATGTGTTACATTGGAACGGGAAATTCTTAAGCTAAAGAAAGCTAAAATGTTAAATTATGTAATTATTCTTTAGAATAAACCATTATTAAATTAAAATATTTGTCTTACTAATTAGTACTATAAGTAATAATCATATTAAGAAATTTATTTTATACTGAGGGGTGCTGGTAAAGTATAAATAAACTCATAATTTGAATTTAAAAGTCTATATTTAAAAAAAATCATTAATAAATGCCGTCCGGGCTGAATTTCCTCTAAGAGAGTTACTTAATGTATGTGTTACTGGAACATCATCATCTTCTACATGCTCAATCAAATCTTGCTGTTGTATTGCAATATTATGCAATATAGCCGGTGCAACTATGTAAAGCTTTGTGTTTTCTAGTTTTGTACGAAAGCCTCTTAATAAACACTGAAACCTTTGCTTCCATACTCCAAAGCACCGTTCAACAGTATTACGTGTCGTGTAATGTGAGCTTGTAAGCTGTACTTATATGCCGCTTGTATCACCAGTTAAATGATTTTTCAACATGTCAATGATGAAAAGAGCAGTAGATCGGGAAAATCTGTATTTAGATTTAAATTCGGCTTCTTGTAGTTCTTCCAACAGATTCTTTCGAATTTTATAAAATTTCACTTGTCTAATCAATGGAACCACATCTTCAATCTCGTCTTTGTCATACATATAATATCCGTAAATCTTAAACAAAATAGTCTCTATTCATCTTATTCAATCACAGGATTATATTTTTGAAGGATAAAAATAAATAACACGTCACAGTAATACTGATAAGTCTGCACTAATCCACCGTTAAACTAGGTCTTGGTACGGAATAACTTTTACGCCAAGAGTAAAGCGGTATTAGCTTACTCCTTCTTTACTTCGCGTTTATTAATACAAACATTTATAATTTGACACTTAAACCATGGAGTAAAGTTAATCTTGCGTTAGTCTATGTTTATTAATGAGACTGTATGAGTCTAAAATTAAATGGTAAAAATTCAATTTTGGTGTTGCTTATTTTCAAATTCAGTGGGCATTGCCATTTTGGTGTATCAATTTCAATTTTGGTGGTCACTACAGACTTTAAACTTAAATATCTTAAAAACCTTTTGAGATATAGACGGCCCTCTTACAGTAACTTATATAGTAGACTTTCCTTTTTCATATTACGTGATTATTTTTCATGAAAACTGAAAAATAAAAATTGCCACCAAAATTGACAAAAAATTAAACTTTTTGATATTCACCCTTAAATAAAAATTTTAAATAAACAGTCACGATTTATTTAACATTGAAATAAAACAAAAAAACAAACACGAATAAAAGACAAACAGCAAAACAATAAATAATATACAATACTGACATTAAAAAAAAAACAAACGACAATAACGCGGCCACTTTGTAACTAATTGATCTATATCTCTTTCTATTTCTGCTCGATCCTCCTCCGGGACTTGTCTAACCTCAGCGAAACCTGGGCAAGGCATAGCCCTGCCCATTGGGTAATGCGGACAAATCATCCCGTTTTCAGGATGTACAAATATAGGAGGTCTTGGCCTTATACAGGGTCTGTTTTTCATATCTTGCCCTGAAGATTGTGCCTCATCCGTTTCTGGAGAAGATTTGGTTGATTTTTGGTTGAGTTTACATTTACATCCACCCCTTTGAAGTCTGTCATCGGCTGGGGAAGACGACTGCGCAGTTTTTTGTTCCGGAAGAATAGTTTGTTTTGAACATGATGTGTTAGGACATCCTAAAACATTATCTTCGTTGTTTTGTGTTCGAACATTTTTCTCAAAATTGTACCCTTGAGTTGGATTGATTTGACCAACATTCAAAGAAGCTGATCTTGGCATTTGTTGACGTTTACTGTCATTCAATCCAGCTGTAGGAAAGCTATTTGCAAATATTCTATTCCGTTTTGAATTTCTTGAGATGTTGCTACCATTTTTGTTCGGTAGAGAATTACCTATCGATGGCGCTAAAGCATTGTACTTGTCCATTTCTGCTAAAGTTGAACATAGTGGCTTGTTCTCCTCAAAGTCGTCGTAAGAAGTGGGTTCCTTTAGTTTTCTATTCTTAAGCCTATCGTTTAGTTGTTCAACCATAAAGTTAATGTTTAAATCTTCATTTGGAGCCAAATTAGCTTTTTCAGATAAAAATTTACTCATTTCATGCTTCATCAATACATCTTTAGATGTATCTAATTCTTCCACATTTTTTTCAATGTCATACAATTTTTTCGCCAGCAATTCCATCATTCTCTTTCTAAATATCCTATCAAAGTCATTAATATAGGGGATGATAGGTAATTCATTATACCAATTTTCAATCTCTTGTGTTAAAACTATTTTTTGAACTTCTTCGTCCAAAATATCATCTGTAGGTATTGGGACATTTTGTAGTTCTTTCATAATGTATTGCGTCAATTGTTCCCTTGTAAGAAGTCTAAATTCTGTATCATATTGTCTCGTTAGGTAGTCTGCTAATTCGTCAACCCTTTCCACGAGTCTTAGCTTATAAACACTTGATTTTAGTGGATCTTCTTCTTTATATTTCGTTTCTAGAATAAATTCATCAGCCATTTCTGACAAAAATCCTTGCTTTAATAGGAAACAGGTTTCGTAATTAAATTTCTTGGCAAGTTTTCTTGTCAGTCCATCTTTGACACAATACTTAAAGGAATCTCTGTCAGCAACATGATGTAATTCCTCAAGCATGTCCATTACACTGGTTATTACTTTCACTTTCCAATTATGTCGAAAGCTCTTCATTTTCTCTGTCTGTGGCAATAGATCCAGCATTTCATCTAATTTTTCTTCCATTAATAATTCAAAGAATACGTAGTCATTTTCTATTTCAGGATTAGATTTCAATTTAAAGAAAGTTTTCATTATTCCATTGTACATTCCAACTCTTGCAAGTTCAGCTAGTTTAGCAACTTCAGGCGTAGGTGTACCTAACGGCAATTCGTGAGTCAGATCTTTAAATATTTTTTCGTACTTTGTAAAAATTGTTTCTTTTGGATTTAGGTTTGATAATTTAGTATCTGAAGTTAAAGGAATATCAATCTGACCTGAGCTACTCGCTCTCCTAGATTCTAAATTTGGGGACTCGTTACCACCTCCACTAAAAGGATTAGAATTTGGTAGTTCGTGTACAACTTCTAGGGCCAAGGGTTTATTTGTAGATGTATTTTCTTCTAAAATGATTTTTCTAAATGAAATGGGAACAGGTACTTTATCTACAATTTTTATTAAGTCTTCTATTTCGTTTGGAGAAATTCGATTGCCGTCCTTGTTAAATTTTGTAATCCACTTGAAAATTTGATATTTAAGTTGTTCTACTACACTTTCTTTACTTGGCACATTGGGGCTTAATTCTAAATACTTAAACCTGTTTCTTATTTCATTAGCGAGATCATTTAGTGCGGTTTCTTTGTACTTTTTATCTCTGTTTCCAAACAAGTTCATATCATCTATCCAACTATTGATTTCCGGAGTTATTTGTTTTATGTATTTCTCTAAATCCTGTTTTTTGTTATATTCCTTAGAAGCAATTTGGGTGTTGTAACTGTAAGTTTTATTCTTAAATGTCAGCCCAAATATGTTATTGTTACTTTGGTTACAGATTGGGGCGTTTTTGTATATAAACTCTTTTAAATCTTCTGACAAATGTTGTACCACTTCTTTTACATTTTCATTGGTTATAATGTTATATTGCAACATAAATCTTAACAAAAACTCAGTAATTTTGATTTTTAACTCGTTTCTTTGTGAAAGACTGTTTTCCGGGTGTTGTGTAAATAGGGAATGAGTCAACGCGTTTGCCATTTCAGTAATCAATGTCCTGAGGTGTCTGCGGTCATACGTTGACTTAATCGTCAAAAATAAACTCCAGTCTCTTATAGCTTTTTCTACCACAGTCAAGTTAGTAAGATGTTCATCTAAAGATTGGTTTTTATTGCTGACGCTGGTAGTTAAACTTGGATCAAAGCAATGGATTGATACATTTATTGGTTTATTGATTGATTTAGTAGGTAATGATTGAGCTGTTTCCTTTATAACTAGACTGTTGTTGCATTTTAGCTTTTTATTACAAACGTTATCAAATTGATTTTGGAAAAAAATGTCACTACGATAATCGTGAACGCTTTCTGATTGATTAATCATATTAACATCGGAAACCTTTAACAAATATTTTGCTACGCTATTGTCCTTCTCACTGTGTTTATTTAAAGTTTCTTTTTTATCAATTTCAATAGAAGATATCATTCCAATTTTAGACTTTAGTCGCTCAATATGAAAGTCACTAAGTTTTCTGTTGAACATTTCTAGCATCCATACATTTATTTCTTTATAAAACATTTCCAAATTACCATAATTAGCAATAAATACAATCTTTTTCGCTAAACATCTTATAGCATCTCTGTTAAAACTATTGTCTTCTAAGCTGAACTCATTGACAGGTAAATGTCGAAACCAGTCATAAATTTGACATGTCAGTCTGTCATCGTATGAGACAGGGTCAAGACTATGCACTATGCAAGATAGTTTTTTTGAATCATTTTTGTGAAATACCTTAGGTAAAGGAATTTGTTTTATACTTTTCATTAATTTTGTTACTTTTTCCATAGAAACATTTATACAGATACCAGATCTTTTAAATATTTGATACTGCAAATGCTGTAGTTCATACTGTTCTAATTCTTTTCGGTCTAAATACTTTTGTGAGTATTTCAATCTATCTATTATGTCGCTTGCTACATTTTTCGCAAGTATAGTAAAGTTGTCATATTTTAGATCAGCGTTCAAGTTTTCGCACCACGACCTAATTTCTTCTACAACAAATTGTTTATAATCTTCTATATTATATTTCTGGTCTACATGTAAATCGTTTAGGAATATTTCCATGATTTCAGGACCTTTTGTCATTGTTTTATTGTTGCCAAAATAATTTTGACGAAAATAAAAGTACCTATAATCATTCAAAATGATTTTTGTGAAATATAATGCTTTATTTTTAGATAGTGTTACAGTGTCTTTTATAAGGTATGCGACATCATTAGTTGTATAATCATTTAAGTCGTTTATGTATTTTATACTTAAAATCTTCTCTTTTAACTCTCTTTCAAGATATTCGATGCTCTTAGTACTTAATGGTGCATTCGTTTCTTCCAAAATGAATGATATTTGATCTTTTACAAAAGTTTGTATTTCTGTAAAAGTAGGTTGTATATATGTCACGTTAATCTTTTGCTCAATTTTAAGCACTTGACTAATTAAATCATCAGTTATTATTTTCAAATATTGATCTGGATTTTGGCCGGAAAAATTTATAGGTAAATGTTTTAAAATATCTTTAATGACAAAATTTAGGGCTTTTATGTATTCAGAATCACTTACTGGTCTATGTAACACTAGCGGTTCCAGTTTATTAGAAACGTAATTAAGAATATCATCTTTCTGTATACTTTTTCCTAAAGTAATGGTCTTTGTATGAGCCAAGTTTTTCAACCAATTTACAAGAACTTCCAATAGATTGTCGATCTTGACTCTACTGCAGTATTTTTTTTTGGATGTTCTCAGAGACAGTTTTTTTAGTTTCTGTATTATAAAATCTGGTATTTGTTGCCTAAATCTCTCGTCTGTTTCATCCTCTTCTGAATAGTTTAAACATAGTTGCTCCAAATAATTCTTAATTTTATTTTTTAGTTTCTCTTCATACTCTTGACAGTTTAATTGGTTTGCTATTTTCTGCAGTTTATGCTTCCAAAGTTTCACTTTAAATTTGCTGTATCGCATTTGAACAATACTTTCAATTTTCTGTTTGAAATCTTCTTTTGACGTAAGGTGGCATGCACTTTGTGTCCCTTTTACTTTGTTAAATCTACGAAGTGTTTTAGTTTCGTTTATGTTATCTGTGACAAGTTGAGTTTCCAACGTAAGTTTATCAGTAACATTTTCTTGCGTGGACATCTCTCGTATTTGACATTGTTTGTACAGAACAGGAACCTGAAAAGATACATTCTGCTTTCATTATTTGAAACTCTCTTCTTTCACATTGCACTAAACGTAAAATCGTTATTAAACTCACTATTTCAGAAACTCTGGGCTGCTCAGATGACTCTGCAAAACAAACGAGAATAGTAAATACCTTTTAAATTTTGTTACATTGTAGTCATACTTTTGATTGATATAATTCTTGATATAACTATTAATCATCTTCAATATTAAAAATAAAAATAATATTAAGCATTAATTTATTTCACAAATACAAAACAAAATAATTACACAAAAACATCTCAAACTATAGGAGAATATACATCACAAAACAACATAAATAAAAAAAAGAGTCTGTATTTAAAGAATACACTTTGGTGTCCTTAATAAACCAAGTCTCTGAAATTTCGCAAAACAAATACTATGCTAAATGCACGACAAACAAACTAACAGAAATAAGGGTATCGCAAGATGTAAGGAGGAAAGGCCATAAATGGAGGGTAACAAATACGAATAGGTCCCTCCTGACTGCTTGAAACATTTTGACAACGACATCCTAAAGTTTCATTTTCATCATTCTCAATATCATCTCTATTTTGTCTTTGAATTCCACTTGTTCTTTGACAATCACAAGGACTTCCTGTTCTTTGAGGTTGTCCTAAATATTCAGGCAAAACTGACTCACGAGGTGTACAATATCCTTTTTGATTTGACTCGGGACCTATACTACTTCTTGGACGCTTGTTTCGTTCTATTATATGTTTAATTCCTTCCTTATCGGTAGATAAGTGAAACTTTAGAGGTAGATTTAGACTAACCCGTCTCCTTTCATCGGGTGCTAGTGATGTATTTAGCTGCACTTTCTTTTCTCCGCTTGGACCTGCCACTTGGCTAGTACCAAGTATTCCATAACAGCCATCGGCCATTGGTTGTATATTTCTTTTATTTGCAGCTGCTGTTTCGTTCTGACAAGTGTTCGTGTTGGGATTGTTAAGTCGTTGGGTGTAATCCATTATAAACTTCTGAGCATTTGACGAGTTCAGTTGGTTATAACCAGGCGCTTCAAATTGTGAATTTAAATTTGTGTCTTGTATTTGTGACCAGTTTTGAGGATTGCTTGAAATACGATTCAATGATTTATTTACGCATTTTCCGCATAAATTCGGGCCTTTGGATTCGTCAGTCACGTCTAACAAACCTCGGGGAAGTTTAGTTTCTTCCATCGTTAACCATTGTTCTTCAGTAATAGAAGGTGGCTGTGAACACGGACCTTTTGATTTGTTGGAGCAGTCTGGTATTCTCGGGGGACCTTTGGTTTCTTCAATCGATAACCATTGTTCCTCAGGAATAGAAGGATGCTTACTGTTATTATTTACACTCTTACTAAGTTCGCCTCCTAAAATCATATGCCCACTGCCAGAATGACGACGTGGTTCTATAAAGCTTGAACAGCCAGGAACGCCAGTGGTGAAATCTTTGTAATCTTTAGGTACATCAACAGCAGCGACACATCTGTTTTGTTGACTACAGTCAGGGGTTTCGAATTGTAAACTTAAATTTGTGTCTTGTGCCCGTTGTGGCTGTGAACTGTTTTGAGGATTACTACAGGAAATACTTTTCCCGCAGAAACTTGGACCTTTTGATTCGTCGGCACAGTCTAACATTCCTGGGGGAAGTTTGGTTTGGTCCATCGATAACCATTCTTCTTCAGGAATAGAAGGGTATATACTGTTATTATTTGCCATATTTCCACTGAGAGAATTACGACGTGGTGCTGTAGAGCATGAACACCCAGGAGCACTAGAGTCATTTTTGGATTCATCAAACGCGACAGATTTTCTTTTTCCACGTTGCTTTGGTATATTTTTAAGTCTGTTTAATAGTTCTTCTAGTAAAAAATTTATATCAGTGTCGGCTACAAGTAATTTCTCAATATATTTAGGCACTTTTTTCCGCAAAAGTTCCCGTGCGCAACAGTCTAGTGCATTTGTCTGTTTTGTGATGTCATTTAATTTGAAAGCTATAGTATCCCTTAAACGTAACTTTTGTATAGGGCTTAGCACGGTGTTCATAGGTAAATCTGTCAACCATTCACCTACTTCCATTTGTATTAATATTTCTGAAGCTCCTTCTGTAACAGACGTGCTGTTAGGTACGGCTACCTTACTTAAACAAGTTATTATTTCATTTGCACATAAGAGTGTATCAGAATGATTGTCGATAAACTTTACTTTTTCTGCTAATTCTTCCACCTTTAGCAAAAACTTTTTTCTATAGAAGTTACTTTTTAAATCACCTAAATCGTTAAACCATAAGAACAGAATGTAACTTTCAACTAATTCCGTTTTGATAATTTCGTCTGTATGTTTTAATTGTTGTGGTAAATGATTATTGAGATGTTCTAAAAGTTGTCGCTTAAGCCCTGATGTATTAGTATCGGCTTTAACATGTTCATTCATGTTAACTATTTCTTGTACTAATTGCTTTACTAAACAGGCCTTCTTATTTTTTAACTCCTTGCTCTGTGGAAGGTCTGAAAGCAAGACATCGATTTCATTTTCTAATAAATATTGTAAATAATACTGATTTTCTGAAGTTCTTGGATCTAATTCTAATTTAGTAACAGTTTTCCAAATATTTTTATAGATATTCAGTCTTGTCGTATCAACATCTATATTTTGTTCTTTACATGTTAAATTAAAAGGTATTGCTTGAATCCATTGTTTTAAATAATTATCAAAATTTTCATTTATATCTTTCTGTGATGGTAAAATATTTTTTTCTTTACTGCAACAAGAATTAGGTACTCTAGCCGAATGACCATTTGACATGCTGAGGTTATTAGTGCTACTAGTGCTTACTACTAACAATGTTGTCTCTCTCATATATGATTTAACTTTAACATCCTTGTTTTTTGGTTGGATCTCCATAGCATTATTGTCAAGACTTTCTTTTAAATCTTGACTGAGAGTAATGAAATTCTTCTTTAACTCTGAACTTGTATTCATCGCTTCAATTTCTCTTTCTTGGTTTATTTTAATACAATTTTCAGCTACTCCAAATTGCCCTGGTAAATTAAAATCAACTGTACGGGTATTAATTTCTTTCCTGCTTTTGTTTTCATTTTTTCCATCTGTTTGAATTTGGGCATTACTATGATTTCCCATCAAAAACGATATGTCATCTTTTAATTTCATTGTAAGGTCTTGGGCATATTGTGAAGTTTCCAAAGTATGTTCACCTAATAATTTACAAAGACATTTATATATTTGAAACTTTAAGTAATCCAATTCTTCTGTCATCGTGTGGTTGTTATTGGAATGAAGTTGTAAATATCTGACTCTACATAACATATCTTCAGCTAAGCTATTTGCTATTTTACAAAAAGTGACCTTATTCTCAACACGACAAAACTTTTCGGTGAGCCATTCTTCAATCTTTTTACCAATTTGATGTTTGTGCTTTTCAAAAGAAATATTTTTATTTATGTCGTGATTTTGTAAATTGTCGAATCCATTTTTATTTTCTCTATACATTGAACTGGGAACTTTTAATGCATTGCGGGTATTTTGTTCATAAAACAGCCTGTTCAATACTCCGAGCAGAACTTCAATCACGTGAACAGCTTGCTTATCTGTCAACTTATTAATGCCACGGATTGTATTTAGCAATTTCAATCTAACGTTGTCTCCGCCATTATTTACGAACTCAATTATTAAACGAAAGATATTATCTTTAATTTTATATGCGTTTTTATCAATTGGTACACGAAATTTCTCTAAAAGATTTACCAACGTCTCTGTTACTATGTTATTCAAGGCCTCTTCAGAAAATCCTGAGCAAGTCATTTCTAATTGTATTGACAATTTGTTGGGATCTTCTTTAGAAATCCTATCATTGCACATAATTGAATACTCCTTAGTCTTAAATATTGTACAAATTAGTTGAACAATATCTGATTTTATACAATCTTCTTTATCCACCAGCATATCTTTCAAAACCTCAAAAATTTCTTCATGTAGTTCTTTTTCTGATACTGCCGAATTAGTAACAAGCGTTTTAATTTTTAGTGCTATTGTATTTATAACTAAATCCCTATCTTGACTATTAAGAAAACTAGCTTTGATATTATAAAGCCACTGTTTAATAATAGCTTCAATATTTTCCCCAGAAACCAACGAACTACTGGCATAATTAACTTTATCAGAGATATTTTGAACACACAAAATTTTTCCAGCCTTACTTAATTTATTTATATCTGATTCAATGCGTGTGTCTACTGGTGGTTTAGTTCTATATATTACCAAGGAGTCTTTAGCACTTAAGAATTCATCTCTAACAATCTCTTTAGCTGGTATTAGTTCTTCATTAGATCTACTTTTATTAACACCTACATTACAAACATTTCTATTATACTCTACTAAACTAATGACGCTTTGGTTTTTACTAAATTCTGGTTGCTGGCTCGTGTCGTGATTTTCTTCATGATTGGGTGGTAATAGTTCGGCTTCGCAATCACTTTCGATTTGTTCCCTGGATATCGATGGACATGCTGCTACAGCGACCTGGAACGATTTCAATTCAATTTGATTTCTTTTGTCTGGATGTTTTAGAAAATTCTTTAAAAACTGTATTAAAATTCTACTCTTTTTATGTTATTTAAGCAAAATAACGATTTTGTTTATGCACCCTTAAGTAGGTATTTGTATTTTTAATATACATTATATTAACACGTTCATTGCCAATCACGCGTTAACGCGTGATTTAACTTGTTGACCAAGTGGCCATTCACGCGATATCGCGTGCCCGCTCAGAACAAGTTTCTAAGCGTTCTATGCTAGCGGCCACAGCGAAAGGGCGCTTGATGTTTACGTCGGCCACTAGGGAAGGGATTGAGCAAATGTAAAGTGGGGATGGCCTTGAGCGGCCGTGTTTTGCTTTCACTACTCAGAGCGCACAATAGCGACGTTTGAACTAGACGACGCGACGACTTGACGAAGTTTGTTTACATTTACCGTCATTTTTATAATAACAATAACAAAGTTAGTTGTCTTGCGATTTGAGTATTGTTTATTATTTCTTATAATGAGTGATATACCGGGACCGTCAAAGAGAACTAGTAGAATGCCATATCGTGCAAAGAAACGTCTTAGAAGTGCAGAATTGGAAGATTACTTACAAGAATATTTGATTATACTTATATAAAGACTTTCAGTTCCTCGATATTACTTTATTTTCAAAAGAATTGTTTTTATTAGATATAAAAAATTATAATATCATAATTACTGTGTTACAACGAAACCAAAACTGATTAGTTCCTATGAATGTTGATTTTTACGAATATAAAAGCGTTAATTTTTATAATATATATTTGATTACACTTATATAAAGACTGATTATTAAAGTTTTAATTACTAATTAGGTTTTTTATTGGAAAATATACCTTAATTCCCAAAACTATATATCACGCTATATCGCGTTACCGGCCACTTACGCAATAATTGAATTAGGTATGGCCAACCACGCGAAATAGCGTGATACATAATTAGAGTACATTACTAATTATCTATACTATTTGAAAGTATATAAATACCATAAAAAGTTAGATTGAGTTGTATAAAAACGAAATCTAAAAAAAAAAATTTTGGCCATACCACAAAATTCTTTTTTTCATCGTGGCAATGAACGTGTTAAAGTGCTGTAACCTAACGTTATCATGGAGAATAAAGCCTTTACATGAATAAACACCGATTTATTCAGTTTGAAAAGGTTTTTTAGGTATTAACTTCATCGTTTGTTTGATGAATTAGATGTCGTTTTTAATTATTTCTGCGGAACCCTGGAATGGATGGTGGACTCTAGTTTCCACACTTAGACTCTCTTTTGGTCCATTGTGTGTGCCTGCGGAACCCTAAATGTTTATAAAAATCGAAAGTAGCCTAGTTTACGCGCCGTAAAAGTTACAAACCAATAGGGAAATTCCCATCGAAATCGGTCAATATTTTGTAGTCAAGAGCAGTGGACTGCTTGGACTAAGTATCAGTCAGACGTGTTGTGATGCACTATCCTGCTACTTACTATAACGTTAATGTCTTACAGATCTACGTGAAAGTATTGGTCTTGAAACTGTCTCCACGTGTCTCGACACCATGTGGATAGCTGCAACAAAACAACGGTAATTATAGAAAACACATTGAGACTCAGATGATAATTAATGCAATATCAATATCATATAATACATGGTATATCTAGTAACGTGTTCGAATAAAGACAGTTATTTGTGCGATCCATAAGTTAATATCTTGAGCTTGGATATTTTTTTTTACACCACGAGGGTTGCAAATAGACATACCTACTTGGTGGTAAGTGGTTACCGGTCACCTGCAATACCGTAGATATTATTTGTGACCGATTTAATGTCTCTAAAAGTACAGAAGTAAATACAGAACTCGTTAAAGGCACAATAGGCGTCTGGAAAACCTCTGGACACTCAACTCTACACCAACCAAACAGTAACAATTAACAGTAATAAATGAATTAAGTGTTATGCCCGATTTACACATCGACAAGTACAGTAGCGAGTTAACTTGCATCATTGGCGAGTTAAGTCACTTTTTGCGTGTGGACGGCAAAAGCGAGTTAAGTAGTAAGTTGCCGATCAAGTTGTTTTGAATACAGCTCGATCCTATTTTTCGGCGAGTTAAGAACGAAGTAGCCCCCTCTCTCGCGTCTCCCTCACCCCGCCGGCTCGGCGCTCGCGGCGCCCGCCGTGTAGACGGGCGAGTTTAGTACAGTTCACAAGTTCTAATGTCGTATTTATTTTTATTTTTGTCTGTTTTTCTATGTATAATGTGTATCTATTTATAAAAGTATTTAAGTATATTTATGCGTTGTCTAGTACACATAGTACAAGCTCTGGTTA
This sequence comes from Schrankia costaestrigalis, assembly GCA_905475405.1. Classification (NCBI taxonomy): domain Eukaryota; kingdom Metazoa; phylum Arthropoda; class Insecta; order Lepidoptera; family Erebidae; genus Schrankia; species Schrankia costaestrigalis. The sequence goes on along the minus strand of FR997853.1, from coordinate 9,975,209 downwards.
GTTTGGGACTAGATGGCGTTGTGTGAAAGTGTGAGGAATATTTATTTTTTTATTATTCTAAGTATACTTTTTATTAAAATTTCATTTTTAATGTGTTGCATGTTCAGTGTTAATACTATTTCTCGTATAATAGCGCGTAAATGGGTATTCAATTGTTCAATGTCCATTTTATCGATTAAAATAACCGTAAACAATCTCAGGCGACGCACGCACGACGCGACTAGTCTTCGTCTCTGATCGGCAACTTATGAGCTGTACTCGCCTACGTGTGAACTGTACTTATTACTTACTACTTATCTGTCTATTTTTTTAACTCGCCACTGTACTTGTCGATGTGTAAATCGGGCATTAGTGCTATAAAATATCACATACGTATAACTGAAGTGCTACTCGACATACTTACGTTGGGCATCCGTATTCACTGATGTGTTGCAATACTAAAACAAAAATGTATCATTAGATAGGTACATACTATTCCCGAAAAAATAGGAGATGAAAATGAGATCCAGAGGCATACTGATACTAGACCAGCAAGGTGTTTGCTGGCTTAGTAAGCAAATACAAATATCAGTGGGCCTTTAGACAAAAAGACGGAGTTATGACATCGCTTCAGTCTACTCGTGACCACGGCTGGTGTAACCTGGCCGAAACGTCGAGAGCCTCAAAGGTAAATTATTACTAAATATTTACCAAAATAATATACGTGTTAATACCCGTGCTAAGTAATAATAATTACAAAAAATTTTGCTTGGAGTGCTTTGGGGATTTCATTTCCTTGGTAATTATTGCTAAAAATTAAAAGCTGATGCGGTGATGGAGTAAGAATACAGTGTGTCACCAGCTCATTTCATCCCATGGATGTCGTAAAAACACCCATCCGTGATTATTATCTTTACGAAATAAAAAGAAGGAAAACTTGAAATTTAACCCTATTGGTATAGGGTCCCGTCTGGCCAGCGTGGTACTAGTAGGCCAAGTATCCCTCCGTTATTGGAAAAGGCCCGTTCCTGCAGTGGGACATTATTGGGCAGTTATGATAATGATTTTTTAGATTTCTGTAGGACGGATTTTATTGATTCCATAGAAGAAAATGTTGCTTACGTAGGTATTAATCAGAACCTTGTGAGCTACCTGGGGACAGACATTGATTTTTTTTGGACCATAGCTCCTAGTAATAAATATGTGGAGGTCGCAGTGACGTAACAGCACCACGCCTCCAACGAAAATTGATTCTCCGATCAGGCGAGGGTGATCGTTCCCCGATTCAGGACGTATTGGCGACATTTGTTCATTGTGGGGGTACAGAGATAGTGTAGGTGTTCGCTTGAGTAAGTCGCTAGATGACGCTACGATACATTCTCCTTAAAAGATACTCACATTATTTTCGTGGTTCATTCTGACAAAATTATTTAGCCTTCGCGGTAGTTCTTTCAAACACCTAACTTCATACTCCTTGCCTTGCATCCAATTACCATGGTAATCACATTCCACCTTCTCCTGATCTGGAGGATCTTCAAATTTCTGAACTTGATCAAGGCTCGATGACTGGCTTCTTAAGTAACAGTTAGATACTGGAAATATTGTAAAAAGTAAATATGGTAAACCAAATATTTGGCGAATATTTTGCCAATACTGGAAGGATGAAAACGACAATGAACGAGTAGTTGGCGTCTTTGATTAGTTACTTAACACGTTCCCTGTCCCATGAGCCATATATGGTACATGTGCATTGTTTTACTATTGTGCCTGCTAATGGAACTGTGAAAGGGTTAAACCCAATTAATCTGTTCCTAAATCTCAAACACTAACGGCTATTTGGCGCCCATTTACGTTTTATTCGCACTATCGTACCAGAGCGTCAATCAATCAACTAGCCTATTGCAGTCAACTGCTGGACATAGGCCTCTCCCAATACGCGCCACAGAACTCGGAACAGAACGACAAAAAGAAATACCAGAATATAAGAGCGTATCAGAAGGAAATTATTTCGTTCTTGTTATTGATTTAATCCAAATCTCAGATTCAGCATTTACTTAATCTAGTCAGGGATACAGACAATTAAACAGTATCCTTTATTCCCATCTGACCCCTTCGAGTTTGCCACCGGGGTGGTGGTTGGCACTAATAGGTGGCGATTGCCACCCCGGTGGTCAATGGAACCTGTTTAGTTTCATCTGCCCCCTTCCTAGTTGTTATACAGGAGGTTTATTCTTATTTCGTTTATGACTTCAATGGAAATTGAAATAAGACATGCACTAGATAACATGAACTATAAAAATAATGTAAAATATAATAATTGGCAAATAATTATGGAAATCTTTTATAATTATAGAAAAACTAAACTTAAATAACTTATCTATTTCTTAAATGGGTGCCTATAATAGCAAGACCCCAGAAATATGGACACCCATCTTAGATTGCTGTAAGAGTGCCTACAATTATATCCAATAAAGAAATAGAAATTTTCAACAATTCTTTGAATAATTTATGTATCCAAGTAAACTGTTTCTGTTCTGTAACATAATTTTTATAGTTCATGTTATCTAGTGCATGTCTTATTTCAATTTCCATTGAAGTCATAAACGAAATAAGAATAAACCTCCTGTATAACAACTACGAAGGGGGCAGATGAAACTAAACAGGTTCCATTGACCACCGGGGTGGCAATCGCCACCTATTAGTGCCAACCACCACCCCGGTGGCAAACTCGAAGGGGGCAGATGGGAATAAACCAAAACAGTATTGGTGACGGAAAGACCAACTGAATAGCACTCGAAATCGACGAAATACTTTTTTTTCTCCTTTTTTAACATACTTGCTGACCCGTGCTCACTTCGTTGGGCGGCGAAAAAAACGCGTCCGTTTATTAAACATATTTCATTACTGCTCCACTCCTATTATGTCATAGTGTGATACTATATAGGCCTATTATACTCCCTGATAAATGAAATATTCAACACAGAAAGAATTTTTAAATTCGGTTCAGTAGATGCAGAGATTACCCCCTACAACGTCACAAACACACAAACTTTACCTCTATAATATTAGTTTAGATTACAAATTCATACAAACACAGGTTTACAAATAACATAAATAAACCACAGAGTTTTTTTTTCACTTAGACGATGCAAAGCATATGTGAGGATCATAGTCCATGGCACTCAGTAGTTTCTGCCTACTACATGGGAATAAACTACTTATCATTTCTTTTTTGGTGGGGAGACCCCTCACATGGTGGACCGACGACCTGGTTATAACGGCCAGAAACTGATGGATGAGGGAGACGCAGGACTGCACAAGGTGGCAATATTTGGAGGATGCCTATGTCCAGCAGTGGACGTCAATTTGCTGATATGATGATGATGACTTACATACATACATACATACATACATAAACTCACGCCTTATCCCGGCCGGGGTAGGCAGAGACGACAGAACGCCACTTGTCACGATCCTGGCAAACAGATTCGGCCTCGTCCACATTCATTAAGCGAGTCATACATGATGACTTACCATTTCTGTTTTGTAGATACTTGACTTCTGTTGACTGATCCCGTGAATTGCAAGGGTTCCTCCTCAATTCCTTCTCGAAAGAATCAGATTGATTACAAGAATGATTCGGTGATGGGCAGCAAACTAAAAACAAGGTTATTTGGAAGGATAGTAAGGCCCTGCGCAGACGGCACACTTTTTGTGCGATCGAGTCTGCCATACATGGCATATGTTTGAGTCTTTTGTGCGCCGGACTTTTTGCGCGTCCTGTGCCTTACTGCTTATAATTGGGTTCTATTTTCACAGACTAAAAAGTGCGTCACGGATAGTCTGTCATCTGCGCAGGGCCTAAGGATGTAATAATAATACATAACTACCCCCGCTCAACCCAATGGTGTCGGAAAAGCAAACTTTTATGGTGCTCCATTACCCCTACGTAGGTATACTGGTCCGTGTGGTAACGGAGTAAGAAAACAATATGTCACCACCCCATCTCACCCCATGGGTGTCGTAAAAACCGACTAAAGGACTATCCGTGAATATTATCTTTACGAAATAAAAAGAAGCAAAACTTGAAATTAAACTCTATACCAATCCGTCTAGCCAGCGTGGTATTAGAAGGCCAAGTATCCCTCTGTCACGGAAGGAGATCCGTCCCTGCAGTGGGACATTAATGGGCTGTTATGAACCAAACCTTTAAAGCAGACAAATCATTTACTTACCATGATCTCTGTCTGGCCACACCAATCCTCCCCGGTAGACAGGCTTGACGATAGTACGTGTTTCTCCACTTCCTGATCCTCCCACTTGGAAGTTGCCATATCCTGCATCATATACAGACTAATTAAAATAATGTAGTTGAAACAAAACGATTCTTCTTCTCCAGCTATGAATAAGAGCCTCACTGAAAATCAGTGATGTAAGCGACTGAGAGTGCTTGTAGACGTCCGTTTTTTTCACCGGATAACGGACCGCGTTTTTTGCCGGATTCGCGGTGGTGTATGAATTATAATAAACGTGTGTACATGCACCGGACATCGGTCCGGCGAACAATTTACGCCGGATGCACCAACGCTTCCCCTCGGCGCGACGGACACCGGTCCGGTGTAAGAAAGGGCGGTCATCCACGCCAGTATATTGGTGCGTGTTGACGCTGCCGGACGTATTGCCTGTTTTCTGTCAATTGAGTGCCGTCTACCTGCGTTCTTTTAAAAATGGGTGATATTGACATGGAATTGTTAAACATCTCATCTTCTTCCAACTGCGTAAAAAGAGTTTGAAATGCACCATATTTTTCTCTTTCCAATAATAAAGGATGCACCCACGATAACCTTTTACGTTTTTCTATTTCTTTTTGTTTCTTCTTGTACAAATAGTAGGCCAACACGAGTTTCTTTTTCTTATTATTTGACATTTCACACGTGTGTAATCTCTGACTACCAGCTCCAAACTAACGCATATAGACGGCAGTCTATATTTCACGTGTGAAATATCCATCCGGAAAACAAAACAAGGATAGCCGTTTTTTGACGGTCCGTTACCCGGTGAAAAAAACGGACGTCTACAAGCGCTCTGAGCATTACTGTTTGGTGTGCCGCAGTATTATGCTGAGTGGGGTCCGATTCCTGCACAGATGTGGCTTTCTCATGATTTTTGTTTTCTATTTTTTTATTTTTTTTTGTTTTTGTAATTGTTTGTATCATCATTGTATTCTTATAGCAGGAATAAAAGTATTTTCTTTCTTTCTTTCAAATTATATCAGCAGACTTTATGAACTTCAAACAGATTTTTTTTGTAACTCGGAACACGGCGGTTTTTTGTTTGTGCTAGCGCACGTGAGCGGTTATAGAAGAAGAATCGTTAAGTATAATTTGCTTTAAAGAAGAAGAATCGTTATAATTTGCTTGCGCTAGAGAACCAAAGCTAGTTTCGAGTAAAGTGTAGATGAGTCCCAACTAGTTATATAAGTATCCATTTATAAACGTGAAGACTTACCGTGACAAAGATGAGGTTTCTGTGGTGGAAACTCCGACAACAATACAGGTGGCGATGTGCTCCTTACATTGCAATACATCTCCTGCAACACAACATCCATATCTACTATATAAAACTAAGTCGGGTTTTTCTTCCCGACGCTATAAATCCAGAACGCACGAACCGATTTCCACGGTTTTGCATTCGTTGGAAAGGTCTCGGGCTCCGTAAGATTTATAGTAAAGAAAATAAAAAAAAACAGGAAAAATTTCAACAGAAACGCGGGAAAATAATAACCGTGCGAAGCCGGGATGGGCCGCTAGTTAATATTATAAATGGAAAAGTGTGTCTGTCTTTCTTTCACGGCAAAACGGAGCGACGAATTGACGTGATTTTTTAAGTGGAGATAGTTGAAGGGATGGAGAGTAACATAGGCTTCTTTTTGCCCCTTTCTAAGCCCCCACTGTGCTACCCCGAATTTAAAGCGAGCGTAGCCGCGGGCAAAAGCTAGTTCTTAATATAAATAAATAATTGCCAGCGTCTAAAAAGCGCTGGTGTCTTTGACAAGAGCTACCTCATTTTTCTGGTATTTCAAGATAAAAGATCTTATTTGTTTTTTAAAAGCATACCTATAGACTTAGCAAGTTCCTAATCATCATAACAGCCCATTAATGTCCCACTGCAGGGACGTGCCTCCTCCTGTGACGGAGGGATACTTGGCCTACTAATACCACGCTGGTCAGACGGCTTGGTATAAGGTTTAATTTCAAGTTTTCCTTCTTTTTATTTCGTAAAGATAATATTCACGGATAGTCCTTCAGTCGGTTATAACGTAAATGATGGGGTGGTGACACACTGTATTTTTACTCCATCACCACACAGATGTTTCTACTCTTAGACACACATTAAGCTGTTGACACCACCTTGATAAACTATCTCATGCAGTAATTGGCTTAAGACCACGGCCAGTGTAACCTAAGGCGCGGTTTATACTGAAGAAGCGTATGGCATATGGCGGTGGCGAGTGTTTTGTTCCATGATTGACTGTTACGTAGATAATTAGTTATTCTTCGTTGAAGAGATGAACTAAATTAGTCAAATACGACTATATTAATGCAGTTAAGATTTATATTATGTTTTCTTGACTAAACGCCACCGCCATACGTCCGCGCCACGCCTCTTCAGTATAACTAGCGCTTAAACATTTTACCTGATAAGTACTGGTGAACCTTCCATCAGTAGCTTGAGCTCCGCTGTCATGATGCCTCGAGCTGTATTCAGAATTGTATCGATTGCGTTTTGGAGGATCTGAAACAATACTTATTAGCATTACTTATCGGCAAATCTTCGCAGTGATGTCAAAACATCAATGCAGATGGTTAAATGTCCCATTGCAAAGACAGATCTTGTCAAGTAATAGACACTTGGTCTTGTACCAGAAAAGAGGAAATGAATTGTTAAGAGTTCCTTTTCTGTTAATGTTATGCAATCTAAGTACACTGATCTTTGCCGAAGAGAACCACCATCAATAAAAACGCTAACGTTACTTAGCGTTATCGTTACACCAATGGGCGCATTTGGTTGTTGCATTCATTAACAATATGTACTTAACTAATTAAAATTGCCAATAATACCCCCCTTTGCAGGGACAGATAGAGACTTAGTCTACTAATACACACACAAAGATTTGCATTGCACACATGATTGTTGGCGTTGGTCTGGGTGTTTTCTATGTATACTTAATGTATTTCCAAAAAAAAAACGTATTTAAGTATGTTTACCCGTTGTCTGGTACCCATAATACAAGCTTTGCTTAGTTTGGGGCCAGATCACCATCTAGTCATTGTGTGAATGAGTGAGGAATATTTATTTGGGTGTTATATGTGTCCGTTAATTGATGTTGGTAAAAGTCCCCGCGACACAGGGCATGATCCCTAGTGCGGGAGTTGTCTTTTTTTCTAAGAAAAAAAAAAAAAAAAAATTTACATGGAAGAATAATTATTTACTCTCCCCTTTATCGCGAAGTTTATCAGCGATCTTTACCTTAGTCGCTTTCTAAGACAACCTGTCAACGTTAGGTTGTAAATAACATTCGACTTACCCATTTGTGTCATGTTGTTGTTATCCCAGGCGTTGTGCGCGAATGTATAATTCTTATTGGCGTTCATGACTCCTATTCTTCCTTGGCTTTCAAATCCTTCTGGCGCAATCTCGAGGCACCCACTCAGTTTAGATTAGACGTCATGGGGTGTAGGAATATGCTGAGAATAACATTTATATTAAACACTGTTAGCGATTTTGGTTCACCAGGTATGGAGTCTCTCAAATCGCTCCCTCATTACTGAAGATTGTGACTTCTTAGACACGTAACTAATGAGCTGTGTAAGGCTCATAGCACATATAACGTGACGTAAACGGAACGTCACCGTATCAACTCGAGTCGTTCAGTATTCTTTGTATGAAACTCCTTACTGCAACGCACACTAATCGGAATCGTAACGTTATCGGATTTTTGACGTTTGACACCGAAGAAAAAGGCGAGGCGGTGCCGATCCGTTTACGTTACGTTATATGTGCTATGAGCCTTATTCGATAGCTGCTTTGCATGTAGTGCAGCCCTAAGGGAATCTATTCTCCGATCCAATCATCGTTTTGGAATACCGGCCCCTAGTTCTTTTCCTTTCGACTTTTCGGTGACAACTAAGTAGGTATTCTAGGCTATCGGTACCTCTGCGCCAATATGTCAAAGTATCACAGCATACGTTGAAAACACATTATTACGCCGATGGATGTACTTACCGACATTTTGAAAATTCTTAAGAAAGAATTAGAAATTCCAGGCCTGTAACAGCCCTGCCAATCCTCGCGAGACTCAGTCCTGAAAATAATGCAATAGAATATTTGTCATACTCGATAGCGCTATAGTGTGAACAATCGAGAATCTCAATATTCATTTTCTGCAAAGCATTACTTAGCCAATTTGGATACCTATCGATACTTAGTAGTCAAACCATCTGAGGTATTGGTTTTAGTCGTGTTTTTGTCACTCAAAATAGGTATCTTTAAAGTAACATGTAAAAGTAAGCTCAAATCCTTCTGGCCATTTAGGACGGATTCCATGTTGGACGGATTCCACATTGGACGGAAACAGTACAGTCATGTTTAAATCATTTTATAAGATCCAGCAAAGTTCATCTATTACAGTTAAAATATATTAATCACTCAGTTATTAGTTTTATTTCATAAATCTTTTAAAAGATGAAGCCAAATATCAAGACGTGAGACTAAATGGCCAGAAGGGCTCAAATAAGCTTATTATTGCACTATAAAGATCTAGAAATTGTGACCACGATACGACGCTACCATGCTTCTTCAAACTTGAAGAAACCAATGTTATAGCTTGCTCTGCTTAGTTTAGGTCTAGATAGCATTGTGTGAAAGTGTGAGGAGGAAAAAGAGGAAACATCACACGGAGATAACGTAATCAGTAAGAATATCCCCATTTTATCCATTGAGTATATTAATTCCGCATTCTCAACGGAAACCAATACCCAAAAAATATGGTAGCCTGGTCGACTAGACCAGGCTTCCCATGGTAATTCAAGGCCGTTCCTGCAGTGGAACATTACTAGGCTGTCATGATAATACAATATATCGACAAATACCTATTTTACCAAAAATAACAAAAAAAAACTTACATTTCTCGTAAAATTTCTTAATAAATCAATTAACTCGGTTGTTAATAAGTTAAAACTTAATTTTACTCAATTAATTTAGAATTTTGCTTTAAAATTAAAATAAGTCTTATAATACTACTCTACATAATATTTAACAATAAATGACAGATTAAATATGGCTGATTTTAGTTCTTTATTTTAAAATCATTTATGATCAAAGAGTTTTTATTACTCCATGATAGATACAGAAATAAAGATAACAGCCCATTAATGTCCCACTGCAGGGACGGGCCTCCTCCCGTGAAGGAGGAATACTTGGCCTACTAATACCACGCTGGCCAGACGGATTGGTAAAGGGTTTAATTTCAAGTTTTCCTTCTTTTTATTTCGTACAGATAACATTCACGTATAGTCCCTTAGTCGGTTTTTACGACACCCATGGGATGAGATAGGGTGGTGACATATTGTATTCTTACTCCGTCACCACACGGATAATTATAGACAGAAATAATAACGTCTGTCAAAGAACTTATGGCAGTTGGATCAGGTGTGTGTGTCTTTGAGTGAAGACCGCGTCTCTGCCTTCCGTGGTATATAAGCAAACGTTGCGTAGGGGGCACCCTTCCCGATGAACCGACGACCTGAGAAGAGTGGGTGGTAATGGCTGGATTAGTCGAGCAGGAGAGGAAGGAGTGGCGCAAACTTCGGAAGGGCACATATCCAGCAGTGGACAGATCATGGCTGAAATAGAGTTAAAGAAAAACAGGATCAAAACTAAAGATTGTAAGTAAAGTGTTTATTTTTCGTTGCAGTTTATCTTTTGCGAATTCGACCATTTAGTTTCTCTGTTTCAGCCATTGAGGTAATATGTACTACGTACATATGGCATCATTTACAATTTCGGAGTCCCATTCATTGTCTTCATCAGCTAGAAAGAGAGAGTTTTAATCATCACTTAAATAATCCGCCATTGCGATGATTGTGTCTTGTAAATATAATAAAACTAGCTGTTGCTCGCGGCTTCGCTCGCGTTCAGAAGTATTATGATTAAGTGGGCCTATTTTTTGTTTAGCGTGTGTAAAAATAAGGGGTCTACTAAACTTCTTTGTACACAAATTCTTAATAATTAATCTGTCATTATGCGCTAAAACTATTAAGCTATTGAGTGAAATTACTCGTGAGCAAGCAACATAAAACATGCAGTCCATGAGAGAAGCTAAGTTTCATACTAACTGTAATCCCCTATTTTATCCCCTTGGGGGTAGAATTCATCATAATCCTTTCTTAGCGGATGCCTACGTCATAACATCTACCTGCATGCCAAATTTCAGCCAGATCCCACCAGTGGCTTGGGCTGTGCGTTGATAGATCACTATATCAGTCACCTTTGAGTTTTATATATATAGAAGATATACCATAAAATAAAATACACACTTTTGGTATCGGGGTCAATTTTGACCCCAACATGATACGTACCTAGTAGGAAGTAAGTTACGAGCGTCCGTCCCCGGCGACCACATGTGATTACCTTGCTTGATGCGCGAGAGTGTAGGTACTTAAACTGCAAATCAAAAGCTCTTGGGGTCAATTTAGACCCCAATACCAGTTAAGGGTTAAAACGTCGTGCAAAACTTGTATTGTGCAATGTAGCTTGAAAATTGGAGCACACATTTTCTTCAGGGTGTCTTCTCTAGTACGTAGTACATAATATTACCTCAATGGTTTCAGCCAAAACATCTTTTCATTAGTGTGTTGGTTTTTAAAACTTCACATTAAGCCATAACACTTCGGACTCTGGCAGAATTGTCGACATCGGCATAGTTTGACATGAAAGAAGAAGAAGTCCTTATCTTTAGTCCGTAAAAGTTACTCTATGGCTATCAAACTAAAATAAAAAATTGTTTATTTTACAAATGGTAATCAAATATTAATAAAAAAAATTATAAAAAGTGTTAAATTCTAAATTGCAGTAAGATATTAAAGAGTAAATTATAATGCCTGCGGAAAATTTACCGTTTTTTGTAATACCGAGTATGTCAAGCATAAATATTGGACAGCAAATGGTTGACAATACTCCAGGTAAGTCACTTTAATTCACATATAATAAGACCTAATCTTACCATTCCATGGATTCTCCGTGCGGGTGCTGGGTCCATCGCGTGATAGAGGACGGAACACTGGCGTAACAGCGTCTGGGACTTACGACCCAGATGTAGGTTTAAGGAGGCCCCCTTAAAACGCGTTAGCGGCCACCTTCACTGTCTTCTATGTTCCGTCTTCCACCTATCCAAATTTGGTATGAACCTATTAATGCCGTTTTGGACATTTGTGATAGTAGAGAGCTTACTGAATCAATAGACGTCCACTGCTTTACGTTGGCCTCCTGCAAGTATTTCTACTTTGCGCGGTCCTGTGCCTCCCTCATTCATCAGCGTCCCGTCGTCCTAACTAGCTGGTCAGTCCACCGTGTGAGAAGTCTCCCGACCCTGCGTTTTCCGTTCCGTGGTCCTTCAGAACCTTTCTGCTTCAACGTCGCCCGTATGTGCCCTCCCCACCGCCATTTTAATCAGGAAATCCTGAGCGCTATGTCAGGCACTTTGGTTCTTAGAATTTTTACGTCCCTTTTGAAGTAGAAAGACGCTAAGATGAAATATTACTGGGCAGATGTGCTACCTACGTTGTTTAACCAGTCTATACTATCTATACATTAGTATAAACTTAATAATATTAATTATAAAGAGGTAAAGTTTGTGTGTTTGTAACGTTGTAATCTCTGGATCTACTGAACAGATTTAAAAAAAATCTTTCTGTGTTGAATAGTCCATTTGTTGGAGAGTGTCATAGGCTATGTAGCTATATATATTAGTTACGCTTTAACTAATAGGAGTGGAGCAGTAATGAAATATGTTTAAAAAGAGACGCGTTTTTTTCGCCGCTCAACGAAGTGGGCATGGGTCTATAATATATTATTATACTAGCTTTAGCCTATGTTACTCTCCATCTCTTCAACTATTTCCACTTAAAAATCGCGTCATTTCGTTGTTCCGTTTTGCCGTGAGAAAAAAAGACAAACAGACAGACACACTTTCCCATTTATAATATTAGTATGGAGTATGGATATCATATATGTTTCAGTGATTGCTATCAATGCATCAATTCATAATTCGCACTAAAACATGCTTTGCCATGGGCGTCCACTGTTGGACATAGGCCTCCTCCAAACGTTTCCACCTATCGCGGTCTTGTGCCACCCCCCCCATCCATCGGCTTCCCGAAAGCGTGCTTTAGTTCTTTATTTCTTACATTTTGCAGATCTAAAACCAAGATCCCTCAACTCATCATTGAGATCACTGCACCAGTCATCAGTAGACAACTCAGTGACCATGAGTCATGGCGACACTATAAAGAAGATAAAATTCAAGAAACACACCACAGCATCTCAACAAATGTACCCTATAAGAGAGAGGAATACTTTTAAAAATAAAAATGGCTCCAAAATTAATGTTCGACATTTTAAGGAACTTAATAAATATAATAATAGGACGTTGAGAGATCTTAGTGTGAGTATTTATTATATCATCATAACAACCCATTAATGTCCCACTGCAGGGACGGGCCACCTCCAGTGACGGAGGGATATTTGGTCTACTAATACCACGCTGGCCAAACGGATTGGTATTTAATTTCAAGTTTTCCTTCTTTTGTTACGTAAAGATAATATTCACGGATAATCCCTTAATCGGTTTTTACGACACTCATAGGATAAGACGGGGTGGTGACCCACTGTATAACTTATTTTTGTAATTATTTCCAGAATAATAATTCTGTACACTCTCCCAAGAAAGAAAATGTCAGTCAACAAAAGAAGGATTTTAACATTTCGGAGAATACTTCAGACAGCTCGAAGAAATACCAGGATTGTGGAGTAAATATTATTTTATTTATTCTCATAACTTACCCTTTGTTCTTATAGGGGTCTAGAATTTGATTCTGGCACATTAATAACATGACCAAACTACCTCAGTGGCAATAATGTCTTCGAATTTTACGCAAAATAGTTAGAGCTTCACGTATAATTGACTTGTGCCCTGGATGTCCTTTCGTTTATTTCGCGTCAGTAAAAGTCCCCGCAGAACAGAGTTCTAACTCTATTGCGATAGTTGTATAAAAAACTGAAAATAACTCTAGTTGCTTTTTTCAGGTTAATGTTCTCGATAGTGACTCATCTAAATTGAATACAGGGATGTTGCACGATGGTAAGGAAGTACAAACTGATGGTTACTTAAGTGACATGAGCTCATCTCAAGAACTGTTCTTAGCCAACACCAACTCACACATCGAAAGATACGTCATCAGAGAAAGAACACATAAAAAGATTCTGTACTTTGAAAATCTTCAAAATGAAATCCTGAATTGGACAATGAATATTCCCTTATATTATTCCGCTAATTTTACACCTAAATCTTTAAAAGAACATATTATTATTAAATTAGCAGACAAAATAGATGTGCTCACGCCAGAAATTCGAACAAATGACTATGAAGCTAAAGTAAAGAAGGAGATACATGAATGTCTCAATATACTACCAATGTGGTTGCCACATTCAAAACAAGATCAAACATTATTCAAAAATTCTTTATGCAATAGGTTTTATCGGAAGTTAGTGGTGTTCAACAATATATATCTCAATTCTCTAACTAAATCGGAGAGTTCATTAATCAATATAGAAACATTTATAAGAACTTCTAAAGACGATGTTAGAAAGGCAAATTTTGAAGAGGAATATTTAAATGAAGTTAGTCGTTGGTTGGACAATGTAAAGTTTACCAGACCAATATTAAAAAGTCATGTCATAAACCTTATTATGAATAAAGTATCTGGTACTTTGAGTGCGTCTACACACGCTAGTGGTTCTAAACTTTTACTGAAATCAGATATCATGAATGTTTTAGAAACTTTACCTATTAATATAACTAATAATAAAAATAAAGACAGGTTTTTAAATAGATGTGCTCTTTATCTAGCACATAAATTATTTCAAAAGAAAAAGGACAAAGTTAAGAAAAATACTTCTTGTCAAGATGCTTCTAATATAATAGAGATCCCCGTTTACGATACTAAAGAAACATCTTTAAGTGTTACATTAAAACAAATAGTTTCTGATATTGTAATGAAATCTTTAGACAATTATGAATTTGATAATAAAACTCAAATTAATAGAGAACTTTGTGATCTGTTATTAGATTCCATTGCATTATTTGTTTCCGGCATTGAAATGGATATAAATCAAGAAATATATAGGGTATTACTTCAAACTAATCACTTTAACGCTGAAATGGCTAGAGAAATTACAGATAACATAAAATTAAACATAAATAACATTAAACTTGCTTTGAACGAGAATCAGGATATTGTGGATGCTACGTATTACACACCTACACATTTCTCAGGTACTATATCTGTTTATAGAAGCGATCCAATTACATCCACTCCAATGAAAAAAACTAAAAAATATATATCTAACCTGAATGAACAAGAACGAACTTACATGAGTAATGTCGGAGATTATGTACGGCATTGGATGAACTCTCTGCCAAAAAAATTTGATGATGACATCAACTTTAAAGAAACAATGATACAAGATCTCTCGGGAGATATAATGGATGAAATGAAACGGGAACAGTTATCACCTGAAGTAAACACAGAGAAAGATAAGCATTTAAATTATATAGTACATCGCTGGCTATACAAATTCGACGTATTTCCAGATCTTAATGAAGCTAAACCTTGCATTGACAACTTTTTAATGAAACTAAAGGAAATTCCCGCACCTATTTTAACTGCACCTCAGCACGGTACAAGACAAGCAATGCACAATTTGCAACATTATGAAAAAGAAAACGGTTGGGATGAAGAATGTATCCCGCGAGGTATAGATGTTTTAGAAGACCAAATCTCTGTATGGATGAATGAACAACCTTCACAAATTTACGATGAGAAAATGAAAAAAAATCGTTCCAAAATGCTAAAAAAATTAGCTCTGAGTTTGCAAGATCGATTAAGAAATAAGAGCTCAGAAGATGAAATAGATAATGACATCAAACAATGGCTCAACAAAGTTGTCAAAAAGGAGGAAAAAGAACATATAGGCCTTCTATCTCAAAATCTAAAGGAAAAGATAATTAATGTTCCACAAGACCGTACTTTGGAAGCCAGGAACGAGAAAAGAAAAAAGGAGCGTGCGGAGTATGGTACTTCAAGTTCCTCAAAAAACATAGAACCTAATTCTTTACATAATAATAAGGACTCCGACCACACTATGAAAGAATTTATTATCAAATATATAGACCACAACTATGATATTAGTGACCCTATGGCAAGAGCTGCTTTCGGCCATCTCTTTGTAAGGGAACTAAAAAAAATAAACAAACCTTATGACAGAAATGAGGCATGCGATAATTTTAGAAAAAGTACACAAGAAAAATTAAATAGTGAACTCGAGTACATTAAAATGATTTCTGATTGGTTAAAGAATATACCCGTTGATCCCAATTATAATACCCATGGAAACCGTTCACGCGTAGATTTTGTTATTGATCTTGCCAAAAATATACAAGAAGTTGATGACGAAAGAAAACAAAATCCTACTGGAATGGATCACGATCTTATGATTACTTCCATTATTACTCAATCTATAAGAACATATAGTGTACCTATACTACCTGCACACAAAGATAATATACCTATAATGGTAAATCAGTTAGTTTCTAAGATAATTGCTAATCGGTCTATATTGAGTGAAAATGACTCTATTAGTGAAATAAAAGACCTTAATTTGTATGAGTTTCTTGATGAATATATTCGAATTAACGGCAGAGAAATAGCTGATGACGAAGTAAAGCTAGAAGCTTGGACTGCACGAGTTTTGCAAGAAGTAAAAGGAATGCTAGGTGAAGAAAAAGATCCTGAAATGTTAGATAAAGCAGAACTTTGCGAAAAATTATCTCGGATCCCTATGCCTGAACAAGACATACTAAGACGGTTTAGTTATCAATTCGCGTACCTAAGAGAAATATCTGAATGGATGAAAAACCTACCTCTGTCATCCGTAACAGACACATCAGAATCACAAGTGGAAAGGGTAAATATGATGTCCGAATTAGCACAAAAAATTTTAGAAAGAGAAAACAAAAAAACCTCCGATCCCAACGATAATACCGCTGAAAAAGAATTGATTGAATTCACCACCAATTGGATTTCAAAGTTGCCCTTGAACCCTAATACAGAAATTGTTATACCAATTCTCATACAGCAGCTTATGAACAGAATTGAAAATATAAATAAAAAGCCTGAAACACAAGTACCAGAGGAACCCGACAACGGTAAATACACGAATATAGAAACTGAAAATGTTAGTGTTAGCGATGAAGATCCCGCTCCTCATATAGTAGAATTCATAGACAATTGGTGTAATAACCTACCTGGTGAATCTAAGAATCAAGATACACAAAAAATAAAAACAGACATTGCTACTCATTTGTTTCAAAAAATATGCGAACTAAATGCTGACCCTAGAGTAAATGATGATAAAGTTTTCAGAGAGTTATTGGAAGATGAAGTTAAAACTCAGCTTCAAACTCTAACAAATTGCGAATCATCGTGCAACTTAGAAAAACAAACTACAGAGTTTTTAAATACAGTATTGGACATGAAAAGTTTACTTAAAAGAAAATCCATGGGAGTTCATTACAAAGACGAACTAGAAACAAGTATTAATGCCGCGATTCCTATGCCAATTCAAATTGAACAAACTGTTGATCCCGAGTTTGAATTATATAAAAATCACTTGACAAATATGTTTATATTAGATAACTTTGATCACAGTGATGCCCAAGTTAAAGCAAAATATGAAAAACAAATCAAAAGTGACATGGATAGGTATTTTGAAAGTGTTCAAAGAAGGAACGCATTGCCTCTAACTAAGAATGAAATGCATAATGAACTATACAGTGAATTGTATAAAGTTCCAATGCCTCCCAATGATTCGATTGCAGATGAAGTAGAGCAAATAAAAACAAAATGTGAGATAGAAGCATGGTTCGAAAAGCTTCCGTTAAAAAGTACAAATAATATATATGAAAATCTAGAGTGGGATCAAATTCTCAGCGCGTTCGCAAAACGAATACATGATATAGAGAAAAACGAATCAAATCCTGATGAGAAGATTGATAAAGAAATCCGTAAATGGCTCGAAAGGTTGCCAATAGATGATTCATTTGAGCAAAGAAATAATATAAACCTAACTAACAACCTCCAAGACATATTACAATCCACTAAAGATATCCGAAAGTGTAACGTGACCAAAGCCAATGTAAATATAAATGATACAAGTATTTTTGAGCATAATGGCAATGAGAGCAAGTGTCTTAGATGTACTAGAACAAATAATTATAAGGAAATAACACGTACACCTCTTAAGCGATACGGCGATATTTTAGTTGAAATAGTCGAAGAGTGGTGTAATCAATTACCTTTAATAGGAGATGAAATACAAAATAAAAGAATAAAAGATGACATGTCCTTGGAATTGATTAAGAAAATATCAGAGCTGAATAGTGATTCTGATGTTTTTGATGATGACATTATTTATGATCAATTATTAGATGATATAATAGAAAATAATTTGGTGAATGTAATTAGTGACTTTGATTTTCAAAAAAGCAAACCTGCTAGGAAACATCAGTTAAAAGAAATGATAAAATCAATTAAATTTCTGGCAAAAGAAGAAAAAGATTCTTACAGGTATAAAACTGAATTAAATACTAAACTTACAAATCTTTTGAGAAGTAACAATATGAATAAAGATGGAGACCTTGATACGAAATATCTATCTGATTGCTTTATAGAATTTTTTTACTATATTGATGACGATGAACGCCGTCAAATACACAAACAACAGATATATGATACACTTATCAAACACAATACAATTAATGACGGTACACAAGCAGATCCTTTAGTTAAAATAAATCAAATAATATGTGAAATAACTAAGATACCATTACCTAATGACTATGTTATGAAACAAATAGTAGAAGAAATAGAAATGAAGAAGCAAGTACACAATTTTCTTACAGAAATATCAAATAATAATGAAAATACCGATCAAGTTAAAAAAACTCTCGCCAAGCGTTTAAATGATCTTGAGAAATCAGGACACTCTGAATTAATAGATCAAAAAATGAACTCTGATATATCCAAGGTCATAAATAAAACTCATAACAACGTAACACCAAATGACATTGAAAGATTCGTCAGTAATTTGAAAAATACTGAACAGGAAAGGAATAATGATCTGTACAAGAATAACCAAATTAATGAGAATGAAAGGAGTAGATACATTTCTGATCTTATTTCTAACTCAGTTCAATTTAACGACAGTCTGCCTCGAACACAATCATTTCCTTACTCTTTGTGCTCGCAATCTTCCAACATACCTCAACCAGCAGTGCCGCAAAGTATATTACAATTAGCTCCTCTGTCACGTAACGAGTTGCCAGGTTTATATACACCACAACAGAGAGCCGATAGATCATCACCTGCAAATCAGAGTCAAAGGTATTTCGAACCTTTTGTGAGTACGTGTGGTGAGCCTGTTGAAGATCGGGCATGGTCTCCTCTATCCTTTGAGCAATTTAAACCTGACGTTAACAACAACATGTCATGCAAAGCTGGAACATGTGGTTCCCCTCTTATAACAACCAACCAACAACCGATCACAGACAGTGCTAACAACAATTTGTTCAATCCCAGGAAATTATTAAACTCATCAATGACGAGTCAAGAATATATAAAACCAGATCCTATTTTAAAAGGCCCGTGCAGTAGCAGCAACGTCAGTCAATGCACAGGAAATGATAAAAGAGCTTATGGACCAACAAACTTTAGGTCTACTGCAACTCCGCGAAGTGTATTAGGAGAAGCGAATTCTGTAGTAAATCCTGATATATGTTCGTCAAATAAATCAAGGGTTGAATCGGTGCAGTCGTCTCGAAAAGATCCTAGTGTGACTTCGCGTGATACGAAAGTTTCATCTGAATGGTCGAGGTTCAATTATATGATCAGACCAATAAGAAGGCGGCCGAAGCAATCAGGGCATAACAGAAGTTCAGAGACTGAAAGATACCTGTGCATGTGTGACGAAAGGAATATGTCCGACTATGGATATTATTGTATGGTGCCTGTGGATGAATATTGCACAATTTGTGGCGGTTTTACCCCTGTTTGGTGTAGAATGCCTTTCTTCTAATTGTTTTTATTTAGCGTGATGCAAAAAAAAGTAACCAAAGGATTTCATCTTTTCGAGTTAACCCGGGAAACAACTTTTAGACCTTGTTCAAGAATATAAAAACGTTTTTGGCTTCAGAGATTTTTTTGTAAAAAAAAACAACTAGTTTATTTATAAGCGTATATTAATTATTTAACATTTTTTTGACATTGAAGAGAAACCAAAATGCTGTTTACGGATTATAACTTTACCTGATTCTTGATATTCAACAAAATCCCATAATGCTTGCACGCATTTGTTTAGCTACTTTAAAATTAGCACTAAAACATAAGACACAATAATTATGTTAAATGTCTTCAAATTGTAATTGTTACATTTGTTCTTGTATTGGTCTTTGTTATAAATGAAAATTTTATAAAAAATACATTATAAAAATGAGGATTAGAATCAACACAAAAACCTTTTATAGATGTCCTGTAATTTTAATTATTTTATCTCGTTACCATGGCCTGTCTTTTTATTAAAATTGTTTTATTAAAGTAAAAAGCCAAACAAAATCTTGTTGTTTAACATTTCCATCTCCCGAATTTCCCTTATTCCATTATGCACACACAGTTTACCATGAGAGTGGGTATTGCACCTAAGACCTTTTGTGTGACCACAGGAGCTGTGCACCTCCTGAGGTATGCGCACGGCGACGAGAGGGGGGTGGACATATAGAGTACATGTTATATACTGGTATAGAATAAACAGTCTATGATGTAGCTACCAGCGACATCTGACGCAATATCCTTAAGTTATTTGGCTGGTACGAGTCGCTACACGAGCGGCTGTAGCAGTTTTGACAGTCATTTTTAAAAACTCCAAGAAAGTATTTACATTATTGTATAGTTTGAAGCGTAAATAGGAACATTATTTGTGTTTATATAATGTAACTTTGAGAAAAATGACATCTAGCGGAATGTAAATCAAATTTTAGTCAATTGATTAATTAGCCTAAGCTCTTACGTTGTTTGGTATAAGGTTGGTTTTCGTAATAACAAATCTCGCTAAACAGTGATTAAATTTAAGAGGCGTTTATAAGTAAGGGGGATAATGTTCGAATTGTTATGACACTGCTGTCAAAACTCGTGACGGCAGGTAGGTGTCCATTAAGGTAGCATACACGAGAGCTATATCGAGTTGTTTACTATGCCAAAAAACTCTGCATAAATAAAAATTTTAAAAAATCAATTTTTTAAGATTAATGATGAGGAATTAGAAATCGTTAACACTACAGTATTCCTAGGAATTACTTTATACAGATTACCCCCTTACTCATAAACGCCTCTTAAATTTTAGTTAATTGATTACCTTAAATTCTTACGGTTTTGTTTGGTATAAGTTTGATTTTACAAATAATAATCTCGCTAAACAGTGATTAAATTTAAGAGGCGTTTATGAGTAAGGGGTGAGTTCTTATTTATCACCTGCATATTTTTAATAAAATATGAGTATATTTGGGTTACATTGTGAATAATTGTGATCAACTAAGTAAGTGTAATATATAACAGATATGTCTATAAAGTCGTCATATTTGTGATATTTATTAGTTCATTAATCTACAATAAACTAATACTGACTTACGAAGAACAATGTAAACAATGAGTAGAGTAAATCAAAGTGGCACGCGGGAAGTGATTTTTAAAGTTATAAGGCGATGTTTAGCGGAGCACGATTCTGGTCAACTTTTATGCGATTGGATGATGTTTATGGGCGAACTGCAACTTTGATGGGTATGTAATCGTGTTACTGTTTTTCGTAATCTGTCTCAAGTAATAAAAATTCACTCCATTTGAGATCTAGAGACCAAAAACAGGCATTGTGTACATAGCACATTTTTAGGTTAGATATTCATTGTAAGTAAGAAAAATCGTAGTACTAGGTACCATTTCTGTTGATACATTATCAGTTGAATTAGTATAATTCAGTCAAGATTTATCCTAATTTGAATTTGAATTAATTGCATTACGTCTATATTACGGTTGATATTGACAACTAAACTAGGTCACTTTCGCATCGACTGGTCTGTCTACAAAAAATAATTAATTGCCATATTTTATTAAATTTTATATCATTAAGCTCTTAGTAAATCCATGCTAAATGATATCTTGTTGGTTAATATTTAACACTGAATAAATTTAAGTTAAGTATTGTAGTTATTCTTTCCATTCCATTAGAATTATTAAATTTAAAAATAACAGATTTAAAAATAATGAAATGGTTGAAACTCCTGGTAAACACAGGCAAGGCCGGCTAAAGAAAGAAATGTATGTTTCTATATCTCTCCCCCACAAAATACAATTATGTTCTACAGTAAAAATGAGGTATTAAAATTTTTCTTCTTTTACCTGTATTTTGTTTCTAGTTATGCCTAAATTTATTGTAGGTATAATCAAATGTTCAATTTACATAACTTTTGTAAAATTTCGAGTTCCAACCCTCAGATTGCAGATGATAGCTAGAACCGAGATGGATTTTAATTGTAGTCTTGAAGTTCTACGCAAAACTTTAAATGCAATAGGCTTACCTACAAGAAATGCCCTAGTATTTTAAGTGCTCTAATAGTGTAGTGTTATTTGAACATAATTGTTTTGAAAACTATTTTGTCAGCATAAATTGGGTTGCTACGTGTAGCACAGTGGCGCCCTAATTTTTTGTCAGGACTTTATAGACAGACTGTACCTACATTTAAAAAAAAATAGTTGTTGTAGTTTTAATATTATAGTGTAATGAAATAACTCCAGCCCGGCCCCTAAGAACCGTGAATATCTCCGATAATATTTAATTTTGTATTGAAATAAAGTGTTACGTTATTTCAGGGTTACATTTCTACTGCATTAACAGAATTACTGTACCTATGTTTTATAGTTCTCGAGATATTCAAATCACTTGTGAGCATATTATCTGTACCAGTATTATGAACATAAATTAACATGGATTTTTGATATATTCCACTGTGAATTCGCATAAAGCATTTACCTAAACTAATTAAGTCAGAATTTCACGCATTATTTTTACATAAAGAATTTAACAAAAGAAAAGTTCCCTTTCTATCAGAACTATCACGTGTACGCTACCATAACGGACACCTATTTTTTCTTCGTCCCCCACCTCGCCGCGCATACCTCAGGGGGTGCACAGCTCCTGTGGTCACACTATAATTAAGTCAATAGTACCTACATACATAAACTCACGCCTTATCCCGTCCGTGGTAGGCAGAGACTACAGAACGCCACTTGTCATGATCCTGGCCTCGTCCACATTCATAGTATGTATTTAAAATTCTACGGAGCTTACTGGCAAACCGGCTAAGTGTAAAAACATACTTTAACGTGTTGTTCATAAGGGTGATATACGCGTTATGTATTACCTATGACATCAGCGACAAGTTATGCGTACCAGCGCATATTAGTGACACGCGTACCACGTTTACTTAGCACGTCCACTTGATTTTTCTTCCGTGGTAAAAACTCCCTGAATAGTAACCCCCTTACTCATAAACGGCTGTTAAATTTTAGTCAATGGATTAGCTTAAATTCTTACGGTTTTGTTTGGTATAAGGTTGATTTTACTGATAAAAATCTCGCTAAGCAATGATTAAATTTAAGAGACGTTTATGAGTAAGGGGGTAAGAATAAGAACCATTTATGTCCTAAATTAAATAAGCACACAGCACACTGTTTTGGTGTAATATGCCGGGTGTGGACCTTTTTATCACAACAGTAAAGTTATTCTTGCTTGCAGTGCTATAAAAAATAATATTAATCATCATCATCATCATCTCAGCCAATTGACGTCCACTGCTGGACATAGGCCTCCTCTAAATATTGCCACCTTGCGCGGTCCTGCGCCTCCCTCATCCATCGGCTTCCCGCCGTCCTTATGAGGTCCACCGTGTGAGGGGTCTCCCCACCCTGCGTTTTCCGGTACGCGGTCGCCACTCTAGAACCTTTCTGCCCCAACGGCTGTCGGTTCTTCGCGCTATGTGCCCTGCCCACCGCCACTTTAACCGGGCAATCCGGAGCACTATGTCGGTCACTTTGGTTCTCCTGCGGATCTCCTCATTTCTGATTCGATCACGCAGGGTAACTCCCAACATGGCCCTCTTCATTGCCCTCTGAGTGACGGTAAGCCTTCTGAGAAGGCCCATAGTAAGCGACCACGTCTCTGTTCCATACGTCATCACTGGCAACACGCACTGGTCGAAGACTTTTGTCTTCAGACACTGCGGCAATGTGGACGAGAAGATACGTTTTAGCTTCCCGAACGCTGCCCATCCGAGTTGGATTCGACGAGTGACCTCCTTCTCAAAGTTGGACTTACCTAGCTGGACTAACTGTCCCAGGTAAATATATTCGTCGACAACTTCGAGTGTAGAGCCTCCAACCGTGATTGGAGTGGGTACAACATGGACATTTCTCATGATCTTGGTCTTGTCCATGTTCATTTTAAGACCCACTTGTTGAGAGACTCTACTGAGGTCATCGAGCATTGTGTTGAGGTCCTCCATGGTCTCAGCCATGACCACGATATCGTCAGCAAATCGAAGGTGCGTGATATACTCGCCATTTATGTTGATGCCGAGTCCGTCCCAGTCTATAAGCCTAAAAGCATCTTCCAGTGCAGCAGAAAATAGTTTCGGGGATATGACATCACCCTGTCTTACTCCTCGCTGCAACCGGATAGGGCCAGATAATCCACCCTGGAGACGAACCGACATGGTGGCGTTTTCGTATAAGCACCGCAGCACTTCGATATATCGTTGGTCAACTTGGCACCTTTGAAGAGACTGCAACACTGCCCATGTCTCGATCGAATCGCAGGCTTTCTCATAGTCCACAAACGCCAAGCATAGAGGCCGGTTATACTCATTGCACTTCTGTATAACCTGCCGCAGCGTATGGATGTGGTCTATGGTACTAAAGCCTTTTCGGAAACCGGCTTGTTCGGGAGGCTGGAAGTCGTCCAGTCTGCGTTCGAGACGATTCGCGATGACTCTTGAGAACAATTTGTAGACGTGGCTCAGAAGAGTGATGGGTCTGTAATTTTGAAGTAGCGTTCTATCGCCCTTCTTGAAGAACAGTACCACCACACCCCTGTGCCACGCCTGCGGCGTTTTTCCCTCGAGTATAACGGAATTGAATAGCTTCTGAAGAGCCTTGAGAATGGGTTCTCCACCGGCTTTCAGCAGCTCGTTTGTGATTACGTCATACCCCCGTGCCTTGTTGTTCTTAAGTTGTCGAAGAGCATCACTAATCTCACACAGACTGACGTCCGGGATTTCTTTATTATGGTGTCGCATTAATCTAGCTCTAGGATCGACGGCCAGATCACTAGGTGGCTGTGTTGTAGTATATAACTGTCCGTAAAACTTCTCAATCTCCTCTAGGAGCTCAGGCTTGGACGACACTATTCTGCCATCCCCAGTCTTGAGCCTAGAAAGTTGGCTCTGACCTAGAGACAGATCTCTTGCGAACACTTTGGAGCCCTTATTTTGCTCAATGGCTTCTTTAATACGAAATGTATTAAAGTGCCGAAGGTCGCGAGTCAGTGACTTAGAGATCTGTCTATACAGATCAGCATCGTCTGGAGATTGCAGCGTCATCGTACGCCTTTGCTCCATGAGCGAGAGAGTGTGGTCGGAGATCTTTTTTGATCTTCTCCGGTGCTGGATCTTAAAAGCACCGGAACCGACTGTACGGACAGTTTCCACAAACCTTTCGTGGTATTCGTCCACATCAACACATTCGCTGAGGCTCTCGAAGCGGTTCTGTAATAATGAGTTGGAAGTTCTCGGGGATTTGGACTGGTGTAGGTCGGAGCGTAGACTTCATCAGCCGTCTTCTTTCCAGCCTAGTATTAATATTTAATGTGCCTCTCACCATCCGGTGATCACTTCCCGTTTTCACCGAATTGATCACTGAGACATCATTAAATATATGGCGTTTTGTCGACATGATGAAGTCAATCTCATTCTTGGTGACACCATCAGGACTAAGACCATCAGCCTAAAAATAATATTAATGTTACCTAATTAATATTCTTCTTGTTTCTTTGTACTCTAAACTTGGCAATGTTTATATAATTATTAAAAAACTTTCTACAATTACACATGAAATCTAAATCTAATAAACGCCATAAAACATCAAAAGGTCATTTTATAATACCTATTATGTATATTAGAACTTATTATTCTATAAAGAGTAGTATAAATTATTTAGACTTCCACTAAAATATATTTTGAATACTTACCGGATTTTTATATTTTTCAAACCAAAATGTCAGAGATGTATGAGTTTGAATGCTTGTGCAACGAAAAAAAATTAAAAACTTAGCGCGACGCCATGACAGGTCACGTGATGTAAATTTTCGTCTTTCGTCAGACATGCGCGATATCTCTCAAGTTTTTCCAAGTGATTTTAAAACGGTGAGGACTTTATCTGGTGAAAATATTGAATACAATTTACGGTAGTGATATTATTTAATCGTTTTTGGTGTTGTAATTCTAGTGTGTAACGAACTGTGTGTGTGATCAGTTGATTTGTTTTCAAGGAAGTTTGTTTCGAAAAGGTCGCTGCTATACATGGTAATGACATTTTTTTATTGTATTTTTGCCTTCATGTAGTAGTCCTTCCCTTTGTTGTGAATATGAAGAAATTACTTCGAGTACACAATTTGTATTTGATTCTTTTTTCGTAAGAACAATAAATGGTGCGAATAGAATGATTGCGAACCGTTTCGATAGATTTATCTTGACAGTTACTGTGTCAAGACACCTTGCAGATTTATTGTTATTTCACGCTAAAATCTTCATTTCTTATACATTTTACTCATTTCAACTACCTTATAACGGATTTGCTGACATAATTATCGTATAAAAAATCATTATTTACAAATAAAACGTATCATCTACGCATATTGCAAAATTATTATTACAATTTTCAAGGATAGTTGTTAGGCGTTAAGTTAAATGTTGCTTCAATTGGTGTATCGTATGATGACATCATGACATACTGACGTATTTTAAGGAAGAATTAACTTCGTACGGAGACAATGTGGGCTATAGTATGCATCCAACAGTAGATCTCATTATTCTATTGAATTAATTAAGGTTGTGAAACAGTTGTAATTGTCTAAGTCCCAATACTTTCCCAAGGTTTTGGTTGTTACAAATTTTGTCACTTATATTTATTGTTTAACACCTTAAACTCTAGTTACTTTGTGCTAGTTAATGTCAGCCTTTATCATCCCACAGCTGGGCAAGGGCTTGTCCATACTCCCACATGTTTCAGTCTATGGCTATTGAATACTAAATTAATTGTTACCTAGCCACTAATAAAATAATTATTGTCTGTAACATATTGACCAGTATATCTAATGATTTTAGGTCCCAAATAAGAATCACATAGGAATATAAAGAAGGAGTAGCTTATGTATTGCTTTGTTATCCTTGTACACCTTTATTGATCTACAAATGGTCACTGTGAGTCACAAATTCTTGATTTTGTAATATTCATCATGCATATACACAATGCCATTTAATCCCAAGCTAAGGAGTGTTCCAACTATAATAAAGATTGAGTAGTCAACGAAATAGGTAGCTTTGCCATGTGAGATTTAAACTTACTAATAACCATGTCTAATTTCAGTGGTCAACAAATAGTTATAACTTTTTCAGCAGTATACTTAACTAGGTGACCCGTTCCTTTTTTAAACATATTTCATCACTGCTCACTCCTATAAGTCATAGTGTGATACTATATAGTCTATGACACTCCCCAATAAACAAACTATTCAACACAGAGAGATTTTTTAAAATCGGTTCATTCGATCCAGAGATTAACCCCTACAATATCATAAACTCACAAACACACAAACTTTACCTCTTAATAATATTAGTATAGATTCAATGAATAACCTTCAAATGTATGTAATTGATATTTATGTCTAAATAACAAATACTGTATAATTTAAGTCAAGGTTCTGTTTAATTTGGAGAATGCTAATTTGTTCTATGACCTTTCATTAATTTAGTCATCTCATTTATACATATTATTAGTATGTTAGATGAACCAAATGGACTGAAAGAAAGATTATCATCATCAGCCAATCAAAGTCCACTGCTGGACATAGGTATTGCCACCTTGTGCAGTCCTGTTTCTTATAATTTAATTCTATTCCCTGTCTAACTCTTTCTCTCCCCATTGCTAGACATAGCCTTCCTAAAGTATCAACTTCTTCCCGTCCATGATGCCGCTACTCTATTTCATTACAGGCTTTTACAAACCTCTCTGTTCCTGAGGGTTTAGTAAAATTGACTTAACAGTCAATATCTAGTAAATAATGATGTTAGTATGAAAAATCAAACTTTGCATAAAATCTCCATACAAAACGGCAATTTCATAGGTAAAGACCTATAATATAGGCCAAATTTTACTCCATATAATGAAAGAAGACCCTGCAGTGCATTGTTCATAAGCTGCTAAGATTACACAACTAATTACCACGTAGAAAAGCTAATTACTTACTTGTGACAAACATAAACAGATTATAATATTATTTACTATACTCTATTTATATGGGCATAAGAAATTAGGTAAACAAACCAAAAAATTAGTCTTTTTAATGTCACTATTACTTATTCATACATAAAATCTATGGTCACGATAAAGACTCGAAAATCATTATGAAAAAAATATTAATAAGTCAACAACTTTACAGTAAAAGTATGTTTAAATAATTTAAACTTTATTTTTATCATCATAATTTTAATTTGCTCATCAAGTATTCAATGACATAATTATGTATATTTTTTTTAAATATTACATATTCCCTAATCAACATGATAAAGAACCTAAAAAAATACTGTTTGTCAAACTTATTTTGCATTCATATTAATGCAAAATAAGTTTGACAAACAGGTACATAAGATCAGGTTCGTTCAAAATATCTTATTTTATAAAATACTTTCCAATTTTCATTTTGACACCAGGACACACAGAAAATTAATTTGAAACCGAGCTTAGTGGAAAATGTGAAAATAATAAGTAAACATGTAATTTGAAAATGATTCATTTTAAGATTAAAATCTAGAACATGTGTCATTTGACTTTTTATTACTTACACAATGACTTATTATCTAAATATTTATAAAGGTTTTATCTAATATTATGGCAGTGTTAGGAAATATTGTTTTATTTACATTTGTTTACTTAACTGATAACAGATTATTTTGTATACAAATTGTGGCATTGTCTTTTACACCTCATAACAAACTATTTTTTATTTTTTTTTTCTTTTAAAAAAGACAACTCCCGCACTAGGGATCATGCCCTGTGTCGCGGGGACTTTTACAAACATCAATTAACGGACACATGAACACCCAGACTCAGGACAATAATTTGTGGATCTCACAAATTATTGTCCTGCGTGGGGATCGAACCCACAACCTCATGCGCGGCAGCCGCTGGCTCTACCGGCGCGCCACCGAGGTCTATGATTTAATACCATTTATAATTTTTTTCTATGTATAATGTACTAGCGGCCAGTGCCGGCTTCGCACGGGCATTATTTTCCCGCTTTTCTGTTGAAATTTTTCCTGGATTTTCTTTGCTATAAACCTAATGAAGCCCAAGACCTTTCCAACGAATGCAAAATCGTGGAAATCGGTTCGTGCGTTCTGGAGTTATAGCGTCAGGAAGGAAAACCCGACTTATTTTTATATAGTAGATTATGAAAATATCTGAATAAAAAGTATAAAATTTAAGTGTATTTATCCGTTGTCTAGTATCCATAGTAGCAGTTTGGGTCTAGATGGCATTGTGTGAATGTGTGAGAAATATTTATTTATTTATATTATTTGCTCAATGATTTACTAATACTTTTTCTGTGACATTCTAAAGGGTAAATTAGCTTACATGTAAATTGTTATAAAGGAAAGGACTTTTTAGATGAACTACTAGAACTTAAAGGTCTACAATGGTAATACTTATGGCTAACGCAGACCTGGACGGCATGGCAAAGGATTTTAATTTTTACTAATTAAAATTCAACTGTACTGTTACAGAAACACGACATAAATTGCTATGCTTTAAAATGAAAAATGCCGTACGATAAAATCCCTTTCAATGCCGCGGCATCATTTAAAAATAAAATTAAAAACCCTTGCCATGCCGTCCCGGTCTGCGTAGGCCTTGATACATCAATCTTTTTAACTTTTACAAGCCTTGTGCTATGAGAAATCTTTGTATCCTTCATGTTGGTACCTTCTTTCATACCCTGCCTTGACATTGACTTTGACATAGCAATAAGTTTGTTTAATGTTTTTGTTTAAACTGACCCTGTATTTATCTTTTAACCTTAAAACGATAGCTTAGTTCATGACTGAAAACTATAAATAAATATGTGTAATGTAATATTACTTGAATGAATATTGACAATCTTTGACCTTATTTTACTACAATTTATCCTCTGCTGGGCTAGCGTTAATGGTTGCTTATTGTGACAATTTTATAGCCTGTGTTATTCATACTACACTAATACTATACTAAATCATCATGAGAGCCCATTACTGTCCCACTGCAGGGACGGGCCTCCCGTAACGAAGGGATAATTGGCCTGCAGATACCACGCTGGCCATATTGATTGGTATATGGTTAAATATTAAGTTTACCTTCTTTTTACTTCGTAAAGATAATATTCACGGATAGTTTCTTAGTCGATTTTTACGACACCCATGGGATGAGATAGAGTGGTGACATATTGTATTCTTACTCCGTCACCACACGGATTCGTCCCTACAATTGGACATGGCCTGTGATGACAATTCTAAGTCAGTTTTATTTTAATTGATTTTATAAGCGTGATTTTATTTTATACTAGCTGACCCGTGCCCACTTCGTTGGACGGCGAAAAAAACGCGTCGCTTTTTTAAACATATTTCATTACTGCGACACTCCCCGATAAATGGACTATTCAACACAGAAAGAATTTTTAAAATCGGTTCAGTTGATCCAGAGATTACCCTCTACAACGTCACAAACATACAAACACACAAACTTTACCTCTTTATAATATTAGTATAGACTACGAACTCTCCGTCACTACATGGATAGTAGTTCGATACATCCACAATTTATTGTAAAAAAGTCGCCCATTATTATTTTAGTTTATTATTTAAAGCAAGTCATACTTGTATTATAAGTAATGTTTTGGTTAACCAAGAAGTTTTTTATCCCACGATAACAAAGGAGAAGAGTAGACAGTGGGAATAATTTCGTTACTTGTTTATATTATCATATAATGGTCTCAGCATACCTACCGGTATACGCGTTTGACTTTCTTTTATGATAAGTTTTTTTTGTTGAGGACGAGTAGTTTGTCTCTGACGACAGTTACTACTTTACGCGGGCTGTGGTGGGTAGGATTCCCCTCAACCAAAGACATTTAAGTGTCGTGCCTCAGGGGCACCCCCTTTGGGGTACAAACCTCGGCCTAGACCGTCACTGACTAACAGGACGTGCGGTAGGCACGCCCTCTAGGAGCGAACGCGGCGCGTATTCCGGCCTCTTTTATAATAAGTTTAGCTATGTTTTTACTAGGTAAGGTTTGCGGTTACCGTCACATACTACATTATAGTAAAAAAAGTAGCCTATATGTTAATCTAGAGTATTCCAGCCTCCTGCTGTGTACATCAAAACAACTGAAGCACTCCCTGCAGGACAAAACCTCCCACGATCTACCTGGACGTCACTTAATCGCCTACGTACCCAGGTGGGCCGTTGTAAGCTCAGTTTGAGTAAATGGGGCCACATTGAGGATTCAGCCACTCAGTGCGAGTGTGGCTTCGACCCCCAGACAATGTTGCACCTCTTGGAACGCTTTCGATGTCCCTCTACATCAAGACCTATGGGCTGCTACAGACAATGCAGTTGCTGTGGCCGAATTCTGGGCCGGCACTGTCTTGAGTTTTTGCCAATCGACACGAAAAAGATTCAAATCGGTTCAACTATTTATGCGTGATTCTTAATACGATAACTTGATATACGTTTGTGTGTGCGTACATTTGTATGTGTACGGTTAACGATTGTAGGTGCATATTTTATCAGTCCGAGGATAGTCTTAGCTAAGTCCGGTACCGGAATCAACATCATTTACCAAAGATATTCATCCAAAAACGATGAAAAGTTCTTTTTGGTGAGACACTATTCCATCACATCACAGTCACAAAAAGCCAATTAAAGGGACGGTCCAATACTTCCGCAGTCTTCAGTCAAGAGCTTAACACGAAGCACGGTGTCATATAGGACCCATCATCTAATGGCAAATTGGAATGATGCTGTCGCCATTTATCCAGGGGGGATATCAATAGGTAAAAGAGGAAACCAGCACCTGAGCATGGCTCTCAGGCATGTTACAAAGAAAGCTTAAGTTTTAACACGCAACGAATTTAGTCAGAAGAAAAATTTTGGTGTTCGAATAACTTCCCTCCTGGCAATGCCTAAATAAAATGAGAAATTAAGCACGAAATCAGACAGCCGTGAAAAAGTTTTCGCAAGATAAAAACAAAGATGACCATTACTCATTGAACGCCGAACTGTAAGCAGTCTTAACAACATCTTAAAATAAATCAGTAGGAGTAACTAGTCGTGATCCTATTTACGTGCATTATTTATAGAACGCTTTGATCCACCTTTTGAGATCGTCTGCGAAATATATTTACCAATAGATACTTATAATAATGAGACGACTAATAACGTTATGCAATGAGTCGGTCAATGCCCCTAAATACGATTTCGTCAGAACGAAAAAAACGTTTGTTTATAATCGCCACTGCTCAATAATTTCTCGTGCAAAGTTGGACCTCGTCCAGTAACGGAGTAAAACTTAGCCTATTATTACCACGCTCTGCTCAGGAGTATGGATACAGAGGTAGCCAAGTTCTCCTTTATTTGTCTACCGGATGTAGTATTTGAAACCGTCCCTTTAATTGGCTTTTTGTGACTGTGATATGATGGAAAAGTGCCTCAGCCTAAAAACTTTTTATCGTTTTTGAATGAATATCTTTGGTCAATGATATGCTTATTCCTGTACCGGACTTAGCTAAGACTATCCTTTATTCTCTTAATCTCACGAATAGCACACAAAAACTTATATCCCCTCACTGTCATGGAAATAATCTTAAAATGGTTTACTTAATACCAACACGGTGACCTTACAAGTTTCAGGAATCCGAAATAACTTCGTTTGAATAGATTGGAAGCTTGTCAAGCTGTTTTCTTTTTCTACGGTTTCTCTTTTTTACTGTCTGACAGAATAGGACTTAATCCTAATCAAGAGATCAAGGTGTGCTTGCCATTTCTCCGTAAATATCTATAAATAACAAATTGTTGACAGAAATTGTCATCATAATAATGTAACTGACATAATACTAAGACCAATATCATGGCCATTTGGAACTGTTCCAACAAACATACGATATTTTTCTTCCGTTTACCGGAAATTTTGTTATTTAGGATACCTCCTAGACATTATGGTGTTGATACTAAAATATGCTTACTGATACTTATTCTGGTTTATATTTGAGATATTCTTCGTATACTTTACATAGTTTTTTGCCGGACTTAGGTGCTACCGCTACACTGTAGAGACCATACAAGTCCGAACAAAGCGGTTCAGCACTTCGTGGAATTGAACTCTTTGCCAACCCGCGTGTTGCCTTCAAACTACGATCCTGGTTGGTACGAGGCGTGAAAAAGCTTCTGAAGCCGCCATAGTGAAAAAGCTTCTGAAGCCGCCATAGTGAAGACATTCATGCCTCTACAAATATTGTAGCTGGCATGGTGCTCGCCATTTTTGGACTCTATTGGATGCTTAACAACAGACACCATAGAGTCATTCTGGTAGGCCAATTTAATAATTAAAAAAAAACAGGTTTTTTTTATACCACTAAGGTGGGAGTTGACTGAGGATAAGAAGTTTTTTCTCGCCCTGCGATGACCGAAGCGAAGTCTGTCAGCCACCTCTCGATTCGAACCCCTGGTGTTCCGTCTCTCACGTAGGTCATAAGAAATCATGAATGTTTAATCATGCCGTGTATATTATTAAAAAAATCGTCTACAGGCCGACTAGATAATAAGCAGCTATCGTAGCATGTACATTTGCAACATGCGGGGACGTCGCTTGCGCGTTGTCGATCTTGTAATATGTTTACTCTCCCTTTTAAACAAGGTGAACATTTTGTTCACGTAACGTAGGTGCACGTAAACTAAACGTAAAAAAACCGTTTTACTAATTCATAATGGTTCCCGGTTAGGAGGGACCTTCTTGTATACTAATATTATGAAGAGGTAAAGTTTGTGTGTTTGTGACATTGTAGGGGGTAATCTCTGGGTCTACAAAACCGATTTTAAAAATTATTTCTGTGTTGAATAGTCCATTTATCGGGGAGTGTCATAGGCTATATAGTATCACGCTATGACTAATAGGAGTGGAGCTGTAATGAAATATGTATAAAAAAGAGACGCGTTTTTTTTGCTGCCCAACGAAGTGGGCACGGGTCAGCTAGTCAGGGATAAAAAGGAAGTTGAACTATTATCACAGCCGTCTGCCCAGTGTGGTTTGGTAGGTCATGTTCCTCTCTACACTAGACAAGGGCCGTGCCTGCGGAGACATTAATGGGCTGTTATGACAGGCTAATTTTACTAAACTATTTTACTATTCTTGGACTCTAATGGATGCTTAACATCAGGCACCATAGAGACAGTCTGGTAGGCAAATTTAAAAAAAAAAAAGAAAAAAAAACTACATTTGGTGGTTTGGCCGATTCCCATGCATCATTAAAATTGCGAGCAACAATAAGTGTACCTAGATGTTTTTTGCCAAAGTGCTAGAGTTTTTTTTTTTTTTTAAATTTTGCTAATGAGTGTCATTAATACTTATTTATTTTTCTTTGTTTTTCCAGATGTCCGGTGATAGGATAACGTGATTGTGCCTGCTGTGTGTGTGTGATAATAAAGTGAAGTGTTCTAAGACTTGTGTGTTGACGTGTGAGATGTGTATATACAGAACATTTGGACTGATAAAGAGGGAAGATAACGGCAAGTGAGAACAGTCACGGGAGAACGGTAAGGATTTTTACATTTTTTTAACCGACTTAAAAAAAGAGAGGAGGTTCTCAATTTGGTTGTATTCTTTTTTTGTTTTTGTCATGAGCATGCCGGATTCGAACTGGCTAAAACTACTCGTACTTCCCTATCGATGTGTCAGAGGCTCTAAGCAAGCCCTCGAAAGGAAATGCTGAAGACCTCCGGCGGACATTGATAACACATAAGTAGACCTGTGGTGACGGAGTAAGAATACAATATGTCACCACCCCATCTATTCTATGGGTGTCGTAAAAACCGACTAAGGGGCTATCCGTGAATATTATCTTTACGAAATAAAAAGACGAAAACTTGAAATTAAACCCTGTACCAATCCGTCTGGCCAGCGTGGTATTAGTAGGCCAAGTATCCCTCCATCACTGGAGGAGGCCCGTCCCTGCAGTGGGATATTAATGGGCTGTTATGTAATTATACCTGAGGAGTACACCTTTTTAATTTATGCATCATCTTGGCTAAAAGCCGCCTACTGCTGGATATAGGCGTCCTTTACCTTTAACAACGCTACAGACGCCTATGGACGTCAAATAAAAATGTGCTCACTCACTACGCCACCGGCGCGGCGGTATATAATACCACTTGTGATGAATGATATGTAATTTCTATCATCATCTATCTCTTTCTATCATATCTCCATGAAAAATATGTAATTTCTAGGGTTTTGTTCCTATTATTCGTATCGTATCAGCCCTTATCATCCCACTGCTGGGCAAAGGCCTCTCCCTTTGATTTCCACAACTGCCGGTTCTTGGCCAATGAAGGCCAGTGTTTTTGTGTTCCTATTATTATTATTTAATTTTATTTATTTATTACATAACAAAAGTACATTTGTGTCGAATTCAACCATATGCAACGAATTCGATGCTTGGCGAAGAGAACACAGATTTCATTATTAATGTGGCCGCCTCCATTATCCATCTGTTGACCTTGTGATGGTTCTGCCTACCATGCGTTTTCCGGTTGATTAAGAATGTTATCATAGCCGTTTTGTGTTAATAAGTTAGATGGTAGTCATAGCTACAATCCGTTACTAAAGACGGGCTGTATTGTAAAGCCCAGTCTACATGACCTTGTAAACTTCCTGTAAGAATAATGGACGAAACGGTGATCTATCTCGTGTTCCTCCAGTCACAAACATCACTCACAAACAGAGAGAATCCCCTTGGTAGATGAGGTCCCAGCGAAGCTGTTCTTCTATACTAATATTATAAAGAGGTAAAGTTTGTGTGTTTGTGACGTTGTAGGGTGTAATCTCTGGATCTACTGAGCCGATTTTAAAAATTCTTTCTGTGTTGAATAGTTCATTTATCAGGGAGTGTCATAGGCTATATAGTATCACGCTATGACTAATAGGAGTGGAGCAGTAATGAAATATGTTGCGAGTTTTTCTCCGTCCAACGAAGTGGGCACGGGTCAGCTAGTAGTTTATAAGCTCAATATAAATATCGTCCTATTCACAATGGAACACGATTGAATTAAAAAATCTAGATTCTATATTGCGTACTACATAGCCGCACGTCTCTCGAGCTTCGAGGTCATTCGGTAAAAGGCATGTTATAAAGCTTTTGTGCTAATCTCCCCCCAAGATTTTACACAGAAATATTAACTTTAACCTTTGACTCCAACATTTTGCAACGTTCTGATTTAAGAGCGTTTATAGGGCTCACTAGCGCCGCCAATAGAAAAAAAGTTAAATTTCGCATTCGAAAAAGAAGCGCTATGGCTTGTGTTGAAGTCCTCCTTCAACACGCGCCACAGAACTCGGTCCTGCGCCTTCCGCATCCAGTCCGACCCAGAGACCTTTATGAGGTTGTCGGTCCACCTAGCTGGGGGATTATTAACAGCTACATTATGTAACAAAATTTTGGACGACCTTCCTTCTTTTTATTTCGTAAAGATAATATTCACGGATAGTCTCTTAGTCGGTTTTCACGACACCCATGCGATGAGATGGGGTGGTGACTTATTGTATTCTTACTGGGTCCATATTGGCTCACCTAAAGTTCTTCATCCGAAAATGTTCTTCCTAACGATTTGTAATCCGAATGATCACTCTTCCTAAAATTTTAAATCCTGAAATTTTCATATTTGTATTGCTACCGGCGATGTTCATAACACTCATGTTTCCGAAAATCGTTATTAATAATATCGTTATGTAAATATATTTAAACTCCTAATGTTTTTTATCATAACGCTTTTATCCCTTAACATTTTCACCATAATATTTTCTCTCATACTCAGAAAGAAATATTTTTACCAAGTGAAAGTAATAAAAAGTTTTGTTTTTATACTATTTCTTGTGATTACAAAACAACTTTTTGCATTTTTACATTAAACCATTTTTTTTAAATTATTGTTTATTAAAATTATTATTATATTTTTGTCTTAAATAATATAAGCATTTAGTAATATAAGCATTTATTTCTCTCAAAAAAGGTTTACAAAATAAGACTTACTTAATGAATTAAATAACCTTAGTGAGAGCTGGAGTCCATAAATGAATGAAATCCATAAAACAGGACTCGTTCACGGTTATGCTTATGGCCTGAGAGTTTACCGTAACCGTAACTAAACCAATAAGTAAAGGACCAAAGGGTTCTGGCGTTGGGGTCACAGTTCTACCATAACCTAAACCAATAATTATAAATAGGACCCATCTCTTTGCTGGATCTTGACTGAATGATTGGAGAGGGACTCTGGTTTTGCTCTGGTCTTTGGTATATTATGTTATACCTACATGTTGTCAACAAAGTTACGCAAAATTAATGTACCTATATAATATTGATTATTATGAATAAAAAGAAATCTAAACAAAAAAGATATGACTTTAAATTTTAGTATAAACGATGGTTATGTTGAGAAAAGGTGGTGCGGGAGGTGTCTTTTAAAAAAAAAAAAAAAAAAAAAAAAAAAAAAAAAAAAAAAAAAAAAAAAAAAATATAGGAAAACAAATAATAGTATAATAGATGTTTATTGCTACTGAAATTATGAAGTTGAATGCTTCGGATTATTAACATTAGAGACAAAAAAATTAGGAATTGCGATTGTTAGGATGAAAAATGTTAGGAAGAACATTTTCGGACTTCCAATTATAGGAGTTGAAATTTTAGGTGAACTTTGGCGCACCCATTCTTACTCCGTCACCACACGGATAATGGTAGTTGTTACTCGTGAGACCCCACCTGAGCATGTTTCCTTGCTTCAGCCTGCCTGTGTTCACAGCCTGTTTAAGGACTTCCAGGAAGCCCCTTGTAATTCATGTCCAGGCGGGAGGTTCTCAGAGCACAAACACTTTTGGTAGGGTCACTCTTTCCAGCCATAGCAGGTTGCAACCCAGTGCAATTTTTCGGTGTCCAATTAAAATTATTACTTTCCAATTCGTGTATTAAAAGTTATTACGTGTTTTTATCTCAGATGGCGCACTACCCACAGCCGGCTACACTAGACGCGGCCTTACCCCTGCTAAGCAGGCCGGATCTCCGTCTCAGACAGCAGCTCGGTGAACAGCTAACAGCTATTGTGAGACGCGAGCCCGAGATCACGCATGATAAGGCCGCGCAGCTACTCGACTCGCTGATTGGATGGCTTAATGGAGGGAATTTTAAGGTAATTATTTGTTTTTTGTTCTTAAAATAAACATAGATATTAAAATTCATATAACTTTTACCTATAAAGCTTAGGTATAACTAGAAAAATCCTAAAAACAAGTTGGTCATGTCGCTGGACGCGTATAGTCCAAAGACGCGGGTTCGAGTTCCACCTCGAGTACCAATTTTTTCCATTGTCTTTCTTCTTTTCAAACATAGTTTGTGTTTAAGCAGATCTTTCGATATACAAAACCACGGCTTGTTTCTGAAGGTCTAGATAGAGTCTAAGGAAAACGTCATGTACAGTTATCTGCCTTACAAAACTCCTTTGATTAACATTAACATACAAATAAGTAGCGAACACGGCTGCCGGTATGAAACCCACAGAATAAAAGTTGTCGGCTAGCTCATTATAGTCGTCAGTAGTTTCGTAGATAGTGGTATTTATTCGGAGCATCTACCTGCTAAGTACCAACCCATTAATGCCCCACTGCAGGGACGGGCCTCCTCCAGTGACGGAGGGATAATTGGCCTACTAATATCACGCTGGCGAAACGAATTGGTACAGGGTTTAATTTCAAGTTTTTCTTCTTTTTATTACGTAAAGATACTATTCACGGGTTGTCCCTTAGTCGGTTTTTAGGACACCCATGGAATGAGATGGAGCGGTGTAGTGACACACTGTATTCTTTCTCCGTCACCACACGGAGAACGTCAAACTATAAAGAAGAAGAATCAAGTATATTACAGTGTTAACGATATCAAGATCACTTGTATATATGAATCATGCACAGTCTGATTACGTTGCTAGTTATTACCGCTTCTCGTTACACCTCATTGCGTCCAAGAGCGGTAGTATTCTGTTAACCATACATTATTTTAGTTTAACGTGTGCAGTTTTGTTTTACTACTGCATAGGTGGTAAAGTGAGCAATAAGTAAAGTGAACATAAAATATCTAGGATTCAAATCCTAGATATTTAATGTGTGATGTGATCTATAAATAAATAGTTCTGCTTAGTTTAGGCCTAGATGGCTCTGTGGTTGTGTCAAGAATTGTCTGTTATAAATAATAATAAATACATATGTTGTAAAAATTCAATTGGCAATGGTCTGTAGCGTATCTTAATCAATATTTAGTTTAACGGGGTAATGGTTATAATATGTGGCTGCTAAACTGAGGTCTTTCATTTTTGATCAATACAAATCTTTGTGTAACATCAATTCGATTCCCGCTCAATACAATACATTTTGATCACAATGTCTACTAGTTGGTAGCTGTTGTTACGAATGAAAATGCAACGCTTCTCAACGCTACATGCGTATATCAGTATCACAGTACAAGCAGTAGTCTATCTCGGCCGAATATTTATTACTACGGCTGCGCGGTACGTAAACATGCCATAGGGCTCCAGCTTTTTAATTACATTTACCTACTTTCCCGCTCGTTACTGCGGCACAGTCGCGACTATGCACTCCGCAAAGCCGGCGCTATCGTGAGCGTGTAGGTATAACTCGCGTTTCGTCCGTATCTATGAAGTCAAAATACTGTATATATTTGTACTATAGTAGTAGTGTATACAGAATAGGTACACGGTACATAGTAACGTTTCAGTCTCTCGCGACACACTGACCGTGCTTGTGTTCTTGTACAAGAATA
This sequence comes from Schrankia costaestrigalis, assembly GCA_905475405.1. Classification (NCBI taxonomy): domain Eukaryota; kingdom Metazoa; phylum Arthropoda; class Insecta; order Lepidoptera; family Erebidae; genus Schrankia; species Schrankia costaestrigalis. The sequence goes on along the minus strand of FR997853.1, from coordinate 9,935,329 downwards.
ATGAACTTATACGTGTTGTTAAATAGTACCTAATATTAAATAGTGCACTAGGTTACTTCATTTATATTATAGATACTTAAGCCTTCTGGTAAGCGAGCACCCTAAACTCTTCTTTTTTTGTTGAGGACGAGTAGTTTGTCTTTTGGGACATTTACTACTTTACGCGGGCTGTGATGGCCCTCAACCATCCTGTGGGATACGAACCTCGGCCTGGACCGTCACTGACTAACAGGACGTGGACGTGCCCTCTAGGAGCGAAAGCGGCGCGTATTCCGGACGGTACCGCGGACGTGTTGTTATGTGAGCCGTGTGAGCTCCACGTTGAGCGATCGTGATCCTATCATTCGGCTCTTCGAGAGCATGCCTAGGTATACGAATTTTGGATAATCTAGAGGGGATGTACCCGGACGCCTCAACCAGTAGTTGGTTGGGGTGAGTGGCAGCCGTTCCAAAGTAGCGACGGGAACAGAGTTTCATGTGTTGCTGGATAGTCGGCAACTCGAGGTCTATGAGAAGATCCTCGTTACGCATGGACCACGGTGCACCCTAAACTCGAGAGAAATGATTTGCACTTAGATATCGTCTGCGGTTAATCGAGAACTTAAACGTGTGATCGGACCAACAAAACGACTTCTGTGATCTTCATTCGTGAGAGGTATACGCGCTTCTCTTTTCCATACAGTCATATGTGTTGCCGTGTTGTGTGTGGTGACGGAATAAGAATACAATATCATACATAATATACCACTCCATCTCATCCCATGGGAGTCGTAAAAACCGACTAAGGGACTAACCGTACATATTATCTTTACGTAAAAAAAAAAGAAGAAAAACTTGAAATCAAACCCTATACAAATTCGTCGTATTAGTAGGCCAAGTATCCCACCGTCACGGGAGGAGGCACGTCCCTGCAGTGGGACATTATTGGGCTGTTATGATGTTGACGTAGTGCTGTAGTAGATATGGAAGCACTAGATTTGGGCGTGACAATTTGATCCTTAGCCACTGGACCATAAGGTCGCCATTTAATATTCTAAGTACAAATTTAAGTATTATGTAATGTTAAATTTGCAGGTTGCCCAGAATGGTTTGGAGGTGTTGACGGCGTTAGCTGAGCGCATGGGCAGTGAGTTCTCACCTTACGTGCCTACCGTACTACCTCATATCATAGATAGGTGAGTTTATTTAATATGAAATACCTATGAAATAACCGTTTTATTTCTGCACAGTTTTTAGGCTCTATAGTCTTTTAAAACATATATTGTTTAAATATTTTTTGTTATTTAGGACAAATAGGATATTACCAACATCTAACAAAAGATAATAAATAAAAATAATTATTATTTGTACTAAAATTAAAAGTGTGAACATTGGTCCAATTTAAAACAGCGGATTTTCCCATTTGTTTATTTGTAACTTCTTCCCCGATATTTTTTTTTCTTTGTTTTAAATATAACAGTTAGCTTATATGTGCGCCATTACTAATACCAAATTTCATTCTATTATGTTTAATCGTTTTTGAAAAAAACCAAGAAAACGTAAGTATGAAAAATCTAACTTCTGATAAAATCTTCATACAAAACGGCAATTTCATAGGTAAAGACCTAATATTATCAAAGTAATTTCATTGAAATTAATTTGGTGTTACGGTTTTTTTTTAATTTAAGAGACATTTAGTTTCTGTTAATTATTATCCATGCAAACGAATTTGCTTAGCCTTTGCTAAGCTTAATGCGGATCTACAAAATATATGTATTACCGGAGAAACGAAACAGATACCTTTTATCAACGAAATACTTTAACCAAAATACCAGTAGAGATCTTCATATACATACATTTCGTGTGTCGTGTAAGAATACAATATGTCACCACCCCATCTCATCCCATGGCTGTCGTGAAAACTGACTAAGGGACTATCCGTCAATATTAACCTTACGAAGTAAAAAGAAGGAAAACTTGAAATTAAACCCTATACTCCGTCGCGGGAGAAGGCCCGTCCCTGCAGTAGGACATTACTAAGCTGTTATGATATGAAACGATATAGTTAAAACAATAAGTTTCGCTTGACTGCATGTTATATCTCATTGTGTACATATTTCCTGTTTAATTCTTACATTATATAAGTAGGCGAGGACAAATGATCGCATTAGTTAATATTATATGTTCTTGTTTTTACGCTTGATTGAACACTTATTATATAATATATTGTAGTTCTAAGGTCGAGTTGGACGTTTGAGGTCAGAGTATTGAAAGAGTTGGACTATAAATAATCCTCACACAACGCCATCTAGTCTTAAACTAAGCAGAGCTTGTACTATGGGTACTATACAACAGATAAACATACATACTTTTTTTTTCTAAATACATACATACATATTATACACTAGCTGACCCGTGCCCAGTTCCTTTTTTAAATATTTTTCATTACTGCTCCACTCCTAATAGTCAGCGAGATACTATATAGCCTATGACACTTCTCGATAAATGGACTAATTAACACAAAAAGAATTTTTAAAATCGGTTCAGTAGATCCAGAGATTACCCCCTACAACGTCACAAATACACAAACTTTACCTCTTTATAATATTAGTATAGATATAGTTCTAAGGTCGAGTTGGACGTTTTAGGTCATGGTTTCCATTCCCATCTGCCCCCTTCGAGTTTGCCACCGGGTTGGGTTGGTTTGGACTAATAGGTGGCTTTTACCACCCCGGTAAATGGAACCCATTTAGTTTCATAGATTATATATTATATATAGATAGGCATTATTACTAAGATCTCCGTGTGGTGACGGAGTAAAAATACAATACGTCACCACCCCATCTTATCCCATGGGTGTCGTAAAAACTGACTTAGAGAATAACCGTACCTACTATCTTTACGAAATAAAAAGAAGGAAAACTTCAAATTAAACCCTATACCAATCAGTCTGGCCAGCGTGGTATTAGTAGGCCAAGTAACCCTCCGTCACGGGAGGAGGCCCGTCCCTGCTGTGGGACATTAATGGGCTGTTATGATGATGATGATTACTAAGATCATATTCTTCCTTGCTACAGATTGGCAGACACAAAGGAAGCGGTCCGTCAATCGGCGCGATTCTGCGTGGTATCCCTAGGTTCATCCCGTGCTGCAGCAGCAAGGTCTTTACTAGCGCGGCTGGCACCAGCGCTGGTACACAAAGCGCCGCACGCTAGAGAAGAAGCGCTGCGGTGTATACAGGCTTTATTAGACAAGTATGTATATTGTATTATTGTTAACTAATGTTTCTCCGTGTGGTGACGGAGTAAGAAGAATACAATATGTCACCACCCCATCTCATCCCATGGGTGTCGTTAAAACCGACTAAGGGACTATCCGTGAATGTTATCTTTACGAAATAAAAATAAGGAAAACGTGAAATTAAACCCTATACCAATACGTCTGACCAGCGTGGTATTAGTAAGCCAAGTATCCCTCCGTCGTGGGAAGAAGCTCATCCCTGTAGTGGGACATTAATGTGCTGTTATGATGATCTAATGTTTGCCATCATTTCATTAGACATAAAGCCAAATGCTCGACGGAGCCCTCCGCTTCGAAGTCGGATTGCTCAACCTAAGTTAAGGAGGTGTTCACCATAATTATATAGTAGCAAGTAAATATTATAAGCGAGGTAGAATAAAATAGTAGGTACATAATTATGAGTTTATGGAAAACGAGAGAATATCGTATGGTATACTTATTATATCAAGAGAGAACTATGTTGGGAGTTGACCTGATGATCAAATCAGAAATGAGGACGTGATTATTTTCAATTAGCGACCCCTTTCCGGGTTCGCACGGGTGCAATGCTGATACAGTACCCGGCCGTATATATTACACATCGACTTTTGTAAAGAGACAATCGACCAATTTCGGCTTCGTAGAGCGTCATCTCTGTCGCACACTATCAAATCATAATCTTAAAACAAATAAGGTTACGCATGGAAACAAATAAGGAACGAGTGGAAATCGACCCTACGACTTCATGCATGATTGCTGAGACCACTTTGTCACCAGGGCAGTAAAAATATTGGGTTTAATATTAAAATGTATTAATGTAATTACAGTCACGGCGCAACCGAGCTACAACTCCGTGCGGCGGTGCCCAACTTGGCTGCTTTGGTGGGAGATCCGAGCGGCGCAGTCAGAGATGCCGCCATGCAACTGCTTGTGGATGTCTACAGACATGTTGGTCAGTATACATACTAATAAACTTAAAAAAAAACCCACATAAAGAGAACTAGTCAAGACAAATCCAACGAGCCCAAACTCGATAGGTTTACTGAAAGGCAGTCTAGGGTTACGTCTCCTATCTTCGAGCCGTAACAGCAGACCAGATCAGTGGTTCCAGAATAAAGTAGTGTTTTAAATGACGACCTCGGTGGCGCGACGGTAGCGCTAGCGGTTGCCGTGCAACAGGACAATAATTTGTGAGATCTACAAATTATTGTCCTGGTCTGGGTGTTCTTTGTGTCCGTTAATTGATGTTTGTAAAAGGTCCCCGCGACACAGGGCATGATCTGATCCCTAGTGCGGGAGTTGTCTTTTTTTTTTTAAATAAAAAAAAATAAAAATGTCAGATCTCACATGTGCTTGCAAGTAAACTGAGAGATTGATGCTAATTATGTGTTCTTTATTATGCCCATTAATGTCCCAGCAGGGACGGGCCTCCTCCCGTGACCGAGGGATACTTGACCTACTAATACCACGCTGGCCAGACGGATTGGTATATGGTTTTATTTCAAGGTTTCCTTCTTTTTATTACGTTAAGATCATATTCACGGATAGACTCTTAGTCGGTATTTACGACACCCATGGTATGGATGGGGTGGTGACATATTCTATTTTTACTCCGTCACCACACGGATTCTTACTCACTATATTATTATTTACCCAAAGATTATTTTTCTTTTCCACAGGTGAAAGATTAAGACAGGATCTAAAGAAGAAGGAATTATTACCGGCACAGAAGTTGGCACTACTCGAGCAGAAATTCGACGAGGCATCGGACGCTGGCCTATTGTTGCCTACAGGTAAATAACTTTGATAACTAGTTTAAATGATCAATAGATTTATTTTAGTGTGGGTTTGAAAACTAGACAAGATCATTATTTCTTTACATATAATTTTTTTACCTACAAAGCTTAGGTATAACTAGAAAAATCCGAAAAGAAGAAAAGACAATTGATACTCGAGGCGGGACTCGAACCTGCGTCTCTGTACTATACGCGTCCAGCGCCATGAGTATCAATTTTTTCCATTGTCTTTCTTCTTTTCGGATTTTTCTTATTCGAATAACCCTTTTTTAGCAGTTTTGTGAGGCAATGTATTAAATTAGATATTTGAACATTTATGTAATAAATCCCTTACCCATAACCTACCACTATTTACTACCACTATACCATTGATATTTTCCCCACAGCGACCCAGCCTGTAGACGAGCCAGATTTCGTGTCAAGAACTGTTAAGAGGACGATGACTATACCTACTTCGGCTAGAACGAGAGACGGCGATAGCTCTGGAGCATCTACACCAGGTTTGTTTGGGATAAATGTTGTTATGTAATATGTGTATTCAAAAGTCACATCATGACATTGGGCTCACAAGCTCAAGTTATGATGGCCGTTTTAACATTAAATAATGGATGGTAAATGTAAATTTATTCTCAATAATATTTAATCAAATCTATAAGTTTTTATTACAACCACTGCTTAACTGCATAGTGGTGCCGCTTGTATATGATGGATGTTATATTGGCTTTATATAAGCCCAACAATTAAATTAAAAAGAAAAGATGTGGTAGGAACAGATAGAACTTGGAAAGGCCTATGTCCAGTAGTGGATGAGAGGAAGTGGGCATTTTTTAGAGCATAAAGTTGATTATTATAATACAACATTAATTTAACATGAAAATCTGTTGCTTTATAATACCTACAATAAATACGCGCAATCTAAGTTGGTCTGCTTGAAGTAATTTTTGTAACTAAATAAATAAACCTCACACATTCACACAACGCCACCTAGTTCAAAACTAAACAAAGCTTGTACTATGGTTACTAGACAACGAATAAACATACTTAAATACTTTTCTTTTGTAAATACTTACATACATAGAAAACACTCAGACCAGCAAACAATCATGTCCATGCACACAAAGATTTGCATTGAGCGGGAATCGAACCCGAGACCTCTGCATAGCAGCCATGTAATATACCGAATGCGCGACAGAGGTCGTCAAATGTGTGAAACGCGTGAGTTTTCTTAATACTCTGAAAGTTAACTTTACGCCGGCCAAGTAAGATTGCGCTAGTAATACATAACTTATCATTTAACTTAAAACTAATACATGCATTATTTTCTTCTCTTTCTCGGCAACCATCGTTAACCAAAATCACCAAATGGAACCACGAAATAACCACAATCTCTTTACATCACTATAACTTCTATGATGGGTATCTCATTTAAATTTTCCTAAATATAACTAAAATTCAATTAAATCCCATGTTTACATTGGTCAAATTCTGACTAAAATACACCTAATCTTGTCTAAAATTTTCTGGCTAAATTTGCTTAAATTCGGACAATTTTTTTTCTTTCAAATAATTTCACCAAATCTTGGCTAAAATTTCACCGCTACATTTCAATTGCCCTAATTCTGACTAAAATTCATTCAAACATGGTTAAATTTCACAAAATATTGACTAAACTGACTCACTGGCTGATTTGCCCGAATCGTGGCTAAATAATTCCACCAAATACTGATAAAATTTTACCATGCACTGGTTTACTATGTCCAAATACTGACTAAATTTCACCAAACATGGACTAAATTTACCCCAATCATGGCTAAACTGGACGATAACAGCATGTGAAGCACCAAAGAGGACGGTAGCAGGGTTATATAGTTTACCATCAGCTAGCCGCAAGCCCCCGCCACCAGCGAAGTTAACCAGCGCTGGAAGTGGTAAGTTTAGACTAATTTTTCTTAGCCGGATCCACACCAAACGATCCAGCGATAATCAACACATGTACCTACCTATGGAATGCAATAAACAATTTGAGTTTGAGCGTTGGATATGGACTTGCCTCGCGCGATCCAAACTGCGCGGTAGGATCGCTCGCTCTTTGTCGCGAGCGATCCATCGTCGATGGATCGCGGGATCGCAACCGCGATCCAAAATGGATGTTTAGTGTGGATCCGGCTATTTGTTTCGTTCCATTATCTTGTAAGGCTATGGGAGACTTCAATATTTTGAGGGGTTTAATCCTTGAAGTTTGACAATAAGATAAACCTATCCTATAAATGCTAGTTCATCATTACAATACAATAACAATGGTAAAAATTTCCATTTAACTATCATCTTTTCTGAGATCATGGTATATACAGATGGGACGCGGTCACATCTTTAAACAATTTGTTATTCGGTCAGTTAAAATTGTCGTTGCTGAAAGTTTATTTATAGTAAACTAACTCAACATTCTCTCCCCACAGTATCAAGCGGCATGACGGTCGGCTCAGGGTCGGGCGAGGCCGGAGCTGTCTCGTGCGAGGCCTTCGAGGCGGCCTTCGCGTCCACCGCGCCCGCCGCCGTGTACGGAGCGCGGGGACTGGACGACCTGTGCCGACATGCTGCTGCGCTGCTGGGGGACAGAGCCGCCGACTGGGAGAAAAGGGTCGACGCGGTAAGTACATAAACATACAGACATAAACACATATATAAATATTCCTAACCGAGGTTAGGAATATTTATACATGTGCTGTACTTCACACAACGTCATCTAGTCCCAAACTAAGCAGAGCTTGTATGGATACAAGGCAATCGACTAATTACAGCTAGAGCGTTATCTTGCAAACAGGGAGGGAGAAAGAGATATGAAGAGAAATAAACATATTATTCACATACAAAACACACACAAATTTTAAGAAGTAACATAATAATAATTTAACAAAATAAAATGAATAAATATATACATAAAAAGTTCTTATAGCTAACATTGCCCCACAAAACTCCTTGCGAAGTTTATGTGTGGGATTGTTGAGTCTCTTACAATTATTTCAATATTCAGATACAGCTTTAGCTTATACCATATACTTCATTATCATCATATCAGCCAATTGACGTCCACTACTGAAGATAGGCCTCCTCCGAAGCCAGCCACCTCGTATATACCTACTATACACTTACCCCCTTACTCATTAACGCCTTTTAAATTTGATCACTGTTTAGCGAGATTTTTACTAGCAAAACCAACCTTATACCAAACAAAATCGTAAGAATTTAAGCTAATCAATTAACTAATTTAAGAGGTGTTTATGGCTAAGGGGGTTAATTTATTGTAATACCTACCTAAAATTAAAAAAAAATAAACAAAATTATTATTACTGTCATAACTAAACATACATACATTTCTATTAACAGTTAAAGAAGATACGTTCGCTACTAACAGCGAACGCGCATCAGCAGTTCCCTACAGAGTTTTACGCGCATCTGAAGGACCTGTCTGTGCCGTTCCTAGTCGTCATCAAGGATCTTAGGAGTCAGGTACGTTTTGTATTTTATTGTTTACTAGCTGACCCGTGATGTTACAGAGTCAAAGGTTAAAGTTAATATTTCTGTGTAAAATCTTGGGGGAGATTAATACAAAAGCTTTAAAGCATGCTTTTTACCGAATGACCTCGAAGCTCGAGAGACGTGCGGCTATGTAGTACGCAATATAGAATCTAGATTTTTTAATTCAATCGTGTTCCATTGTGAATAGGACGATATTTATATTGAGCTTATAAACTACAAGCTGACCCGTGCCCACTTCGTTGGACGGAGAAAAACTCGCAACATATTTCATTACTGCTCCACTCCTATTAGTCATAGCGTGATAATATATAGCCTATGACACTCCACAATAAATGGACTATTCAAACACAGAAAGAATTTTTTAAATCGGTTCATTAGATCCAGAGATTACCCCCTACAACGTCACAAACACACAAACTTTACCTCTTTATAATATTAGTATAGATAACATGTTATCTTATGTCTAAATTGCTATTGGAATTGGTATAAGCAAAAAATCCTATTCCAATTTTTCTAGCCAGCATGGTAATAGCACACTTAGTTCCCCACCTATGAAAGAGTCCCATCCCTGCAATGGGGCAATAATAAGCTCTCAATTGTCTTACAAGTATTATAATATTGTATTTGTTTTCCCTCAGGTGGTACGCGAGGCGTGTATAACAATAGCTCATATGGCGAAGGTGCTAAGGAACAAAATTGAACAATTCAGTCTATACATACTGCAGGAGCTTATTAATCTCATACAGAACGCTGCTAAGGTTTGTATTATTATTTTAATAAAATTATACCGAGACACACACAAGGAAAACTCAAAAAAAAGAAAGGTTCGATTCTCGCTCAATGCAAATATTTGTGTGCATGAACATGATTATTTGCATTGTTCTGAGTGTTTCTATGTATAATAAAATAATAAATATTCCTCACACATAGCCACCTAGTCCCAAACTAAGCTAAGCTTGTACTATGGGTACTAGAGAACGGATAAACATACTTAAATACTTTTTTTTGTAAATACATACATATTATACATAGAAAACACTCAGACCAACGCAAACAATCATGTTCATGCACACAAAGATTTGCATTGAGCGGGAATCGAACCCGAGACCTCTGCGTAGCAGCCATGTAATATACCGACTGCGCCACAGAGGTCGTCTGGATTTACAAAAAAATAATTATTAAGTATTAATATCCGTTGTTCTGTTACACATAACACAAGCAGGTTAAGCCTAGCTTACTTTGGCAACAGATGGCGCTGTGTAGAGATGTCCGTGAATATTTATTATTTATTTACACTATCTATAGATTCCTGATGATGCCTGTGTTCTTCAGCCCTGTCATATACAATTAAAAGTCCATTCGAAATGGGTCTATCAGTTTTTGAGATTACCTGAAACAGACATACAAAAAAAAGATTTTTGTTTCATATTTCTAATTAGTTTTTCTTTTCACAACCAGGTGGTGTCCTCTGCTGGCACAGTATGCGTCAGATATATAGTATCGTATGTTCACTGCCCGAGACTCGTACCCGTACTAATGACTAACTTGACAACCAACAAGTCTAAGGAGATACGGTCTACATTGAGGTGAGTACTTCTAGAATTATGCACACATATTATTATCAAAACGTAAAAGGATCGGCACCGCCTCGCCTTTTTCCTCGATGTCAAACGTCAAAAATCCGATTACGTTACGATTCCGATTAGTGTGTGTTGCAGTAAGGAGTTTCATACAAATCATAATGAACGGTTCGAGTTGATACAGTGACTAATCTTTTCATCATCATCATATTAGATATTGACATCCACTGCAGGACCTAACCCTTAAACCCCTCTTCCCAGTATTGCCACCTTGTGCGGTCCTGTGCCTCCCTCATCCATCGGTGTGCCGCCGTCCTAACTATACTAAAGCCAAACTCGATGTGAAATATTTGTAAACAAACCATATGTCATTGACATGTAGGGTTATACACCATTCCAAAATATTTGTATTTAAAATGAGAATTTCATTTGTATTTCCGTATTTTATGACATAATTTGGGCATTATCTGCTATCAAGAGGTTATGAAGTAACTACGGGGCATGTGATTGGGTTTCGTTTTTTTATAACAATGAACAACCCTAATTATTTTGCCTGTCAATGGTTGCTAAGCAGTGGCTTGTTATTAAACATTTCACGTCGACTTTGGCTTTAGTATATATAGGTTGTCGGTCCACCGTGTGAGGGATCTCCTCACCCTGCGCTTTCCGGTACGCGTATACAACATTATAATAATGTTTTTTTTTTTACAGTGAGGTGCTAGTCTTAATGCTGGAGAAGTGGCCAGCACACACGATAGAGAAACAGCAGCAGACAGTGAGGGACGCCATCAGGAGAGCCTGCGTCGATGCTGATAGCAACGCGAGGAACTGTGCCAGGAAGTGGGTACATTTACTACTAGCTTGAATCAACTAGCCTATCGCAGTCCATTGCTGGACATAGACCTCTCACAACACGCGCCACAGAACACGGACCTGGGCCTTCTGTATCCAGTCCGAGCCAGAGACTTTTTTAAGGTCGTCGGTCCACCTAGCTGGGGGGCGTCCTCCACTATATTTGCCGTACTCTGTCTCCTTTATAGGACTAGCTTACTTAGTTCAATTGAACCGAACACGAGATCGCGGGTTCGATTCCGACGTAAAACAATTCTTTGTGTGATCCATAAATGACTGTCCTAAATTTCGTATGGGGGTAACTGGATTAACATAAAAGCTACATCTTGCTTCTTAAAACGACATTAACGCGGACGGAGCCCCGAGCAAATAATAGTATTCAATATAAATAAACTCCGTGTGGTGACGGAGTAAGAATACAATAATAATATGTCACCACCCTATCTCCTCCCATGTGTCTCGTAAAAACCGACTAAGGGACTATCCGTGAATATTATCTTTAAGAAATAAAAATAAAGAAAACTAGAAATTAAACCCTATACCAATCCTTCTGGCCATCGTGGTATTAGTAGGCCAAATATCTCTCCGTCACGGGAGGAAGCCCGTCCGCCCGTATTGGTGGGCTGTTATGATGATGACTTCAATATATACTGTTAGCTTGTGCCCGCGATCGAGGGCAAGGAGCAAGGAGACTTGCTATATGAAATACCGGTATATTATTATACTATATTATATTGTATCTTTACAGAGCCTACTGGTCATACAAGCGTCAGTTCCCAGAAGACGCTGAACAGCTGTTCGCTCGCCTAGACTCTGCCGCTCAGAAACAGATCGAGAGGGAGAGGAACATCGGCTCTGTTGACAGTCTGCATCATGTTGGCACAGGTGAGTGATGTGTCCACTGCTGGACATAGGCCAAATATTTACACCCTGAGCGGTCCTGTGCCGCCCTCATACATCCGTTCCTAACTTGTTAACCAGGCAATGAAAATGATGTTACTGTATAATTTTGAACTTTACTCTATCTATACTAATATTATAATGAGGTAAAGTTTGTGTGTTTGTGACGTTTGTAGGGGGTAATCTCTGGATCTAATGAACCAATATTAAAATTTCTTAACATTAAAAGTTTTCGGCTGTCGCGCCTAGATGGCGTTGTTACAGTTGGGTTTTAAATTGCGAGTTCTAGTGGCTCCGTAGAAAACAATGGTCTACATGGAGTCGGGTGGCCTAGTGGTCAAGGCGTCGGACGCGTATAGTCCAAAGACGCAGGTTCGAGTCCTGCCTCGAGTACTAATTATTTCAATTGTATTTCTTCTTATCGATACTTATTTACCCCCTTACTCATAACGCCTCTTTAATTTAATTACTGTTTATCGAGATTTTTATTAGTAAAATCAACCTTATACCAAACAAAACCGTAACTATTTAAGCTAATCAATTGACTAAAATTTAAGAGGCGTTTATGAGTAAGGGGGTAAATGTATGGAAGTTAGTTTCCAAGTTCTTATGTGTTTTTTTTTTCCACAGAAAGAAGAGCAATAACTAGTCCTAGAAGTCCATCGGCGAGTGTCTCAGGTACATTATTGTTATTATGATAAGTCACTACATCTGTCTAGATATAAACAGCTTTATATTTTGTGTGTTATAGATATCGCTTTATTATCTGAGTATATATCATTTCTCTATATCTATCTCGCTTGCACTTACCGGTCTTCTATTATTATAATAGGTTACCTTACCTATGAAATTGCTTATTACTGTTTTACACGGGTCTTACTCGCGGTATATACTACTTAGCCTAGATACTAATAGGATAAATACCTAGGTTTTTCTCCTATTAGTATCTAGGTAGTATATACCGCGAGTAAGACCCGTGTAAAATAGTAATATGTATACAAATCGCGATTGTTTAAATTCTTTGAAATTGCTGTTTTGTATGTAGATTTTATAAGAAATTTTTAATTTTTCGTACAAACTTTTTTTCGTTTTTTTAATAATTATGAAATTTAATAGAATGAAATTTGGTATAAGTAATGGCGCACATTTAAGCTAACTATAGTGTTTTAATCACAGATAAAAAAGATTATCAGGGAAGAAGTTACAATTAAACAAAATGGGAAAATCCGCTGTTTTAAATTGGACCCATATTCACAGGTTATTATTAATACAAATAAAGATTATTTTCATTTATTATCTTTTATTAAATGTTGGTAATATCCTATATTTATTAAATAACAAAAATAATTTAAGGAATATAATTGTTTTAAAAGAATATAGAGGCTAAAGACTGCGTAGAAAAAAAACAGCAATTTCATAAGTAAAGACCTATTTATTATAATATCTTATATCTATTTTTGGAATACTCAGATGGTAACGTGCTTACTTACTATAGTTTTTTGAAATATTTTGTATGTTTTTTGTTAAAAACTAACGTGTTATTTCTGAAATATATGTTTGTTTTATATAAAAAACTAACTCTTTATTTCAATAGAATAGTTGTGTGGGGCACGGAACAAAAATCAAGTGGAAGTGCTAAGTAGGCCTGGTACGCGTGTTACTAATACGCGATGGTACGCATAACTTGTCGCTGATGTCATAGGTAATACATAACGCGAATATCACCCTTATGAACAACATGTTAAAGTATATTTATGTAATTGTCAGAACTGCGAAAATCGCCATCTATGGAATTAACTCGAAAATTGAATCTTTTTAGATTACAAAACGTCATATAATTCTTTCTGCGCTACAACAAAATAACTTCTATTTATAGTTTGTGAAGGTTCACTCTCACATGAAGATTCAGCTACATATGTTATTTTATAGTCAATAGTTTATTTGAGTGTTTGTTTTTTGGCTACAGCTGTTCCCATAGTGAATTAGTTGTATTGCATTTCCACTTGATTTTTGTTCCGTTGTGTGGGAGGATATTTTATAAACATTTAAAATAAGGACCAAACGACTTATTGTAAATAAAAATGTTGTGAGGTTCGAAACACATCTCTGAATAAACTTGTTCTTTATTTTGATGTTTGTAAAATAACTCTATTGTTTTTTTTAACAATTAAATTTTATATGATTATATGATAGACTTTGCGGGTTCGATTCCCGATAGAAATCATTGTGTGTAAAAAACCTGTATGTTTGCTTTTGTCTAAACTAGATGGCGCTATTAAGCTTATTGTGAAGTCGTGTTATAAATATTTATTAGTAGGCCAAGTATCCCTCCGTAACGGGAGGAGGCCCGTCCCCGCAGTGGGACATAAATGGGCTGTTATGATAATAAATACTATAACTATATAATCTAATTATCTCAAATATCTTACACGCTATCCATGGATTGGTAACTATATATAAACAATAGCATCGACAGAGAACCTGGTATCGGGCATGTCCCGCACCGGGTCTTTACGTAGACGCCGGGCCTCGCAAGAACGACCCCCCATATCGCATATACCGGTTTCCATGAGAGGTAATTAAATACACGGCAGTTGCAAGGGTAACTGGTTCAAATCGGGAATGTAATAGATGATATTGTTTAACATATAAACTAATTTGACTTACTGCTTACCTCACGATAGATAAAGAAAATTAACTAATGCTGTTACATATTATTAAATTAATAATAAAACAATTAAAAATATAATACTTTAATAAAAATTTGAAAGGTAACTTTGTACGCTGTTGATATACCTAAGTATGTCATTTTAATTTGACCATTCTATTAACACGTTCCCAGTGCAGTGTACCATATATGGTACACGTGCATTGTTTTACTATTGTGTCTGCTGGCGGCACTGTGAAATGGTTAACAGTATAAATTAAAGTTAAAATGATTTAGTATTTAAATCTAACGTTTCATAAAATTAAAATAAAAAAAATTACAACAATAAACTAAATCACAGGTAAAATATTAATAAACAACCATAATCTATAAAGTACGTACACCTTGATCACATAGGTACAATGCACATACATGCAAGCACAAACACACACAAAAACAAGCATTTATAGTACACATTAAGAGCGTTTATAGGGCTCACTAGCGCCGCCAATTGAAAAAAAAAAAATAAGATTCGCGTATAAGTATTATATTATATCGTTAATAATTCGGTTAAGTTAACTTTTAGTTGTCAAATTGTCTTGTTTTTGCTATTGCAATTGTAATCTTTTGTGGTCGTGTTAAAGTTTTATTTAGAGTGTGACAATTTGACAACTAAAAGTTAACGTAACGTAACGATTTTAAGGTACGAGAATTGACATGAGGATCGATAATGCAAAATTTTGGCAACTAAGTCTTTAGAAAAGGCAATGAAGTATTTGTATAACACACTCTCAACACTTTAAACGCTTTTAAATTAGTTAAATTTCGCATTCTAAAATAAAACGACCGTGTTTTAAATGCATATTTATCTAATTGAAAAACATTTAAAGTGTTAAGAATGTGTTATACAAATACTTTATTGCCTTTTCTCAAGACTTCGTTACCAACATTTTGTATTATTAATCCTATTCGCGAATTATGTTTTGTTTCAATTGGCGGTGCTAGTAAGCCCTATAAACTTTTAATACACGCACACACTCAAGCGCTTTCGCAATGATACCCACGCATTCACGCAGGCATATAACACAGTCACATTATCTAGAGAGCTCGCTGGAATGCGAACCTCGCGTTTCGTTCTCCTTTCAACCCCCGCGCTTGCCACGGGCGCATCAGTGATTCGTCCGACGACGTGACGTCATCGACGCCAGGTCTCGAGATAATGTGACCGGGTAGTACATGCATACACTTACACACACGCACCCATCATACACGCAATCACACATACAACTAGCTTGCCTCACACATCACTTAATTTATAAAAAACCTTTAAATATTGTGCAACTTGATAATTGTATTTTCATTCATCAAACATTTATACAACATTACAAACAAATTCATTAATTATTATATATAATAAGTTATAATAAATTGTATTTTTGTATTTGTATTGTATTTTTTTACATTTTAAACATTTAAGTTTGTATATTGTATAGTGTCAATTTATTTTTAAATATACATGTGTATAGCGAAATAATACCATAATAAGTATTTATTATTACTTATTTGAAATATCTCGAATATAAATTTAATATTACTGTTTAGTACAAATAAACTATATTAATTTTAATTTCTCAAAATTAACCCAATTTTTTGGCTACAAGTAAAAAAAATAGTTTTGCATAATCATAATCATAATAATCATAATATCTTTATTTGCTTAAAACATGGTGTATACATGGTGTTACAATTACATTAAAGAGCTTACATGTTTTGCCAGAATTGTACCTAGCATGCAAATTTTACATACCTATTTATTAAATGAGTAGTACTTAATAAACCAGCTACTATGCAGACCTCTTGTCCATAAATTCTTTAAGGCTATAAAAATTATTAGTATTTAACCATTCGAACAAATTTTGCATTTATGACATTACATAAATAACCATACAATAAAGTAGATAAAGAAAAAATATTTTGGTCTAATTCTAGACATCAAATTAACAGTGCTTTCCTAAATTCATAAAATTGAATAAAAAATCACTTCGCTTTCGGCATCTTTAAAAATATTATTGTGTCAAATACGCCATGTTATCTATAATTCACTTGTTAAACCTACACTTGGTAGAAAATGTATTAACTTAATTATTATCTCACTAATATTTTATTAAAAAATAAATATAACTATATTAATTCAAAAAATAATAATGAGTAAAAAAAATAACTATACTAATCTCTCTAATGTTACTTCCAAAAATCTAAATAAAATTAAATTAAGACGTGTCAATGATAAAGTTTAATGGGAGGAGGCCCGTCCCTGCAGTGGGACATTAACGGGCTGTTATGATGATGATGAATGATTAAGTAGTCTTTTTTTCGCAAACTACAGTAAAAAATATTAGCAAAGGTGTTTAGTTCCAAAAGATATCAAAGATAAAATATATTTTAAAAATCAATTACAATTACGTATTGATATTGAACACTCATTGTAATTTGTGTGACACACTGTAATTTGTGTCATTTTTAGCTCCGTCCGATCTGACTTTAAATAAAAACGTCCGATTTGTTTATTTGAGCCGAACAAAGATAAAATAAAATTATTATAAAATAATTAATATAATACAAAATAATTTGAGCCGTCACCCTCAATTTACATTATATTTTTATTATGTATTTCATTGAATTTTTGTGGTAATGTTTAAATATTTTAATATGTAAAGGTTTTCATTTAAGTAAATATTGTATTATCAGAATAAATGTATAATTAAAAGCTCATATTTTTTTATTTAATATTGTTAGGATACTTTTGATTACATTTAATTTTAAATTGACCGACTTGAAGCTGTTGCAGACTGTGTAGATGTTATTTCTGTAACTTAATCGCAGGGAGCGAGTGTTTTGATAGCTCATGTACAGTCAACTACAAAAGTAAATTAAAATATCCAAAATTACTTACAAGGTCGCTTTTCGTGTATAACGATTTATGTAAAATTGGTGTTCAGTGTATATTGAACATTACTAATGATAAGACCATTTTCTCTTCTCGTTATAACAATTACTTAAGGAAGATTCTAGCGTTGAGGTGTTTTGTAATATTGGAAGTGTTAATTCACATTTGGTTAGCCTGGAACTAAACTGATCTATGTAACATTTGTGGCC
This sequence comes from Schrankia costaestrigalis, assembly GCA_905475405.1. Taxonomy (NCBI): domain Eukaryota; kingdom Metazoa; phylum Arthropoda; class Insecta; order Lepidoptera; family Erebidae; genus Schrankia; species Schrankia costaestrigalis. The sequence continues at coordinate 9,917,603 of FR997853.1, read as the reverse complement.
AAGTCGATATATGGATTTGAAAACAATGAATTTATGTTAGAAAAGTGCTCAAGAGTCTATTTCTCATTAAAGTAAGTTTGTCATTAAAATAATCACTTTAGAATTTATTGTTACATCTATCGATATATAACATAAACCTCTGTTTTGATTACTGAAAATATGTTTATTGTAACATAGACCGCTTTAGTTCCAGGCACCATTTGTTTTTGAGTGTAAAAGCGCGAACGTCTCTAAAAGCTAAGTTCAGAGTGGATGCATGAGACAGCCCCTACACAGTGCGTATGTAACGTTGCAGAGCGCGCGGGGGGCGGGGGCCCGGCGGCGGCGCGCTCGGTGTCGGCGCTGGACGCGCACGCGGCGCAGCGCGCTCGTGCTCGCGCGCTGTACTCGCACGTCAACAGGGCTCGCGTGCCGCCCGCCGCCAGTCTGCGTGAGTATATACTCTACACTAACCTAGCTATAGGCCTTGCTAACCTTAGACGTATAGGTAAATACTGACTTCTTACACTTGCTGATATGACCGAAGTATATGTGGTCTTAGACGGGTGGCGCTTGGTACATGTCATTTTGTGTCACCCCAGGTACTCGTATACGCAGAAATTTAGATATTTGTCTTTTCAATCAGTATTGGACTGAAAAAAATAATTTCAATAATTTCAGATTCTTCGTAATCTTGAAGTAGTTACTTATTTACAAAAACATTTTGTGTCATTTTTATCCTCGGAAATAGTGACAATTAAACCCGTACCTAACAATTCGTCTATGCGAATCATGCTTTTAATATATTGAATATGTAAATTCTAAAAACTTTAATATTTTTTGAAGCGTTGGCAGGTGTAATCTGCAAAATGATTAAATATCTTAAAATTCCGTGGTCTAATTTGACACCAATTTACTAGCCTAAATCAAGGCCGTAAGTCCTAGACGCTGTTATGCAATTGTTCCGTCTTCTATCACGCCATGGACCCGGCACCCGCACGGAGAATCCATGGAATGCTAAGATTAGGTCTTATACTACATACTAATAAGTGACAAAATTATAATCTAATTATAATTACTATGGTGTTAAAAATGTTTGTTTGATTTATGTAATTTCTTTTTGCATTACAAAAGGAGATGTATCGCAAGCAGGTAGGTGATAATTGATACTTGTTTCTATCTTGCTTAATTGCAAATCTTTATATAAAACTGATGCAAAACTGGTGAAGGTAGGCCAATTATAGCACATTTTAATATTGGGCACATGAAATCAACAAACACAAAGTACATCCAGATTCCAGACAATAATTTGTAAAGCGCACAAATAAATTTACTCCGTGTGGTGGCGGAGTAAGAATACAATATGTCACCACCCTGTCTCATCACAAGGATGTCGTAAAACTAAAGGACTATGCGTGAATACTATCCTTACGAAATAAAAAGAAGGAAAACTTGAAATTAAACACTATACTAATCCGTCTGACCAGCGTGGTATTAGTAGGCCAAGTATCCCTCCGTCACGGGAGGGATTTTGTCACATTAATGTGCTGGGGCTCTAAAATACAAGTCTAGTCTTAGTTTAGACCCTAGACCTACCTATATCCTTTATGAAACCAAGTTATCATCTTTATTTATATTTAATATTGTATACTGTGTTAAGTAATTTGTGGAGATGAAGTAAATGATTTTATGATTTGTTTTTTTTTTGATTGATTAATGGGCTGTTATGATGAAGACAAATAATTCGGGATATGAAACCGCGACCTCGCTCAAAACAGTCGCTTGTCCGACCTCTATACCGAGACAGTAACGACGACTCTTTAACTTCTCTTTATTATGTATCTCTATATGACGGCCTCTGTGTAGTGGGTATATAACATGACTGCTACGCAAAGGTCTCGGGTTCGATTCCCGCTCAATGCAAATATTTGTGTGCATGAACATTATTATTTGCATCGGTCTGAGTGTTTCTATGTATAATATGTATGTATTTAAAAATATATATATATATAAGTAAGTAGGTACTAATATCTGTTGTTCTGTTACCCATAACACAAGCAGGTTAAGGCTAGCTTACTTTGGGAACAGATGGCGCTGTGTAGATATGTCTGTGAATATTTATAACAGCAGGTCAATACTCGTAACATACAATAAGAATGATTTATGGAGTCTACCTACTACACCGTACCATACCGTGACCGTGCTAGGACCGTATAAATAAAAGAATAAATAAGTAAATAATCCTCACACATTCACACATCGCCACCTAGTCCCAAACTAAGCAAAGCTTGTACTATGAGTACTAGACAATGGATATACATACTTAATTTTTTTTTTGTGACTGCATAGGTACATATTATACATAGAAAACACTCAGACCAAAGATTTGCATTGAGCGGGAATCGAACCCGAGACCTCTTGCGTAGCAGCAGTGTCATATACCGACTGCGCCACAGAGGTCGTCAAATCAGGCAGGTATCAGGCACGTAAAGTAACACAACGACGGTACTGGCCGGTTACAGAACGGTCTAGTTGGCATAGTCTCATACGTTTTAGGGCCAATTTTTCAATGCTCAGATAAGCACAGATAGATAGCACTTATTCCATGAATAACGCGAAAACGCATTTTTCAATCGTCAGATAGGCTTAAACTGATGGTTAAAAATCATAACTAAAGAATAATCTGCCAGTAAATCGGTCAGACTATCCGTGTGGTGACGGAGTAAGAATACAATATGTCACCACCCCATCTCATCCCATGGGTGTCGTAAAAACCAACTAAGGGAATAACCGTAACTACTATCTTTACGAAATAAAAAGAAGGAAAACTTGAAATTAAACCCTATACCAAGCCGTCTGGCCAGCGTGGTATTAGTAGGCCAAGTAACCCTCCATCACGGGAGGAGGTCCGTCCCTGCAGTGAGACATTAATGGGCCTTGTTGATGGTGTATACGACCTTAGCTATCGAAGAGGAAGTCATATTTAACCAATATGTCAATTACTCAAATGAGAGGAAACCAAGAGTTGTAAGATCAAGAACGGATCATTTTTATTTGTTACAGCATCAGTTTCTTTTTTTTAATAATGTTTTTAAACTTTGCTGAGGTTCAATTACTTGTAAGTTTGGTCAAAACTTACAAGTACCTAATTGAACCTCAGCCGTATTATAATTCGAGAAACGCTCCCTTTTTTTGGATGCCATTATTAATAAAGACGGAAACAAGTTATTATATCAACACTTTCACTGTCTGTGCATTACATGTAATGCACTGATGAGCTAGCTCCGTACGTCCGAAACTATCCGCACTAACACTATTCTTGGTGGTTAATAGTGTATTGGGGTTACTCCGATCTGATACCCTAAAAAATTCACCCTAGGGTGAAAGCTGGGGAACGAATCTGAGAATTTACCCATTTAATTTATTTTACCTAGCATAAAATCGGAATAACCGGTGTATTGTATGTCATGCACGGACGTACGGAGCTAACTCATCAGTGCATTACATGTAATGCAAATAGTCAAGAATGCAAATATATAAATGCAATGTAATGCAAATTGTCAATGTGCTAAATAGACAAGAAAAATTTCTTCAGTGGGTCTCCTCTAGAATTGTAAAGTAACATCTAGAGGTTATTAAACATCTTCAACAACCAACGTAACGCGAAAATATGTTAACACACCATAACAACTAATAAATAATTTATTTCTATAACAGCTCGTGTAAAAAGGTCACCTTCGAACGCTGCAAGCGGTATACCACCAAGTCCTGAACGAGTCGTAGGACGTTCACGATCTTCGAGACCTGGAGTATCGCAGTCGCAACGTAAGCTTTTATTTATTTACTTTATCTATTTATATGTGAAAGAAAGTAATATTGATGTTGAAATTGCGCAATTTTACTAAGTTACTAAAAAAATCCTCCGTGTGGTGACGGAGTAAGAATACAGTGTGTCACCACCCCATCTCATCCCATGGGTGTCGTAGAAACCGACTAAGGGACTATCCGTGAATATTATTTTTACGTAATAAAAAGAAGGAAAACTTGAAATTAAACCCTAAACCAATCCGATAGCCAGCGTGGTATTAGTAGGCCAAGTATCCCCCCGTCATGGCCGATTCCTGCAGTGGGACATTAAAGGACTGTTATGATGAGAGTCAACTACAAAAATTCATAGTAGAGAAAAAAACTACTAAAACAATTGTCAAACCTCGAAACTGCATTTTTTGAAGTTGAATTCAGCCGAATAATTAAGAAGTTTTAAATTTCGTATTAATAATATCATTTGTAAAATACCACTCATGCCTCTACTAATATTGTAGCTGGCATTGTGCTCGCCATTCTTAAACTCTATTGGATGCTTAACATCAGGCACCATAAAGTCATTTTGGTAGGCCAATAAAAAAAAATATAACTTTTTGGGACCCCACAAGCGGTCTATTACTCGATAAACCAACACAGTAGTCGGTCCGTTGTTAATAGTCCAATTCAGTCAATTTTATTGTTTTCGGTAATTGGCCATACATATAAACTAAAATGAAGATGAAATAAATTATAAATTTAGTTTTGTTATTATAATGTGTACTACGATATTATAAAGACATATATTATTGTATAATTTTTATGAAATAAATGTTTTAACAAAACATAATTTAGGTTATTTTAGCAACTACATTTAAACAAGATTTTTTATTAGAAAACATAATCATTCTAATTTTGTTGAACATAATTTGATTGTTTAGTGACTCACTCCTTTTAGTCCACTTCAAAAGTGTATTTTAAACAACTCTTGAAACTAAGTAAACGACATTGCATGCGGTGTTCGCCTTTAAGTAGTTATTACACTTGCAATGTTAAACGTAGCTAATTAAGGAATAAATGTTTAGTGTAAATAGCTGTTGGTGAACCTAATAATAAATAAATAAATAAAGACATAAAAATAAAATACTAAGACTCTTGCATAATTACACATAACATAGGACGACCTCTGTGGCGTAGTGGTTATATAACATGACTGCTACGCAGAAGTTTCGGGTTCTATTTCCACTCAATGCAAATATTTGTGTGCATGAACATGATTGTTTACATTTGTGTGAGTGTTTATATGTATAATAATATGTATGTATTTACAAAAAAGTATATAAGTATTAATATCCGTTGTTCTGTTAGCCATAACACAAGCAGGTTAAGCCTAGCTTACTTTGGGAACAGATGGCGTTGTGTAGAGACCCGTCCGTGAATAAAATAATAAAAAATATTAAACTCAAACGGCCTTATTACAAAATACGGTCTAACTATAAAACACGATTTATTACGTCATAAGACCACTGTTTAAGTAATAACAAATTTATTATTTTGTATGCATTTGTAATTACAAAATCAGTTTTAATACTTCTGGGTTAAGACTGATTTTGTAATAATAAATTTCTTAAACAGTGTTTTTATGACGTATTAAATCGTGTTTTATAGTTAGACCGTATTTTTTAATAAGGCCGAAATATGTTTATTCAAGTTAGTACAACGTTATTGTATCTTATTGAAATGATGTTATTGTGCAAGAAATTATGTAAATTTCCATAATATTGTTAATATACATACATAAACTCATGCCTATTCTCGCGAGAAGTAGGCAGAGACCACTAAGCGTCTGGATCCCGCTTTTCTTTATGTGGAAGCCCTAATTTTTTTTTTTAATTTTTAGCTACTTCGCGATCCTCGTCGCCTTCATCTCGAAGTACCGGTCCTATGTCGCTGGCCAGCACCAGGAGACGACCCTCCGGTATACCGAGGTCTCTAGCCGGTTCCAGAGAAACTAGTCCCACCAGGTACCTAGGTTTAAAATTATTGTGTCTTTGATAGTAGCTATATTCAATTGATTTATACATGACTTAAAATGTAAACAAATATGGCGTCGTTTTAACCACAGACTAAGATAAGAAATGTACTACGAATCAAAGATAATCTATAGTCTATAAATGTCAAATGGTCAAGTTTATTTGTAACCTTCATGTCAATTCTCGTACCTTAAAATCGTTAAAAATATTGTGTGACCATTTGACAAGTAAAAGTTAACTTAATCGATTTTTTTACTATTTTACGGTACGAGAATTGACATGCTGTGTAATTTTATGTATCAACAAATACATTTTATTAAAATTCATGAAAGATTGTGGTTAAATCAAAGTAATTTATTTGTTTCCTATAGCATAAATGTCTAATGCTACATTCCAGAAATTTTCATCCAAATCAAAGTGTGCGATTGATGAAAAACTAGTGAATTTGCAAAAGTAACAAAGTTAATCAAGTGTGAAAAAATGTTGTGGTTAAAATTTTAATATTTTACGTACCATCGAACCAACTTACTCCTGTCTCACCTTATGAGCGTTTACGGGGCTCACTAGCGCCGCAAATTAAAAAAAATATCATAATTCGCAAATAGGATCACTAAGGCAAAATGTCGACTAAGTCTTTAGAAAAGGCAATAAAATAATTTTAAATTGGTTTTTTTTTCAATTGGCGTTGCTAATGAGCCGCGTAAACGCTCTTAACTCAAAAATCTGTTTCGTTCCTTAAAACTTTGGATCGAAACTGCGATCTTTTTTGCACTACAGCCCATTATATTCCATCTAACAATAGTATCATTTCCCCCACAGATCAGGCCGTTCTAGCAGTGTAGTGGGTTCGACAGTACGTCGTCGTGAGTCCCTAGAGAGATCCACCCCTACACGGACTCCTACAGCCACGCTGCGTTTGTTGCAACAGACTAGAGATGCTGAAGGAGTGCTTAGGGTAAGAAACATATAATAATGCTTGAATATATTCACGGAAGAAAAATCAAGTGGAAATGTAATACAACTAATTCACTATGGGAACCGCTGTCGCCAAAAAACAAATAAACTACTAACAAAAAAATAACATAAATGTAGCTGATCCTACATCTGAGAGTGAACTTTCATGCAATATAAATAGTAGTTAATTTGCTGTAGCGTTGAAAGAATTATATGACGTTTTGTAATCTAAATAGATTCAATTTTCGAGTTAATTCCATAGATGGCGGTTTTCGCAATTCTGGTAATTATATACTTTAACATGTTTTACCTATGACCTCAGCGACAAGTTATGCGTACCATCGCATCTTAGTGACACGCGTACGACACCTACTTAGCACTTCCACTTGATTTTTTTTTCCGTGAATATATTATATTATTGAATTAATCTTTAATCTAATCTTTATTTGTTAATTGTAATATTTTAATAAACGTTGATCTAATGACGTTGGTAGTAAAAAAGATATAAATAAAAAGAATAATGGTACTTACCACTTGGTAAGAGATAGAGAACAAGATATGTCTTCAAGAAATTTCCATAGTTTAGTAGATATGATCATTGAGTAATATTAATTATTGTAAGGATGTTTTATTTTAGGCACGATTAGTTCATCCGTTACTAAAACTTGCCTTTTTTTTTATTTAGCTTGACACTAGATGGCGTTGTATTAATATGCTAAAATGTAATGTTATGTGTGTTGTAGAGTCCGGAAGACAACTCGACATCAGATGATAGACGTCGCGACGACGACTCCGAAGCCTCCAGCGTGTGCTCCGAACGTAGCCTCGACTCTTACAGGAGACATGATGTGAGTATTATAATTTATCAATTCATACAGCTCCTAATGCAAGTATGGTCCTTTCTCGTTTTAGAAATAAAAAACAGTTCATTGTTCGACTTATTTATTTATTAATTTATTTCATTAAGGATGACTTACAGCTAATACAAACAATATAAAATTTAGTAAGTATGTAAGACTGGCAGCCAATTACAAGTCATCACTTTTAGAACTAGGTTAGAGAAAAAAAAGAGCATTAATAATAGAGTACTGCCACGAAAACAGAATGAGAAACAGAAAAACAATAAACAGGAAACAATAACATTAGATAAATAAAATAAAATAAATTAAATTAATTAAACTATGTTTGTATAAGCTTATTACTTAAGTTTTGGGACTAGATTTGATCTGCCGTACTATTTACTTTGCCTTCTGTATAACCAACTAGGTCTCCGTGTGGTGACGGAGTAAGAATACAATATGTCACCATCTTATCCCATGGGTGTCGTAAAAACCGAATAAGTCACCTTCATCTCAACGAAATAAAAAGAAGGAAAACTTGAAATTAAACCCTATACCAATCCGTCTGACCAGCGTGGTATTAGTAGGCCAAGTATCCCTCTGTCACGGGAGGAGGCCTGAAGTCCCTGCAGTGGGATATTAAAGGGTTATGATGATACCATGTTTATGAGAAACTAGGTGACCCGTGCCCCCTTCGGTGGGCGGCGAAAAAAACGCATCCCTTTTTCAAACATATTTCATTACCGCTCCACTCCTATTAGTCATAGCGTGATGCTATATAGCCTATGACACTCCCCGATAAATGGACTATGCAACACAGAAAGAATATTTAAAATGGGTTCAGTAGATCCAGAGATTACCCCCTACAACGTCACAAACTCACAAACATTATCTCTTTATAATATTAGTATAGATATTATATATTTAATGTAATGTTTGTATATAATTTGCAGAGTGTATCGTGGTCGGGCTCAGTATCTCGTCTAGGCTGGGAGTGCGGCTCGCCCCCGCCTCCCCCCGCGCCGGACGACATCATCGCGCTGTGCGCCTGCACGCACTGGACTGAGAGGAAGGACGGACTTACTCATCTTGTATGTATACCATTTTCTTAATCCTTTACCAGGCTTGAGTTTATTTTAAATTCATTTAAACTTATATTACTTTATAATACATACTTGTAGCGTAAAGCTTAAAATGTTGTGGTAACATCATTCTAAATGGTTAACCCTTTAACAAGCACAAGTAACTTCGTTTTTTCATTGGTTTTGACCTTTGTTACAATGTCATTAGAGTTGCTAATTAGGTGGCAATACGATCACCACTGTCGGTTCAAGTGTTCAAAATAGTATATACTTACATGCATACATTTATACCCAAAATACAGTCACAGAAAGAAAGACTGAAAATACAAATTAATTAAAAACTTATTTACTAACTTATCTCTGATATTTAAAATAATCACACCTATTCTCAAGATTTTATACATAAATAACTTACCGTACCCTTTACTTACTGTACCCGCACAAATAACTGTGCAAGAAGGTTTTATGAGGCAATGTATATTATATGTGAATCTTTTAAATGCAATAATTATCCATCCATCCATCTAAAGACAGTGACAGATAGACAAATACTCAAATACATACAGACTTATACATTTTAATACATTCTAATACATGCTTACATACAGAACTATACTATCGTACACTAAAACCTTTAACAGGCACAAGTAACTGCGTTTTTTCACTGGTTTTGACCTTTATTACAAGGTTTTTAGAGTTGCTAATTATGTGGCAACATAGTCGCCTCGACCTTAAAAAGGTAAACAAATAAACTCAGCCAGATTGTTATATCCAACGGACTGACAACACACAGATTAAATTAATACATTTTCAAACCCTCGCCATTTGTATACATTATACACTTATTGATACGGTGGACTGACGACCTAGTTAGGACGGCGCGTAGCCGGTGGATGAGGGAGGCACAGGACCGCGCAAGGTGGCAATACTTGGAGGAGGCCTATTTCCAGCAGTGGACATCCATTGGCTGATATGATGATGATACACTTATTTATTCGGCTCTTACTTGCGTTATATATATATTTTTATTTTTTATCAGTTATCTTAGTATTAACATTTTTGTGTATATTTGCAGGCCAACTACTTGAACAGCGGTCGCCTGCTCACAGACGATCAACTACGACGTCTCACAGAGCTACTCAACAAGATGTTTGTAGATGCACACACTAAGGTACAGTACTTATTATACTACTTATTACTATTAAACCAACTTGAAAAAAGGAGAAGATTACTCAATAATTTCTTCACACAACGCCATCTAGTCCCAAACTAAGCAAAGTTTGTACTATGGGTACTAGACAACGGATAAACATACTTAACCTTTAACTATGGACGTCAAATTTTTGTTACACTACCATGGACGTGCGGTCTCCCAGACCGCGATCTTTAAAGACCGAATTCTAATTAGTTAAATAAATATTGTAAAATTTTTTGTTTTTAGCATATTTAGGAGTCAATAAATTGTAAAGAAAAGATGCTTTTTTAATCAAAATGTATTTATTATAATGTTAAATCTAGTCATTTAACAATCAAAGGCACTTTTCAGACTTTTTCAATCGAGATCACTTTATATAGGCATTATCTAAAGAAAACTATTTATTTAGTCTGATTCATTAGTTTTACAATAAAATATAAGGAATAAAAAATATAAAAAACCTAACAGTACATTCTTAAAACTAAACATAAAAATTTTGACAATGGTCCAACTTGAGCATATTTATAGGCAGTTTTTACATAATAGCTCCGAACATTGTAGGCCTATTGGCTGTTTAGAGCTTTTTATTGACTGTTTTTCGATAAATTCGACGTTCTTTTGTATGAAGAAGTACTTGGCTGATCGTATTCTGAACAAACTAGAAAAAAATAACTAAATATTCTAGAACAAACAAAATCGAAATCAGTCTAATTTTATTACACAAACGTGGACGTGCGGTCTCTCAGACCGCACACGAAATATAAATCGAAATTACTTACGCAATATGTAGCCGGCGACGAAATTATTACTCTTAACAGTCGTTTTGCCACTAAAACCGAAGCTACTGAAGGTTTCAGCCGTGTAAGGTCCGCGGAAGGATAAGGGAACGCGATTTGGAAACTGCAAGCGGTCTGTGAGACCGCACGTCCATAGTTAAAGGTTAAATACTTGTTGTGTTTTGTAAATATATACAGATTATAGATAGAAACACTCAGACCAATGCAAACAATAATGTTCATGCACACAAAGATTTGCATCGACCGGGAATCGAACCCGAGATCTCTGCGTAGCAGTTATGTTATATAGCCACTACGCCACAGAGGTCGTCAATACTTCTTATTACTATAGAAACATAAATATAGTAGTACTTAGCGCTTCAGCCGCCTACGAAACCATACTAAACCATTTACGCGTGAAGAATTTTTTTCTTGCTACGAAATTAGTTACGTACAAAGAAGATTTTTATTTTTCAGCGATATTCTTTACTAATGCTACTAGTACCCATAGTACAAGCTTTGCTTAGTTTGGGACTAGATGGCGTTGCGTGAATGTGTGAGGAATGTTTATTTATTATTATTTATAAACACAGGTATCAATCCCTATTGCAAGAATTGTATTTAAAAAAATAATATTTTCAATACAAAGTATTTAAAAAAAAATATTGTTTGTCCCCAGGTATTCTCGTTACTGTTAGACGCTGTATGCGAGCTGTTGTTAGTACATTGGCAGCAGTTGAAGGATTGGCTCTACCAGCTTATGTTCAGGTAACAACTATACACTATTAACTTATACCGTATAAAGTTTTTTTATAACACTGTTTTGAAGTTGTTAAACTAAGATTTTTTTGTTAGAAAATAGTTTTCGGTTCGAATTTCACGCCAGATAAATAGTTTATGCATCATCTTCATCATAACAGCCCATTAATGTCCCACTGCAGGGACGGGCCTCCTCCCGTGACGGAGGGATACTTGGCCTACTAATACCACGCTGGCCATACGGATTCCGGCTTTCCGGCTTCTCTTTCTCCACTTCGCACGGTCTTCGGCATCCTTTATTGCAAGGCCATTGGCACGCATGTCATCCCTGGCGACGTCAAGCCAGCATTTCTTGGGTCTTCCTCTTCTGCCGGGTCCAGGTGGAGGCGCCATGGCTAGACATCTGTTCCCAACGTAATTTTCCGGTTTCCGCAAAACGTGACCGTACCAGCGTAGGCGATTTTCCTGTAATTTATCTGCTATGTCACGGACATGAAGGCTGCCTCGGATGCGAGAGTTTCTTACACGGTCTTTACCTTAGATACCTGTGACAGATAGTTATTAAAGATGTGTGTTTCATTTGCAGATTGCTGATGAAACTAGGCACAGATATTTTAGGTTCAGTGCAAAGTAAGATAATGAAGACATTGGACGTTATACATGAATGTTTTCCTGCAGAGTTACAGTTACATAATATATTCAGGTATGTCTTAAACCTTTGTTTGTTATGCATCTAAATTTAAAATTATCATTTGTTTTTTATATGTACCTATGTAAAATGTTGCCTATTATAAAAAAGAATGCTGTGTACACTTTTAATATGCAAACATACCTAATATTGTGTTTATGTAAGTTTTATTGTGTGTATTGCTGTAAGTGTACCATACTTTATATAAATAAATAAATAAATGTATATTTTTATAATCTTTTACACATATTTTTCTGATTTGTCGGTCGACTATGTGTTTAAAGACTAAGTAAGATTATAATAGCGAGTTGCATATTTTAACTCATAACCTCATGCGTATTTTTAGCGTTTAAAATAGTAACCAGATCTTTACTTTGAAAACAATTTCAAATTTTCTTTATAATATAAATACAAATTAAACTACACATTGCAGGTTCCTAGCTGACGGAGCGACAGCCCCCACTCCTAAGACGAAGGCGGCCGCGCTGAGGTTCTTAGCAGACCTGGCGCACGACTACTGTACTCCTAACAGTCTGGCTGTAGCGTTACATGGTATGATATCATTATCTATATTTCTATACTAATATTATAAAGAGGTAAAGTTTGTGTGTTTGTGACGTTGTAGGGGGTAATTTCTGGATCTATTGAACCGATTTAAAAAAAATCTTTCTGTGTTGAATAGTCCATTTATCGGGGAGTGTCGTAGGCTATATAGTATCATGCATAGTTTAAAAAAAGGACGCGTTTTCCGGGTTTTTTTTTCTTATTTTATTCTTGTCTATTTCGTAGGCGAGTGACCTGGAGTCTTGAAATACAGGTGTACGAGTCATACATCGTACAATGCATTTCACTACTCAGCATTTTACATTACCTTGAATAAATTAATCATTTTACTTTAGTACGCAAATACACGTCACACAGACAGTACTCATTCATTAAGCATTAGTTACATAACTTTTAATTATCAATAAATATAGTTAAAGTGAGTTATAGTGACTTTCATTCAAATCTAAGCATATCGTAAAAGGTGTAGGAAACCACACAGGAGACCATACATCTTTTTGGTCCTTCGAGAAGAGCGATCGAAAGTGTTACACGTGGCTTAGTGCGGTATCGAATCGGTTGAGTTGGCCTCCCACCAGCGGGTCTCACCAGCTTAATTGAGAAGTCGTTTAGCCGTACGCAGGACACGGAATCACTAAGATCGAATAAGAACCAGCACATACAAGAGTTAATCGAAGTACATTAGCAGCATATTACAGAAGCATATTCATTAACTCAAGTATCTAACAAAATCCATCATGGAGGGAGTTATTGAAACTCAATATCAAATCATGCAAGCATTGAACACAGCGCTAACCAACTTTAAAAAAGACGGGTCAAGCCGGAAGACACCAGAATATATACAAAGGAAAATTGACATTATAGACAAGTATTGGGCGGAGTTTCAATTAAACCACGCCAAGATTAGTGAAAACGTCGATTCGTCGCACTCGTATTTTATTCAAGAGTCATATGAACAGACGAGAAACTTCTACGACAGCACTAGAGAATACTTTTGTAAGTGTCTTTCAAAAGAACAGAATATTTTGTCTCCCGTTGTGAAACCTGCGGGTTTCACGTTTGAACCGTCGCCTTCAACTTCGAAAACACTGAAGCCAATGTCTCACCAGCAAAGCGCTATGGAAACTGAAGGTGGTAAGCAATCGCCCTTAGTTATAACCGTGCCAGAAGCATCTGATACCGTAAGTAATAGCAAGACGGAGGAAATGTTACGTAAACAACGGAGCAATTTCAAAGCATTTCAAAGAACAGCAACCAACATTGACGTGAGTAATTTGAAAGAAAAATGGCAATTCGAAGACACTCTGAAGGTTTTAGAATCAAGATGGAAAGCCGTCGATTCTCTTTACTGGGATCTAGACAGCTTGCCTAATAAAACCGATTTTCAATATGAGATGTCTTATAACACATGCGAACTCATTTATAATGAGATCAAAGAAAAAATCAACACAAAAATGTGGTCAGTCTCCCACAGAGAAAAATCAACACCGAAGATAGAAATACCAATTTTTAACGGCAGTTACCAACACTGGACCGCATTTAAAGACCTTTTTGTTGAAACCATTCACTCCAACCCGTCTCTTTCCAATGCTCAGCGTATGCAATTTTTAAAAAGCAAGGTGAAGGGTGAAGCCGAAAAGCTAGTTCAACATTTATCAATTAGCTCAGAAAATTATGATACAGCGTGGGAGATTCTCAACCACAGATACAACAACAAAAAGTTAATATTTTCATCACACATTAATTCTTTATTAAGTGTGCCTAACACGCAATATTTATCAGCATCATCTGTTAAAAGACTTCACGATACGGCAAAGGAATGCCTACACGCTGTGAACAATCTCAACGTGGACACGTCAACGTGGGGCCCTTTAATTGTGCATCTGCTTTGCCAAAAATTAGATTCGGTGACTCACAATGACTACTTAGAGTCACTTGAAGAGCCACGTGAGTTGCCTAACACAGAAGAATTCCTAAAATTTTTGGAGAGCAAATTTGTATCGTGGGAATCCTCTCGCCGTAAGCCTGAAACACTCAAATCATCGCAGCAAGAATCATCTCAGTCAAACAGATTTCATTCATACAAAGCATTTAGCGCTAATCATAACATGAAAAATAATTATAAAATTAAATCATTTACAAAGACAAATGAAGACGCATTCAAGTGCCCACATTGTAGCCAAGGTCATAAAATATTTGCCTGTAAAGCATTTCACGAACTACAACCCGAAGCCAAGCGGAAATTACTTACGAAATACAAATTATGCAAAAACTGTTTGTACGAGCATGCACAAGGTAATGAATGTTTATCAAGAAAACGATGCCGCGTTTGCAATATGGACCACAACACGTTACTTCACGATGTATTTGGCAGACAAGTATTTGGCTACAAATCAGCGCAACAAACATCAAATACGAATGATAATAAGGATTACAGCAATAATCACGTGTCTCGCGAAGATATATCAGAAACCCTACTCACTACAGCATTAATCAAGGTCAAGGCATATGATGGGTCTCAGATAACTTTACGAGCACTCCTGGATCAAGGGTCACAAACATCCTTGATCACAGAAAAAGCAGCGCAAAAATTAAAATTACCACGCGGCCGATGCAGTGGTGTCATATTCGGTATCGGTTCCACAGAAAACAATTGTAAAGGTGTCATTAAAATCACGTGTAGCGCCATTCACAGCGACTATACATTTGACACCGAGGTATTTATTATGCGCAATTTGATAAATAACTTGCCAAATAAAACCTTTACAAAGCCAAGATCGTAGACTTTTTTAGAAAATATCTCATTGGCGGATCCTGATTTTCATTTGAGTCGTCCGGTCGATATTTTGCTTGGAGCTGAGATATATTCTCAAATTATTCAAGAAGGTATCATCAAGCACGAAAAGTCGCAGCCTGTGGCACAACAAACACGGCTCGGCTGGATATTATGTGGTAACGTTCAAACATTTCACTGCAACGTTATCATTAACAACATTGAAGAAATTCAGCAATTTTGGTCAATAGAAGACATACAAGAAAAATCTGAAATGTCGCAAGATGATGTTGACTGTTTACAACACTACAAAAATACAACGATTCGCAACTCCGATGGCCGCTATATAGTCGAGTTACCATTTGAGACGGACTTTGAACAAAAGTTAGGAGCTTCAAAACCGATGGCCTTGGCACAATTTCGTCAACTTGAGAAAAAGTTCTCTAAACAGCCTCAAATAGCACAAGCATACAGCAATTTCATATATGAATATCAAACATTAAATCATATGGTTGAGAGTACAAGTAACATAACTCCCAGCTGTTATTTACCCCATCATTGCGTGCAACGCACCGAATCTACAACCACAGCATTAAGAGTAGTTTTCAACGCGTCTGCGAAGACATCCTCGGGAAATACGTTAAATGATTTAATGAAGCGAGGCCCCAACCTTCAACATGATCTCATGGCATTGATATTACGATGGAGACAGTATCAATACGCGTACACTGCGGATATTGAAAAATTTTACCGCCAAATATTATGCAATAGCAAGCACCAGCATTTTCAAAAAATATTGTGGCGGAATTCACCTCATGAGCAACTACGCGACTACCAATTGACTACAATCACATACGGCATGAAGGCAGCTCCATTCTTAGCCATGATGACCTTGAGACAGTTAGCATCTGATGAAGGTCACAAGTATCCACACAGCAGAGCCGCATCAGCATTGCAAGAAGAGATGTACTGTGACGATCTTATTAGTGGAGATTTTACACTACCAGCAGCAAAACAATTGCAACAAGACATGATTAACATTTTGCAGTCGGGAGGATTTAACTTGCGTAAATGGGCTTCAAACAACAAGGAATTACTTCATAATATCACTAAAGCGTTAAATCAACCCTCATTCGACTTCAAACATACTGAATCATCAAAAACTCTCGGATTAAAATGGCATCATAACACAGATGTATTTTCATTTGAGCTTAATATGAGCAATACAACGACACAAAAGTATACAAAACGATTACTGTTATCAGATATCTCAAAGATATATGATCCGCTCGGCTGGCTGTCACCTATAACGATTAAATTAAAACTTTTATTCAAACAAGTTTGGATATCTAATACTCAATGGGACAATTTACTACCTCAAGAAATGTGTGATGAGTGGGACAAAATAAGAATTGATTTAAAAAACATAAACAAGTTTACAATACCAAGATGGTACCACATTGGAGAGCACGACACTATTCAACTACACGGCTTTTGTGACGCCTATATCAAAGCGTACGCCT
The DNA here is from genome assembly GCA_905475405.1 of Schrankia costaestrigalis. NCBI lineage: Eukaryota > Metazoa > Arthropoda > Insecta > Lepidoptera > Erebidae > Schrankia > Schrankia costaestrigalis. The sequence goes on along the minus strand of FR997853.1, from coordinate 9,900,637 downwards.
GTGTCATATATTGCAGGTTTGATTCCTTTATCACGTTAGTGGCAGCCAAAACTAGAATCGCGCCTGAGAATAAAAAGCTCACTTTGCCCCGTCTAGAGTTGAGTGGAGCACATTTACTATCTACTCTTATGCAGAAAGTACAGCAAGCCCTCACTGGAAGAGAGATTAAGTTATATGGATGGTGTGATTCTACAGCAGTTTTAGGGTGGATTCAAGGAGATATTAATCGCTGGACCCCTTTCGTAGCAAACAGAGTCAAGCAAATTAAACAAATCATTCCTTCAGGCAGTTGGTATTATATAAAATCGGCTGAAAATCCAGCTGATTGTGCCAGTCGCGGTTTAACAGTGAATCAATTACTACTACACAGTCTGTGGTGGAATGGCCCTCCATTTCTTACAAGTTTCGTGGAAACAGTGAATAAAGAAATATTTATTTACAACACAAACGAAGAAGAGAGAAAATCAAAACAAATCAACGTAACAGCTGTTACTCAGCCTCGTGACGTCATTCAATACATATTACACCGCAATAGTAATATGAAACGCGCCGTGCGCATACTTGCATGGGTACTACGTATCACACGACGTCACAAGGAGCGCACATTGTACTTGAGTGTAGAAGAATTAGAGACGACAAGATATAAAATAATTAAATATTATCAGCAGATTGAATTTGAAGAAGAGATTAAAGCACTTCAGTTAAATAAACAATTACAGAAAAACAGCAAAATAGGGAATTTAAACCCATTTTTGGATAAGATTGAACTTTTACGAGTTGGAGGAAGACTCAAGCATGCAAACATTCATGAAAATATGAAGTACCCGTTACTCATACCGCACAACAGCCACATAACTGATCTTATCATTGACCAGGCGCACCACAGTACGTTTCATGCTGGAGCTCGGTTAACTCTCGCTCACATTAGACAGAACTACTGGATTTTAGGTGGAAACAGAGCTGTAAAGAAGCGGTTACATACATGCATTACTTGTAAAAAGCATAAAGCAAACATGCAAAAGCAAATAATGGGCGACCTACCTGAACCTCGGAGTAATCCATCACGTCCGTTCCAACATACCGGCGTAGACTTTACTGGATATGTAGATGTCAAGTTAAACAAGGGAAGAGGGGTGAAAACTACGAAAGGATACATTGCAGTGTTTGTGTGCATGGCGACTAAAGCCACGCACCTTGAGCTTGTATCAGATTTGAGTTCATCAGCATTTTTGGCAGCTCTAAAACGTATGTCGTCTCGGCGCGGAAAGCCACAACACATTTACAGTGATAATGGCACTAATTTTGTTGGCGCCAATAAAGCATTGCAAGAAGAACAGGCAGACCTGCGCAAGGTATTCACAGATGACTTGTATTCAGAAATTAGTGAGCTAGGAATCCAATGGCATTTTAACGCCCCCGCTTGGCCCAGCGCTGGAGGGTTATGGGAAGCGGCGGTGAAAAGCTTGAAATATCATCTTCGACGTGTAGTTGGTCAACAAAAACTCACGTTCGAAGAATATTGTACGTTATTAGCACAACTCGAAGCATGCCTCAACAGTAGACCTCTATGCGCAATTACAGAAGACCCAGATGATTTGAATTATTTATCACCCTCGCACTTTTTAAGCAGTGGTCCAGTGTTGACTATTTTAAACACTGAGCACGATGAAAGAACAAGATGGCATAAAACTCAAAAAAATTTTGAAGACATTTGGAAGACATGGCAGTCAGAATACCTAGTCCAACTTTCATTAAGAAGCAAATGGCTGAGACCTTACACCAATTTAAAACAGGATGATATCGTTATTATACACGATTCAGCTCTTCCCGCAGGAAGATGGGCTCTAGGTAGAGTGACTGAAGTTCATCCAGGAGCCGACGGAAAGGTTCGAGTTGTCTCACTTAAAACCAAAAACGGTGTGATAAAACGACCAGTTATTAAACTGTCGCTACTGGTGTCTGACGACAAGACAAGCACAGCAACCGATCAAAGCAGTAACCTGTCAGACAAACAAACGACGTCAAAACAACGTCATACAAAGCAAAAATCCGGAAGCAACTTATTAGCAACTATTATTACAACAATTTTCTTCATTACATCTGTATTCAGTTACGAGCAGCCAGTATCTCCGTATACATTAACACCTATAGAAAAGGCAGTGTACCTAGATAGAGTTTCAAATATGTTGTTTATACGTGACGAGTGGAAACTCATTGTATATTACGATATGAAACCGTATTGGCAAGGATCAGCAACCTTAGACAGATGCCTTAAACAAATAGACAGCATGTGTAAAAGTGATACGGAGAAAACACTTTGTGACATCATATTTTCGCAGTTACTTCACTCGTATGATGAACTAATGTACTGTAATGAAATGTTACTAAATCAACAGTTTGAAAAACGCACACGACGAGGCCTAATCAACGGCGTAGGTTACATCACTAACAGTTTATTTGGTATACTAGACCAACACTTTGCAGAACAATATGAACAAGATATTTCTTTGATAAAACAGAACGAAAATCATTTAGCATTATTATGGAAAAATCAGACCTCAGTTATAGAAGCAGAGTACAATCTCTTAAAAAGAACAGAAAAATCAATAAATCTTCAACATAAAATTATTAATCAGCATCTAAACAACATAACTAAGGTTACCAACATATTGAGCAACAACCTGCGGGAACAAGAAATAAGAAGCCAGCTGGCGCTTATGGCAATCATTGCAACTAATATGCTTACGAAGCTAAAGTCTATTCAAGACACATTGATGGACACAATTACAGATATTCATCATGGAATATTCAACATTCATTTGTTTTCTCCGAAACAGTTACTCGAACAACTTAGCATTATCTCTGGACAGTTATCAAGCGAATTGTTATTACCTATACAAAACATTCAGACTGACTTACCGAATTTATATCATTTACTAAAGGTCAAGGCAAGGGTGTCAAAACAATACCTTGTATTTGAAATCAGAATACCCCTTACCGCCAGAGAAACTTACGATCTTTATCAATTAGTGACAATACCGCAACAATATAAAAACTCTACAACTACTATCAGCATCGTGCCCGTATCAGATTTCATTGCAATCAACCTACGAAAGGACACCTACCTAGCAATAACTACGACAGAAATACAACAATGTTTACATTACGACGAGTTTACTCGCCTTTGTCATTCCAGAAAACCAATTTACCAGTTCAAGTCAGAAAACAGTTTATGTGTGAAGGATAAGAACTCAAACTCATGTCTCACAAACATAGCAGCATGCCGAAACAATTGGTCAGAACTCACCAAGACAAATAATTACTTATATTATTGTTGCGGTCAATGTGCACTTACAATCATATGTGCGGATCAAATTACAGCGCTGCACACTACTAAGGCCGGAATCATAACACTTAATTCCGACTGTATTATTAAAGGAGAAGATTTTACTGTTTATTCACACAAACTTCGATACACTGAAATGAAGACTGCATCTCATATAGAATCATTTCAAATTGCACCTATCAATAATATCATCAATGTTTCTATACCGGAAGTCGAAATGAATTTTACCGACCATCACCTTATATTAGGAAATATCAAGGAACAAATAGATCAGATGAAATCGGAGAACGCCTTATACTATGGACTGTCGAACCATGATATTCATCATTATTCAGCTATCTACTTGTTGTTAGCCGGCGCTGTGATAGCTGTATTAATATATATTTGTCGTGTGATAATTCGCCGTCGGCAGGGAAGTGCTGACTTACAAACAGACTCCAACACACAGCATTCGGTATCAACGCCGCATAGAAACGTCAACACTTCGGCGGGACCTTCATCAACGCACGCTGACGCTGGAAACTTACATGAATCGCGCGAACACTCCGTCGAGTTAAGGAATTTTTCCAAGCTACTAAGTAGCATAAGGCGCCATAAGAAGACTCCACCTATCTTTGCAAAACCTGGAAGCGATAGCGATTAACATAAATTCTTTATTTTTCTTTACAGTAGATTTAAGAATTGAATTGTAAACATGTGTGAAATTTATAAGTTATCATAATCATTTATTATCAGACACTATCAGAAACACACTCTCACTACACATCTCTCCTCATCTTCCTGTTGCCCGGGAACATGTACGAGTCATACATCGTACAATGCATTTCACTACTCAGCATTTTACATTACCTTGAATAAATTAATCATTTTACTTTAGTACGCAAATACACGTCACACAGACAGTACTCATTCATTAAGCATTAATAGTTACATAACTTTTAATTATCAATAAATATAGTTAAAGTGAGTTATAGTGACTTTCATTCAAATCTAAGCATATCGTAAAAGGTGTAGGAAACCACACAGGAGACCATACAACAGGGTTTCCCTAGCTTAGGCTTTAGTCCATCCTTACATTTTCAACAACATAAACATTGTTAACTGTAATGTGGATAATAAACTTTTTTTTATTTTATTTATTTTAAACCTTGTGGCTCTATAATGTTTACGAGATGATAGTTAAATGACCTTTTTACCTATAAAGTTTAGGTATAACTAGAAAAATCCGAAAAGAAGAAAGACAATGGAAAAAATTGGTACTCGATGCGCGTGCGTCCAGAGACGCGGGTTCGAGTCCCGCATCGAGTACCAATTTTTTTCATTGTCTTTCTTCTTTTCGGGTAGTTAAATGATACTTCGTATTGTTGTAATAAACACTGTTTTGATAAAATTGTACTTCTGGTTGTTATTATGAGCCATTATTGTGTATTTCTTTTGAAAGTAACGAAAGCATATTTACTTTGTCATTTTTATTTTAGTATCTCGCTTTTAGTATCAGGCATTTTATGAAAATATAAGTAGTTTCAAATAATGTACATTATCACAGACACATCTACCTACAATCTCCAATAAACACAAACACACTATTTATATCACCTCAATATCTAAAGAATAATTTATCTGTGTAATAACTAATGTGTTCGTGTGTTATCTCAGGAGGAGCCGGTGGCGCAGCAGGTCGCGCGCTCAGCAAGGTGGCCGCCAGCGCGGGCGAGGCGCGCGCGCACGACGTCAGAGTGGCGGCCCGGCGCGCGCTAGCTGCGCTGTACGACTGTAACCCTGTGCCGGTATGTATATGTATACTACACACTACATTACGTGAGCGCGGGCGAGGCGCGCGCGCACGACGTCAGAGTGGCGGCCCGGCGCGCGCTAGCTGCGCTGTACGACTGTAACCCTGTGCCGGTATGTATATGTATACTACACACTACATTACGTGAGCGCGGGCGAGGCGCGCGCGCACGACGTCAGAGTGGCGGCCCGGCGCGCGCTAGCTGCGCTGTACGACTGTAACCCTGTGCCGGTATGTATATGTATACTACACACTACATTACGTGAGCGCGGGCGAGGCGCGCGCGCACGACGTCAGAGTGGCGGCCCGGCGCGCGCTAGCTGCGCTGTACGACTGTAACCCTGTGCCGGTATGTATATGTATACTACACACTACATTACGTGAGCGCGGGCGAGGCGCGCGCGCACGACGTCAGAGTGGCGGCCCGGCGCGCGCTAGCTGCGCTGTACGACTGTAACCCTGTGCCGGTATGTATATGTATACTACACACTACATTACGTGAGCGCGGGCGAGGCGCGCGCGCACGACGTCAGAGTGGCGGCCCGGCGCGCGCTAGCTGCGCTGTACGACTGTAACCCTGTGCCGGTATGTATATGTATACTACACACTACATTACGTGAGCGCGGGCGAGGCGCGCGCGCACGACGTCAGAGTGGCGGCCCGGCGCGCGCTAGCTGCGCTGTACGACTGTAACCCTGTGCCGGTATGTATATGTATACTACACACTACATTACGTGAGCGCGGGCGAGGCGCGCGCGCACGACGTCAGAGTGGCGGCCCGGCGCGCGCTAGCTGCGCTGTACGACTGTAACCCTGTGCCGGTATGTATATGTATACTACACACTACATTACGTGAGCGCGGGCGAGGCGCGCGCGCACGACGTCAGAGTGGCGGCCCGGCGCGCGCTAGCTGCGCTGTACGACTGTAACCCTGTGCCGGTATGTATATGTATACTACACACTACATTACGTGAGCGCGGGCGAGGCGCGCGCGCACGACGTCAGAGTGGCGGCCCGGCGCGCGCTAGCTGCGCTGTACGACTGTAACCCTGTGCCGGTATGTATATGTATACTACACACTACATTACGTGAGCGCGGGCGAGGCGCGCGCGCACGACGTCAGAGTGGCGGCCCGGCGCGCGCTAGCTGCGCTGTACGACTGTAACCCTGTGCCGGTATGTATATGTATACTACACACTACATTACGTGAGCGCGGGCGAGGCGCGCGCGCACGACGTCAGAGTGGCGGCCCGGCGCGCGCTAGCTGCGCTGTACGACTGTAACCCTGTGCCGGTATGTATATGTATACTACACACTACATTACGTGAGCGCGGGCGAGGCGCGCGCGCACGACGTCAGAGTGGCGGCCCGGCGCGCGCTAGCTGCGCTGTACGACTGTAACCCTGTGCCGGTATGTATATGTATACTACACACTACATTACGTGAGCGCGGGCGAGGCGCGCGCGCACGACGTCAGAGTGGCGGCCCGGCGCGCGCTAGCTGCGCTGTACGACTGTAACCCTGTGCCGGTATGTATATGTATACTACACACTACATTACGTGAGCGCGGGCGAGGCGCGCGCGCACGACGTCAGAGTGGCGGCCCGGCGCGCGCTAGCTGCGCTGTACGACTGTAACCCTGTGCCGGTATGTATATGTATACTACACACTACATTACGTGAGCGCGGGCGAGGCGCGCGCGCACGACGTCAGAGTGGCGGCCCGGCGCGCGCTAGCTGCGCTGTACGACTGTAACCCTGTGCCGGTATGTATATGTATACTACACACTACATTACGTGAGCGCGGGCGAGGCGCGCGCGCACGACGTCAGAGTGGCGGCCCGGCGCGCGCTAGCTGCGCTGTACGACTGTAACCCTGTGCCGGTATGTATATGTATACTACACACTACATTACGTGAGCGCGGGCGAGGCGCGCGCGCACGACGTCAGAGTGGCGGCCCGGCGCGCGCTAGCTGCGCTGTACGACTGTAACCCTGTGCCGGTATGTATATGTATACTACACACTACATTACGTGAGCGCGGGCGAGGCGCGCGCGCACGACGTCAGAGTGGCGGCCCGGCGCGCGCTAGCTGCGCTGTACGACTGTAACCCTGTGCCGGTATGTATATGTATACTACACACTACATTACGTGAGCGCGGGCGAGGCGCGCGCGCACGACGTCAGAGTGGCGGCCCGGCGCGCGCTAGCTGCGCTGTACGACTGTAACCCTGTGCCGGTATGTATATGTATACTACACACTACATTACGTGAGCGCGGGCGAGGCGCGCGCGCACGACGTCAGAGTGGCGGCCCGGCGCGCGCTAGCTGCGCTGTACGACTGTAACCCTGTGCCGGTATGTATATGTATACTACACACTACATTACGTGAGCGCGGGCGAGGCGCGCGCGCACGACGTCAGAGTGGCGGCCCGGCGCGCGCTAGCTGCGCTGTACGACTGTAACCCTGTGCCGGTATGTATATGTATACTACACACTACATTACGTGAGCGCGGGCGAGGCGCGCGCGCACGACGTCAGAGTGGCGGCCCGGCGCGCGCTAGCTGCGCTGTACGACTGTAACCCTGTGCCGGTATGTATATGTATACTACACACTACATTACGTGAGCGCGGGCGAGGCGCGCGCGCACGACGTCAGAGTGGCGGCCCGGCGCGCGCTAGCTGCGCTGTACGACTGTAACCCTGTGCCGGTATGTATATGTATACTACACACTACATTACGTGAGCGCGGGCGAGGCGCGCGCGCACGACGTCAGAGTGGCGGCCCGGCGCGCGCTAGCTGCGCTGTACGACTGTAACCCTGTGCCGGTATGTATATGTATACTACACACTACATTACGTGAGCGCGGGCGAGGCGCGCGCGCACGACGTCAGAGTGGCGGCCCGGCGCGCGCTAGCTGCGCTGTACGACTGTAACCCTGTGCCGGTATGTATATGTATACTACACACTACATTACGTGAGCGCGGGCGAGGCGCGCGCGCACGACGTCAGAGTGGCGGCCCGGCGCGCGCTAGCTGCGCTGTACGACTGTAACCCTGTGCCGGTATGTATATGTATACTACACACTACATTACGTGAGCGCGGGCGAGGCGCGCGCGCACGACGTCAGAGTGGCGGCCCGGCGCGCGCTAGCTGCGCTGTACGACTGTAACCCTGTGCCGGTATGTATATGTATACTACACACTACATTACGTGAGCGCGGGCGAGGCGCGCGCGCACGACGTCAGAGTGGCGGCCCGGCGCGCGCTAGCTGCGCTGTACGACTGTAACCCTGTGCCGGTATGTATATGTATACTACACACTACATTACGTGAGCGCGGGCGAGGCGCGCGCGCACGACGTCAGAGTGGCGGCCCGGCGCGCGCTAGCTGCGCTGTACGACTGTAACCCTGTGCCGGTATGTATATGTATACTACACACTACATTACGTGAGCGCGGGCGAGGCGCGCGCGCACGACGTCAGAGTGGCGGCCCGGCGCGCGCTAGCTGCGCTGTACGACTGTAACCCTGTGCCGGTCAGTAACTTCTTGTGTATACGTTTATTGTAGTCTTAGCGTCCTAGCACATATAACGTAACGTAAACGGATCGTTACCGTATCAACCCGAGCCGTTCAGTATTCTTTGTATGAAACTCCTTACTGCACCGCACACTAATCAGAATCGTTACGTTTGACACCTAGGGAAAAGGCTAGGCGATGCCGATCCGTTTACGTTACGTTATATGTGCTATGACTATGACCCTTATACGTGTGAAATTGTTAACTATTTGAACTACAGTTTAATTACATACCCATTAATATGAACTAACCCTAACTAATAATAATGTTATAGCTTATATTAACCACAATTCATCATGTTAATCTCCTTGTGGTTACGGAGTAAGAATACAATATGTCACCTCCCCATCTCATCCCAGGGGTGTCGTAGAAACCGACTGAGGGACTATCCGTCAATATTATCATTACAAAATAAAAAAAAGGAAAACTTGAAATTAAACCCTATACCAATAATCCGCCTGGCCAGCGTGGTATTAGTAGGCTAAGTATCCCTCCGTCACGGGAGGAGGCCTGTCCCTGCAGTGGGACATTAATGGGCTGTTATGATGAATCATGTTAATATCCGTATAGTAATTAATAATAAGTTATAATAAAACACGAAAGTTTTGAAGTTAATATATTTGTTCAGTTCACGGCGCTAATGAGCGAATTACCTGCGGAAACACAGGCTCTAGTCAACGGAGTAGTACAACAACACGTCAGAAGAACATCTAGCAGTAAGTAGCTTATCTATACGAATATTATAAAGAGGTAAAGTTTGTGTGTTTGTGACGTTGTAGGGGGTAATCTCTGGATCTACTGAACCGATTTTAAAAATTCTTTCTGTGTTGAATAGTCCATTTATCGGCGAGTGTCATAGGCTATATAGTATCACGCTATGATTAATAGGAGTGGGGCAATAATGAAATATGTTTAAAAAAGTGACGCGTTTTTTTTTCGCCGCCTAACGAAGTGGGCACGGGTCGGCTAGTATTTTATATACTAGTTTTAATTTAAATTAAAACACCGCACAAGGTAGGCAGTACTTGGAGGAGGCATATGTTCAGCAGTGGTCGTCAATAATAGGCTGATATTTATTTATTTATTTATTTATTTATTTATTTATTTATTTATTTATTTAAGGCTTACCAACTAAAATACATACTAAGCAACTATTACAGAATATGAGAACAACAATACATGTATGATTTTAAATTACAGGTTAGCACAACATTTGTATTATCACTATTTTAATTCAGATCAACAAGGACAGCGACAACCATTAATCCATAAAAATTTTAAAAGTAAAAAGTAATGTTGAAAGTAATGTAATATGATGTAATATGATGATGAAAATACTTCATATGCTATAACTGCAAAAATACATTGATTTGAATCTAATACAACATACAATTCTTAAGCGTCAATTGTCCAGAATCTGTATAATACATAACTATCATAAATTACCGACCTCTTTGGCGTAGTGGTTATATAACATGACTGCTACGCAGAGGTGTCGGGTTCAATTCCCGCTCAATGCAAATCTTTGTGTGCATGAACATGATTGTTTGCATTGGTCTGGATGTTTTCTATGTATAATATGTATGTATTTACAATAAAAAGAATTTAAGTATGTTCATCCGTTGTCTAGTACCCATAATAAAAGCTCTGTTTAGTTTGGGACTAGATGGCGTTGTGTGAATGTGTGAGGATTATTATTTATTTATTCCCCAGCAGGCAGTGACAGTCCGCTACGTACAGTGAGCGGTTCCTCCAACACGGCGGCCGAGGACGTGTACTCCCGGATACGCAAGACCACCTCCGAGATACATACATACACTGCGCAGCATTCTAATGGTACATAATAAAAATATCAAAATATGACGAAATTAAAATATGACGAAAGCAGAATATGACAAAATCAGAATATGCCAAAAAAGCAAACTTGACAAATTCATGACCAAAGGTAGAACATGACTAAAGTCGAACATGACATCCATCTAATAACCCATCCATACTTATATTATAAATGGGAGAGCGTATCTGTCTGATTGTCTTTCTTTCACGACAAAACGGAGCGACGAATTGACGTGACGTGAAGTGGAGATAGTTGAAGGGATCGAGAGTAACATAGGCTACTTTTTGCTACCCCGAATTTAAAACAACAGTTAGCTCAAAATTTGACGGCTGCCACTCACCCCAACCAACTAGTGGTTGAGGCGTGAGGGTACACCACAGCCCGCGTAAAGTAGTAGCGGTCGTCAGAGACCAACTACTCGTCCTCAACCAAAAAAAAAATACAAAATTTCATTCTATTATGTTTAATAATTATTGAAAAATTTAAAAAAACGTTAGTCCTAAAAATCTAACTTTTGATAAAATCTTCATATAAAACGCAATTTCATAGGTAAAGACATAATATATAAAAAAATAATTTAATCTAATTGCTATGTTGTTACAGCTGACTGCGGCAACCACATGTCGAGCAAGGACTCCGGTATAAGTCAAATGTCTGACGTCACTTTATCTAACAAGGGACTCAACGGTGGCGTACCTAACGGACACTACAATGTGTAAGTTAATACTTTTCATTTATTATTACTATTCTCCGTGTGGTGACGGAGTAAGAACACAATATGTCACCACCCCATCTCATCCCATGGGTGTCGTAAAAACCGACTTAGGCACCATCCGTCAAAATATCTTTACGTAATAAAAAGAAGGAAAACTAGAAATTAAACCATATACCAATCCATATCCCTCCGTCACGGGAGGAGGCCCGTCCTTGTAGTGGACATTAATAGCCTATTATGATGTTATAATGATATCATATTACCTGCTTTGCTAACAAAGAGGTTGGTTGTGTGATCCATAAACGATTGTGTTGATAATGTATGTTCTTTGTGCCCTATAATTTCATCATCGATCCCTAATGCAGGAGTATCTATATATTTTTACTAAACTATAATATTGTCTATATGTATAACAGATATACAGTCAGGCAGTCGTCAGTCTGGCATATTGTCTATATGTACCATTATACATATTCCTTTTTTTTTAAATTGGCCTACCAAAATGACTCTATGGTGCCTGATGTTAAGCATCCAATGGAGTCCAAGAATAGCGAGCACCATGCCAGCTACAATATTTGTAGAGGCATGAATGTGTCCACTATGGCGGCTTCAGAAGATGCATTTTCACGCCTCGCTTGAAAGTACCGGGAGGATTCTTGTTCTACTTTTAGAAATAATATCTAATTATAATATTGTCTATGTGTATACAGTGATCTAGTGGGTCGTGCCGCCTCCGCGGACAGTTCTGAAGAAGCTAACAGTACGAAGGAGTCTTCACCCGTACCTGCTCATCATAGGATGGACTTTGGACAACAACATGGGTTAGTTTACATTGCAACCTACTTATATTTAACTAGCGCCCGTCCCGGCTTCGAACGGGCATTATTTTCCCGCTTTTCTGTTAAAATTTTTCCTTAATTTTCTTTGCTATAAACCTCACGAAGCCCGAGACCTTTCCAATGAATGCAAAACCGTGGAAATCGGTTCGTGCGTTCTGGAGTTATAGCGTCAGGAAGGAAAACCCGACTTATTTTTATATAGTAGAAGATTATGTGACATTGACCTATTTAGAAAATGTTCATAAATATAGTCATTAGCTATTGGGTCTTAACGTTTCTTAAGGGTCAGTCTGTTTAAAAACAAAATGATTAAATCAATCTAGTATAAAACATTATTATATCTTATGGATGTCAACTAATACTACTAAACATATACTAAACTATTTTTGACGACCTCTGTGGCGCAGTCGGTATATTACATGGCTGCTTCGCAGAGGTCTCGGGTTCGATTCCCGCTCAATGCAAATCTTTGTGTGCATGAAAAAAATTGTTTGCATTGGTCTGAGTGTTTTCTATGTATAATGTAAGTATTTACAAAAAAATAGTATATGAGTATGTTCATCCGTTGTCTTGTACCCATAGTACAAGCTTTGCTTAGTTTAGGACTAGATGGCGTTGTGTGAATGTGTGAGGAATATTTAATATTTATTCATTAATATAACTTTTATTATAATTGCAGAGAGTACAATTCAAGCAATATGGGCAGAGACAAGATACGTCCTTACGAGACTGATGAAGAGGGATACATTATAACTAAATGTAAGTATACCTCTCTATCTAATGTCGCTCCATCATTACTGAGGATCATGACTCCTCAAATCAATGAACTCATGGCCAGTGAGCTGTCTCTATCGGTTGAGTAGATTTGCTTCATCATAACAGCCCATCAATGTCCCACTGCAGGGACGGGCCTCCTCCCGCGACGGAGGGATAACTGGCCTACCAATACCACGCTGGCCAGACGGATTCGTACAGGGTTTAATTTCAAGTTTTCCTTCTTTTTACTTTGTGACGATAATATTTACGGTTAAGTTATTGTTAATTCAATTATTTTACTTTCAAACATAATTACTTGAAATCTTATATCTACAACAAGTTCAACATATGTTTATTCCCTTAGGTGGTCTCCGCGAGGGCGAAGTCCTAGAAGCTTTATGCAAGCTGGACGTGGAGCGCGCGCCCCCCGAGCTGTGGGAGAAGCTGCTGCTAGCTACTCATGAGCTACTCAAGTACGGGGACTGCAGGAAACCGCAGGAATACTTCAAGTGAGGACACTACTTATTTATTTGCTTTTTTAACGTGGTAAACCTTTTAGAGGCCTTTAGTTAACCTCCTGGGGCCCAGAACATTTTTTTTTAAATTATGAAATATATATTTTTTTAGACATTTCATATTTTTCAAACCGAAACAACTTTGTTCATGCGTACATTATTCAGTTTCGATAACTTTTTTCGTAAAACAAGTAAAAATATTTTATTATTATAATATCTAAAAATGTACAATTCTTATGTTTTAATTAAAAGTTGGTGTCGATGGATAGATTTCACGCAAAAACGACTGAATGGATTTTGATGAAATTTGGAATATAGGTAGTTTAGGGTGTAGAGTACATTAAATTTAAGCTACGTATACAACTCGGGTGAAGCTGCGGGCATCAGCTAGTCTATACTAATATTATAAAGAGGTAAAGTTTGTGTGTTTGTGACGTTGTAGGGGGTAATCTCTGGATCTACTGAACCGATTTTAAAAATTCTTTCTGTGTTAAATACACTATTTATCGTGAAGTGTCATAGGCTATATAATATCACGCTATGACTGATAGGAGTGGAGCAGTAATTGACGCGTTTTTTTTCATTGCACAACGAAGTGGGCACGGGTCAGCTAGTCATTTATATAATATGGTAATGTTAATATTTAATTGATTATTACAGAAACATAGTGCGCGTGGCGTTGGCTGCGCTATCGACTGAAGAGAACTCCGGTGATAAAGAAAATTCTGAAAACGCTACGAACGCGCAACAAACTTCAGGTATATATCGTTTTAATTATCGTTATATCATACCGCACAAGGTGGTAATATTTATTATTGGCTGATTATGATGATGATGATATCATACTAAATAATCCTCATAGTGACGGAGTAAGAATACAATATATCACCAGCCCATCTCATCCCATGGGTGTCGTAAAAACCGACTAAGGGAATAACCGTCAATATTATCTTTACGTAATAAAAAGAAGAAAGGTTGCTTGTTGTAGTCGCAGTATAGTGCCAAGCAGGGACCAATTTCTGGACAAGTATGGCGAGCATACTGGTCACTATATCTTTCACTTACTGTTGATGAGTGGTACACTGTGCAAAACATTTGTGTTAACTTCATAAAACCTTTTTTTTTTGTGTATTATGTGTTTGATGTTTGTCATTGTCAATGAGACTAGACTCCACGACACAGGGAATCCTAGTGTGGGGCCAATGTATTTTGCTTTTTAGTACAATAAATTGTTTTTATTGTGTAGTCCTGAAATAAATTAATTAATAATCCCCACACATCGCCACCTAGTCGCAAACTAAGCAAAGCTTGTATTATGAGTACTAGACAACGGATATACATACTTAAATACTTTTTTTGTATACATAATAATAAAATACGTCATACATACATATTATACATAGAAAACACTCAGACAAATGCAAACAATCATGTTCATGCATACATAGATTTGCATTGAGCTGGAATCGAACGCGAGACCTCTGCGTAGCAGTCATGTTATATACCGACTGCGCCACAAAGGTCGTTAAATATTTTTTCTTGTCTCATTTGTATACGTTTATTCCAGGTTGGGGTACAGCGAACGAGCGTGCAGCGGCGGAAGCAGTAAAAGTGCTCATCTGGCTCTGCAGGAGGCCGGAGACGCGTCCTCAGTGGCAGGAGTACTTCGACCTGATCCTGCTCAAGCTCATACAGGCCTACGAGGGACTCAACAAGGAGCTGATACGCGCTGTGGAGGCCGGCATGCCGCATGTCGCTAATGCTTTACCTGCTCATCAGGTATGTGCTACTTACAGGCCTGGTTGTTTGGCCTTTTGGTAGTTTTGCCTTGGTGTGTGATGGAGTCTTGAAACGATGGTTAAGTGGTTCAACTTCCCTCAACCGTAAATGGCTGGGGTGAAAAGATAACTGGCATTAATCAAGACGTTAAGATGAGAACTGACAGGCTCAATAAACTATTTATGAAGGAGCAATATAAATGTCAGGATAAGTGTCGTAGCACACATATAAAACGTAATGGGTTCGTCACCGTGTCAACTCGAGCCGTTCAGTATTATTTGTATGAAATTCCTTACTGCAACTCACACTATACTATTTTTCAGATCTTATGGGTACGGTGACGTTTAGTATTTGTCATTACTAGAGATGTAGTAACACTAAAATCGTTTTTAAAAATACCGATTCTATATCTAACCGATATACTTTACAAACAAGAATAAATCGATTATAGATACAAAATAAGAAACTAATCATTTTTTAAATATTTATTAATTATGCCGAATCAATGCGTGATTCATCTGATGAACAGCTTGATGAATTACTTAATTCATCACTTACTTGACATGATAAGTGAAAATCTACTGAATTGTCTAATCTGATGTCTCTTCCTCTCACAGTCATGAAGTATTAGATTTTTGTTTTTTCCAATCATCGGCAGTTACGTGGTCACAGGTCACAGGCCTCTTTTAATAATGACATCATCAAGATTTTATCGCTATGACGTACGAATCCCGCCAAAAAAAAAACTTGCGGCCTATCCTCGTAAAAACTAATATTGAGTTATAAGCAGAGGTCGGAATTAGGTAGAGTTATTCATGTACTTACACTGATTTCATACAGCGAAAGAATAAAGTGGATATGCTACAAATCCCGGGATTAATTAAAAAAATAGAAAAATATCCCACGATTTAAATAAAAAGTTACATATTTACTTTTACACACTTTAAACTACTTACTGCACGCGCGACGTTGCCACACTTACATCAATGACATCGGATGCTCGAAGTTGCAAAATTTGAACAAAAGGAAACAATAGCGGTAATGCGGAACACTGAGATTGTATCTCTTTCTAACGCATTCAAACTATATCTTAGCAATAAATCGGTTTATTGACACAGCTCATTCGCTTACCTCGGTTCGTCGAATGCGCACACGTGTTTACTATTGTGTTTTGTGTGGTGAATCCTGTTTGACCCTGGATTGTTTACTGGATTCTGGACTCTACTTAATACGACTATTTCGGCACGCATTAACGGACTTTGATTTGGCCTTACTGTATTGGACGATTGGATATTTGAAGTTGGTGATATACTTGGTAAGTTTATTGTTCATATTTATATTAAATGTCCTTTACATTAGATTTTCCCAATGTAGAATGTTTGTTATATTGTCATAAAATCGGTGTTGTTTAACTCAAGATGTTCTTTGATACAATTAAAATAAAGTAGCAATGATTTCAAATGCTACTGAAGAAGCTTAACATACGGGACTCTTTTTTTTATTGCTTTAATTGACTATATGGTTAACGATTGGAATTAATTTTTCTGGTAATCTTTTACAGATTTTCTTTTTAGGTTTAAACTGATTAATTATTAATTAATGTGTTTATGTGATTATTACGGAAACCTGTCCTACTCGAGCGTTCTTGTATGTACTTCTGGAACAAGCGTTTATAGTATTTATATTAAATAGTGACAATTACTACATATCGAATGGGAAAAAACGTTTATAATAGGACGAATATCCCTTTGACCACTTACATTAAGGTGAAGAGTACGCAGAACTAGCGTCACTAATTTATTTCTTTACGTAACTCCTAAATCAGCTCAATTTTCAGTAATTGAAAGCCCAGTGGCACCAGAAAACATATCTAAAGTTTAATAAAACTCTATATACAATTTTTCGATTTGTATTTTATCCACAAAACAGGTTTACGCCCAAAGTAGCTTCTTTCCCCAAAGACTGAGCGAAAAGGAGTGTACAGTGAATCAATAAGCATTATTTATCGGTGTTTTTTAGTGCCCTTGCGCTTACTAAGTAGAAGCAGACACTTTAAATTTATACGTAATGTATGTTACTATAGTTGCTATAACAATAAATCTATATCTAAATATATAAAAATGAAACCCGTTTTCCGTTTTCACGGCATCACGCGTGAACGGCTGGACCGATTTCACTAATTCTTTTTTTGTTGTATTTGTACTTATTATTAGGAGAAGGTTCTTAGGTAGGTGTAGGGTAGGTTGTTGGGTAAGGGCAGGACAACGCGTGAACGAAGTCGCGCCGGGCCAACTAGTATAGTATAAAACAAAGTACCTACGCTTCCCGCCGTCTGTCTCTTTGTATGAATTTATGCACGCTTAGATCTTTTAAACTACGCAACTGTTGTGACCTATCTCTCACATACTTACAAACACATGCATACGGTTTTCTAAGATTGACTATTATTTTGCTCCAGATTAAAAATATTACCATGGCGCAGAGTTCAATCAAAGAAGCCACCATCAACAAGTGGATCAAAGATAATCCGGAGCTATTTTACGACCATGCAAGTGGATTAATTTACTGTTCCAAATGCGAAGCACATTTGAGTGCGACTCGTCAGAGTAACGTCAAAAGACATGTAGAAGGAGCAGTACATAAAGGCACGAAGAAAGAGCGCCACATTCCTTTAGAATTTTACTTCGACTTAATCGAATTTATGATTCTTTGTAACATACCGTGGTCCCAACTGAGCAACAACGCATTTAAAACATTTTTTCAAAAGTACATTTGTTGCAATTGCAAAAATATTACTCTACCTAGTGAATCCTTATTGAGAAAAGTTTACCTGGATCAGCTTTTTAAAATCAAAATACAAGAGATGCAAAGTAAGATTGTAGATAAAAAGCTATGGCTTTCAGTAGACGAAACTACGGATTTCTTAGGACGAGCTGTGGTACATTTGTTGGTGAGACCATTAGAACTTAGTAGGAACCATCGGCCTTACTTAGTGGCATGTAAAATGCTAGACACTGTAAATGGAACAACGATATCACAATTTGTTCAAGATTCTTTAAAAAATATGTGGGGAAGTTCATTTGAGAGCAAACTAGATAACGTTAGAATGTTATGTACAGACAGTGTGGCATACATGATATCAGCTGGTAGAATGTTAAAATCAACTTTTCCTAAAATGTTGCATTTCACATGTTTAGCCCATGCTCTAAATCTTGTTGCGGGGCAGATTAGAAAGGAGAATCCTAATGTCGATAGTTTAATTTCAAATTTGAAAAAAGTTTTTTTGAAGGCACCAAAAAGAATTAAAATCTTTAAAGAAATGTGTCCGGATTTACCTTTACCTCCTGCACCTGTAATTACCAGATGGGGTACTTGGCTTGATGCAGCATTTTATTACGCTAAGCATTTCGATGAAATTAAATCTGTATTGTCGGTGCTGAATGGTCAAGAGGCAAAATCAATAGAGAATAGTTTAAACATTTTTAATAATAACGACAACATTAAAGATGATTTGTCTCACGAGACAAATCATCATTTTATAATTGAAAATTTTTCGTAAATACGAGTATTTACGAAAATTTTTCAATTATACCAACAGCTTTGACATCTCTTCAGAAATCCGATCTTTCTCTAATGGAATCATTTGAAATATTTGATGCAGTGAGATTAGCTTTGATATGGGCAAATTGCGAGAGCTTAAAAGATAAAATGGAAAAAGTCATGGATAGGAATCCTGATTTGGACATTATCAGAAATATAGCAGAAAAAATTTCTTCCTGCACTAATGATGACGAGGAGGAGGAATTGTATAAATTTGCTAACCTCACCTCAGTTGACGTAGAGCGATCTTTTTCAATGTACAAATGGATTTTAGACGTTCGGAGAAATTCATTGAAGCCAGAAAATATTGAAAAGCTAATGGTCATATATTTTAATTCTCACAAAAGTTATACAGAGTCGGAAGCGAACACTTCAAATTTTACTGGTAATGAATCTGACAAGGAAAATGATTCCGATGGGCCGTTTGAATAAGGAAAACTTCCCGAAATAGGCTTATGAGAATTTGCTTAAGACTATTAATAATTTGTATTGTAAATTAATGTAAACTAATAAAAACTGTATGTTAATAAATTATCTTTGTTTTATTGGTCTAATTCTGAGGTTTTTATTATTATTTATTTGTTTGTTGGCCACACGGGATTGTCCATTAGAAATCCCGGGATTATTCATCAGAAATCCCGGGAAGGTCCACATTCAAAGTCAAAGTCAAAGTCAAATAGCTTTATTCACTTAGGTTACAAAGTAACACATGCAAATCGTTATACATGTAGTAGAATAGTATAGAGAAAAATGTCTGCCAAACTACTACCACTTTCGCAGACGACTATAGTAGAGCTCTGAGAAGAATGTGGCCAAGAAACTCAGGCCACTCTTTTCAAAAATAATAATTTGACTTTGTTACAATTACCAACAGCAGCGTGAAGAATGATGTGTGCAAGCAAATCTTACATGCATAGCAATTTAAAGTTTAATTGATAAAAAAAATTTCATTGTTAATAAATTGATTTAAAAAAGCTTTAATTGCATGGCACGTTCATCAGTCATCTCGTCACTGCGATATCCGACAGAAATTAACACACAAGCATTTGTGTCGTCAAGTTGATTTTGTTAATCTTTAAGTAGTTGAGAATGGAATAGAATACCATTTAGATAATATAATTAAATACATTTACAAATGCAAGTGAAGTATTTCTATCGTTACAATAACAAATAAAACTGTAAAAGAAAGTAATAAGGTAGTAACATAACATCCGCACAACTACCTAGGTTAAGCCACAATCTACACCATGGAACAAGCAACATGAAATCACGATAATTGAAATCTAAGCCCATGAGTTTTTGTCATTAATATAATCGTTTATTGTATAATAGCCTTTCGATAATAGCTGATTTTTTACAAATGCTTTAAAGTTTAGTAAAGGTAGATCCATTACATGCTTAGGCAGTTTATTGAATAAACGTATACCGAGTCCCGCAAAAGTGTTATGTACCTTATGTAGGCGATGTTGTGGACCAATCAACTTATGCCTATTCCTCGTACCAATGCTATGAATGTCGCCATTTCTATCATACTGTTCAATATTTTGCTTAATATATATTATATTAGCATATATATATTGTGAAGCAACTGTTAAAATACCTATTTCCTTAAAACGATCTCTCAATGAAACATTCGATTCAAGATTGTAAATAGCTCGAACTGCACGCTTCTGAAGAATAAAAATAGATTCGATGTCTGCAGCCCTACCCCACAAAAGAACACCATAGGACATTAAGCTGTGAAAGTAACTAAAGTATACCAATCTTGCTGTCTCTATATTCGTTAGCTGCCTCACTTTTTTAACTGCATAAGCAGCTGAACTTAGTTTTCCTGCTAGAGCTAATATATGAGCACCCCATTGCAGCTTACTATCCAACGTTATTCCTAAAAATACAGTAGTGTCTACAAAACGAAGGACCTCACCGTTTAAAATCAGATTATTACTAAGGCTTTTAACATTGGGCATAGAGAATTTTAAGCATTTTGTTTTGGCAGCATTTAAAAGCAAATTGTTAGCAGTAAACCAGTTCAGGACTTGTGCGAGAGATTCGTTAACTTCATCTAAATTAGTTTGCTTACGGTTTACTTTGAAAACGAGTGAAGTATCATCTGCAAATAAAACAATGTCGCACAAACCCTGAGCAAGAAACGGCAAGTCATTGACATAAACTAAAAATAGAAACGGACCTAGAATGGATCCTTGAGGCACGCCCATACTTGGCGGAAGACCAGAGGACCTACTACCATTTACTTCGACATACTGAACCCTATTGCTTAAATACGAAGATAATAAATCAAGAGAAGCATCCCTAATTCCATAATGTCTAAGCTTGCACAGAAGTGTCCCATGATCAACGCAGTCAAAAGCTTTAGAAAGATCACAGAAGACGCCTATTGCATCCATAGAATTTTCCCAAGCATCATAGATATATTTCAGAAGAGAAACACCCGCATCAATCGTTGAGCTACCCTTCCTAAAACCGTATTGCTGCCTATGAAAAATATTATTTAAATGAAAGTGACTCTCCAATTGGCATAAGATAATTTTCTCATAGATTTTACTAATCACAGGTAGTATTGAAATTGGTCTAAAGTTACCAGGGTCGCTTTTTGATCCATTCTTGAACAAAGGAATAATCTTACTGTGTTTCATTAGATAAGGAAATACACCTATGGCAATACACTTATTAAATATAATAGATAAATGTGGAGATATATTAAATATAATACCCTGAAGAAGCTTGACAGACATACCCCATAAATCAGCAGATTTCTTGGAATTGAGACTTTTGAAAGCTTTTACGATATCATTATGGTTAATAGACCTAAAACTGAAGCGGTTCTTACATTCAATTACTTTATCTTTTAGTAAAAATTCTGCTTGGTTTGGAGAGGAATTTAAGGAGGTTGTTGTATGAATAGGAACATTGACAAAGTAATTATTAAAAGCATGTGCAATGTCAGCATTATTGGTGAGAACCTTATCTTGAGTTTTTAGTACATAATTAGTATCACGAATTTTCATCCGGCCGGTCTCTGCATTAATAATGTCCCATGTACTTTTAATTTTGTTGTTTGATTCCTTTATCTTATTACTCAAATAAGAAGACTTTGCTATGGCACAAGCCCTCTTAAAAGTTTTCGAGTAGTTCCTGACATATTGAATGAAATCTGGTTGAGTATTATATTGTTTCATACCATACAATTCATACAAGCGAGCTCTACTTTTATATATACCTGTTGTTGCCCAATCACAGAATTTAGTTTTAGAGTTACTAACAAAAGTCTTAGTTTTAAAAATATTATCATATTCAAGCTTGATAATGTCTAATAAATCTTTATAAATATCATCTGGGCTATACTGATTAAGATTAATTCTAGTCACTTTGATTGCAACATTATCACTAAATTGATTCAGGCGGTTTATGGTAATTGGCCTGCATGTGATTTTGTTCTCTGTGGGAGTAGTAATAGATGGAAATACTACCCTTTGCCCACAGTGGTCAGATGTTAAATCACTTAAGATATCCTTATTAACATATTCACAGTTGCAAAATACATTATCTAAGCATGTAGCAGAATGAGATGTAATCCTAGTGGCTTCTTTAAATAAAAACTGTAAATTATAAGACTGAAACAAACAAATTAATCTAGCACTAGTTGAAGATTTTTCAAGTGATTTTTCAAGAGATTTCGACTGTGCGCTCGATAGAAAGATTTGCTATGTCTTTTCTTTCTTTAAATATCAACATTTCGATGCAAGTACATAAATAACTCTACCTAA
The DNA here is from genome assembly GCA_905475405.1 of Schrankia costaestrigalis. Taxonomy (NCBI): domain Eukaryota; kingdom Metazoa; phylum Arthropoda; class Insecta; order Lepidoptera; family Erebidae; genus Schrankia; species Schrankia costaestrigalis. The sequence goes on along the minus strand of FR997853.1, from coordinate 9,878,096 downwards.
TTCCGACCTCTGGTTATAAGACAACTGAAATTATTATATTAATTTCTATGATAAAAAAAAATTTAATCGATTTAATCAATTTTATAAAAAACCATTCGATTTTAACAATTTTATTGTGTCAATCACTATTGAAATTCGTTCCGAGTCGCGCATACGATTTTAAAATTTATATGTTTATATTTTACATATTAATACAAATACAAATAATCTTTATTCGTCAAACACAGGTTATATAAGCATGTTACAAAATATGAAAAGTGTCTCCGTGTTTTGCCAATATCGGCGTACAAACATAAAATTTCAAGTCAATGTACAGTCAAGGAATTTGATTCGCGTACCGTCTTAAGTCTAAATTGCTAATGACAATCGATATTGATAAGGACTATCTTTCTTCGCAACGCTAAAATGACGTCAGTGTCGTAGTATGACATGCTTGTTTACCGAGTTCTTCCGAGCCAATTCAGAGTTCAGCGTTTGACATCTTTCGAGAACAAAGCTTGACCATAGATATAATTAGTGTTTGACAAACGACAAAGAGGGAGGCTAGACGTAACAAAAACAGGTAGGTTTAGCGTAACGAACATTATTTATTATCTGTGTTATCACAGGTTACTTGAACATATTAGATTGACATTGAGATGAGATCGATGGCACTGGGCGGTCCGTATTGTCCCGCCATTAAGTTTGATATTTTCGGAAATATTTAAAAACTAATTACTACGTTATAAAATAAACAACAGAAATTTAATTCATAGTACTTTTAATATCTAGTATAAGCACCCATACTGTCGTACACAGCTTGGAGCCGGGCCGGCATCGAGTCTACAATTCGACAACAAATGTCTGAACCACGCAACGATTCCCATACTACGTTACAATGCTCCACCAAAGCTTCTTTCGTCCTTTCTTGACCATTTTCCCACATTTGCACTATAATACCCCAAATATTTTCGATTGGGTTTAAATCGGGTGATTTGCTGGGCCAAGGAATTTCAATGATATCGGGATGTTGGCGAAACCAATTTTTGGTGATTCTTGCCTTATGTATCGGACAATTATCGTGAACGAATTGTATATTGGGAACTTCTTCTTGTGGATAAACGTTTCGCACAGTAGGTAACATGACTTTATCCATTATCTCCACATAGTCTATGGCATTGGCTCGCGAAGGCATCTGGGCAAGCTCTCCGACCCCCGCAGACGATATCCACCCCCACATATTTACAGTTATGCGACCTGACTCTCTGTTCGGGACAACATGTTCTTCTGCATACCGCGTCCTGTCATACCTCCATAAACTCAAACGTCCGTCTTGTGAAGAACGAAAGGTTTTTTCATCTGCAAATATCACAGTGCTCCAATCAAAATGCAGATATCTGAGTGCAAATTCAGCTCTTGCAGTTTTGTTTGCTGTAGTTAATGCTATTTTTCTCGCGTGTCGCCTGTGGTGAATTCCAATACCGTGAAGATAATTTCGAACAGTGCGTAAGCAAACGTCAAACCGATCAGCGAAATATCTTGTTGGCGTAAAAGGATGTTCTTCATAACGCTGTTGAATCTCCAAAATTTGTTCAGCCGTTAGACGTCGTGAACCGTGGTTGAAACGGCGGCGATCTTCTGTATGGCCTTCTTCTCCAAATCGCGTAATCCATAGTCTCACATTTGTTCTGCATATATTTAATAACCGAGCTATGTCACGAATGCCGTGGCCCTGCTCATGCAATGTAATGATTTGACTTCTCCGTTCTGTATTATTTCTTCGATGCATTTTTAAAATTTAACGTATAACAATTTTTATTGTAAAATTTTAAGTTTTACAATAGCTTGACATTGAACTGTGTCAAAAAGTTGACATCGCCAAAAAAATTTTTTTTTTCTATTTATTAGACGAAACTACAAATAGGTTAGTATTCAGAGAAGACACTTTGATATTGTAAAATTAATCTAACACACATTATCTAAGGTTGAAGTTTGCAGAACTTTCACCCGAACATACGTCATCATTAAAATGTAAAACAATTTTCCCTTATTTAAACGAATATAAACCTTACGATATGTTAATGGTTTAAACAATAAATCATTGAAATGGTACGTGAATCAAATTCCTTGACTGTACATAATAAAAATCAAATTAAATTAAAATAACATTATCAATCAATAAATCAAATTGTAGAATAAAAAATAAAAAACATCACCAATCATTAAAATAAATTAAAAATAGTTTGTAAATAAAAATGTCAATAAGAAATACACAATTAATAATACAGTTAAAATTAACATAAATTGCTATAATTTGAATGATATGTATTGCTATAATTTGATAAATTGCTATATACAAATAAAAATGTTAAAAAAAAAAGTCAATTAGTATTGAATAAAATAGAAATATTAAATTATGTTCTTATCTTTTAAAAAATCATCAACACTATAGTAACATTTGTTAATAAGAATGTTTTTAATTCTTTTTCTAAAAGACTCAAGAGGCAACGACTTAATCTCATTGGGAATCCTATTATAAATGAGTATTATTAGGGTTGAAGATGGAATATAAAACAAATATTTCATATAATTTAATTATATATAAACGTCTAAATAATATTTTTAATTTTTTATCAGTTCGGATTCATAAATTGATAGCTTTTATTTTTAAATTCTACAAAAGTAAACTAAGTAACATGGAAAAGATCAAATGTCACCGTACCTTTCCTGTCTGTTATAGACTATAATCGTTATTGTAACGTAATCTGATTTTTGACGTATGACACTGAAGAAAAAGGCGAGGCGGTGTCGATCCGTTTACGTTTTGATATTTGAGCTACGACCCTAAGGCGGATCTCTTCCAATAATGGAATGAAACTTCTTACTAATTATGCCACTGGCCAGCTGAGTCATTGTAAGGTTTTACGTATTTTTTTCTTTCTAAGTTTACCTTTTTATTGAGTTTGTTTCGAAGACATCCATGGTTACTAAAATAATTATTTTGATAAGATATAATCCAAGCAACTATTTATCGCTAGATAATATTTAAATGTGGAGTTATTTCATAAATACATCATGTATAGTAAATGATACATGGAATTTATATAAACTCCAATATTAATGCTAGAAAACAACCCAGTCCCTATAATGTAGATTCATATTCATATTCATATTCATATTCATTTAATCCATTGCAAACATAGGTAAGTATAACATTGGTGATTAAAATATATAAGTCCTCCATGTTTTGCCATTACATGGGCATGCAAAATTTGCTTATAAACTAATTACATACTTAAATTCTAACAATTTTTCAATTTAATTAAAATAGATATTAATGTGACAGTTTTGGAAAATTTGTATTGTTGAATGTCAAAAATTAAATAGAATTAAATAACAATAATAGTTGGGATGTCAGAACTTAAAATAAGAGTAAGCAAATTAAATAAAAAATATGTTATGCAAATCTCAATTTCCATATGGGTTACCTTCTAAGTACTCTTTAACACTGTAAAATGCTTTTGCTGTTAAGAATTCTTTCAATTTAACTTTAAATAAATGTAGGTCATCAATTTCAGCAATGCAATCAGGTAGTTTATTGTAGATCTTGGATGTCATACATAATATATTAGAGTTCATTAGAGCAGATTTACTAGTGGCATGTTGAATTTTGTTTTTGTACCTAAGACTGCGCATACAGTTAAACTTAGAGAAGTTACTTTTTACAAATACTGCTACTTCAAATATATATATACAGGGTAGTGTTAAGATATTTAATTTCTTAAAGTAAGGTTGACAACTATCTGTTTTTTTAAGTTTGCAAATCGCTCGCATACACCTCTTTTGGGCCAAGAAAGCAGTATCACAATCAGTTGAGTTGCCCCAAAATATCACACCATATCTCAGTGTGGATGCTACATATGCATGGTAGGCGGTTACAGCAGTGGTGTAGTCTACTGTCTTTGATAGGTTATGAAGCATATAAGAATATGTATTTAGCTTCAGACAAACAGATTCCACATGCGCCTTCCAATTTAAGTTCTGGTCTACATACAAGCCCAGAAATCTTGACACTTTAATCTCATTGATTTTATTATTATTGTAGTTTATGTCAATATTTATGTTAGGTTGTGTTCTATTTCTAAATATCATAACATTTGTCTTATCTATATTCATTACAAGGTTGTTGTCTTTAAGCCAATGGACTATGTTTACTACAGCTATGTTCATTTCTTTTTCGAGTAAGTCATAGGTTTTATTAGAGAAAATTGCAGTACTGTCGTCTGCAAAAAGAATCATGGGTGCTTGTATTACTTTGGGGAAGTCATTGTAATAAATCAAAAATAGCAACGGACCCAGAATACTACCTTGAGGTACTCCATACAATACAGTTCTAGATTCAGATTGTACTACCATTTCCTGTTTCCTAATTGGGTCAAATCTTCTAATGAAAGTTGTTTGCTGTCGGTTGGTTAGATATGATGAAATAAGGTCAAGTGCATTACCTCTAATACCACATGAATGAAGTTTATTTAACAGTGTTTCATGATTAACATAATCGAACGCCTTGCTTAGGTCCATATACAAAGCACAGACTGGTATTTTGTTGTCGATGTTAAACATGACCTTTTCTAAGAAATTGTAAATTGCCATGTTAATGTTTTTATTTTTCCTAAAGCCCATTTGTTCGTTTGCAAAGATGTTATATTTTTCTAGAAAATGATAAAAATTATTATACATGATTTTCTCTAGGACCTTAGAGAACACTGGTATTAATGCTATTGGTCGGTAACATGACATATCCTCTCTATCACTTTTTTTGAAAATAGGTTTAATGATTGTTGTTTTAAGTACTTGTGGAAAACAGCCATTACACAGACAAAGATTGAAGATATGACTGAGGACTGGGCATATCACAACACTAACATACTTTAGAATACTGGTTGTTATATCATCATATCCTGAGCTAGAGGTATTTCTGAGGGACTGTATTATTCGGTAGATGTCAAGAGGTGAAACGGGATTAATAAATATAGTGTTCTGTGTATATGTCAAACTAGGCTTACTATTACAATCTTTATTTAATATCAGAGGCTTTACTTGGTCAATATAGAAATTATTAAAACTGTTGGCTATGGCAGTGGTGTTTGTTAATGTTTCGCCATTGACTTTAATTTGTGTGATATAATCTCTAGGGTATTTCTGTTTGTTTTTATTAATAACATCCCAAGTAGCTTTGGATTTATTGGAGGCTGTCTCAATGTGGTACATATTTTGACTCTTTTGAGTCTTTTTTATTATTCTACGTAGTCGCTGTGAGTAAGTTATATGTTTAGCTTGATCAGACTTACATTTTGTTTTTCTGTAATTCCACAATAAAACCCGGCACCGCTTAGAACAATTTCGTAGCCCCTTACTCATCCATTTTGGCCTCCTTTTAGAAAACATTTTAATTTTCCTTATAGGAAAACATAAATTATAAAATAGACCAAAAAGTTCATGGAAACTATTGAAAGCACTCTCAGCATTCTGATTATTGTATATGTCATTGAAAGAGAGTGACTCCAAACAATTCTTAAAATTCTGCTTATTTTCAAGTGAATAGTCTCTTTTTGTAATGTACCAATACCTGAGTTCACCAAAATATTTAACTGGACATGATAACAACTGTGCTGTGTGGTCAGAGAGGCCTAAGTCTACAATTTCACTCTTACTGCCACTTATGTTATGCATAAAATGATCAATGCAAGTGGTACTTGCTAAACGTGTGGGAGATGTTATAGCTAACTTCAGATTAAACTCACGCATCATATATTTATAGGTATTCGTCGTTTTATTATTTTTTAGGATATCTATGTTGAAGTCCCCACAAATTACTATTTTTTTAGACTTTTGTGATAAAAAACTTAAAATACTATGTAGTTTATCAAAGAAAACCTCCAGTTCTTCTAGTATTTGCTTTGGTGGGCGATAAATACAAACAATACAAATGTTATGATCAAGCAACTCAATAGCACTACACTCAATGATATTTAAGACTGTAAACCTACCTATACTTTCTATTTCTCTAAACCTAAGTCCCTGTTTCACAAGTACACATGAACCCCCATGCCTATTCTTTCTGAAACAGGCTGAGGCAAGTTTAAAGGAGTGAATGTTCAGTAAAAATCTGTCCTGACATACCATGTTGTGCTCTGAAACACATATTACTTTTACTTCAATTTGCTTATCGCGTAAATAATCAAGATGAACACTTAACACATCTTGTTTTCTGAGTAAACCGTTAACATTTTGATGCAAAATTGATATTACCTCATGTTTACAAATGTTCTGTGACTGTGGGGATATTATCGTTGATTTGTTGCTTTGACAGTCTTGACGTACGAAAAAATGTATTTTTATATTGTGTACTATCAATGTCAATGTTGCCTACACAATTAATTGATTCTGTTTGTGTCTCTTTGTTACATTGAACCGATTGTAACCGTTCTCGGTAAAAAGAGTAAGTACGAGCATTGTGCAGACTTAAAATTTGTCTTAATAATAAACGACTCAGATTTACAGCAAAATAGAATCCGCGAGACAAGCTTTGGCTATAATTCATATCAATATAATTTACATGATTAAAGGAATTACATATAAATTGAAGTTCGTAGTTAATCTTTTTTTCATTCAAGTATTTGTTATATGGTATTTCAGATACAATTATGTTCGTATTGTTAACAGTTTTGCACCAGTTCTCTAAGCTGTACGTAAATTCCCTTGGGTAACAGTCATTTGTTCCCCCTAGAATAACAATGTAATCGTTCATAGTTAGGTCGGAGACCGAGTCCTTTTGGATGTTGAGTACGTCTGATAACCTTGCCTGACTTTTCCAGAAGCAAGTCACTTTGTATCCCGGTCCAAGTAATTTTTGTAGCATTTGGCGTACCTTCCATCCTTGCTGATCTGCAAGTATGACCACGCGTTTCACGTCGGCTTCATCTCTGTCAGATGATGTGTTTCGCAAAACAGTGTCGTCCCTGGTGAGATTATCTTCTCGTTTTTGGCCATTCCTTTCCCTCGTGATGGTTTCGCTTGTGCTGTGTTGATTCGCTATAATGTTGGTAGAATTGTTTGGTGTACTTATGCCGAGTTCTAAAGTATTTTGTTTTTCAGAAGTATTCACAATAGATGATATTAAAGTATTATTTAGTATTTTTCTTACAAGTTGTGAAGTATAATTGTACGTCCACTATAGTCTTTATCAGACAGGAAAGGTACGGTGACATTTGATCTTTTCCATGTTACTTAGTTTGCTTTTGTAGAATTTAAAAATAAAAGCTATCAATTTATGAATCCGAACTGATAAAAAATTAAAAATATTATTTAGACGTTTATATATAATTAAATTATATGAAATATTTGTTTTATATTCCATCTTCAACCCTAATATGTAAAATATAAACATATAAATTTTAAAATCGTATGCGCGACTCGGAACGAATGTCAATAGAGATTGACACAATAAAATTGTTAAAATCGAATGGTTTTTAAAAAAAATTATTAAATCGATTTTTTTTTTTATAATCATAGAAATTAATATAATAATTTCAGTTGTCTTATAACTCAATATTAGTTTTTACGAGGATAGGCCGCAAGTTTTTTTTTTTGGCGGGATTCGTACGATAGCGGTAAAATCTTGATGATGTCATTATTAAAAGAGGCCTGTGACCTGTGACCACGTAACTGCCGATGATTGGAAAAAACAAAAATCTAATACTTCATGACTGTGAGAGGAAGAGACATCAAATTAGACAATTCAGTAGATTTTCACTTATCATGTCAAGTAAGTGATGAATTAAGTAATTCATCAAGCTGTTCATCAGATGAATCACGCATTGATTCGGCATAATTAATAAATATTTAAAAAAAGATTACTTTCTTATTTTGTACCCATAATCGATTTATTCTTGTTTGTAAATTATATCGGTTAGATATAGAATCGGTATTTTTAAAAACGATATTAGTGTTACTACATCTCTAGTAATGACAAATACTAAACGTCACCGTACCCATAAGATCTGATAAATAGTATAACATCACGCTATTCTCGTACAGGTGCTAGCACTACTGAAGCCAGTACTACGCACGCACGGCTACCCCACGTCCCTGTGCGCGCTCAAGCTCGCCGCCGAAGTCGCGAAGGCGAAGCCCCACGAGCTCACCGACGACATCGTCGAGCATCTCATGAAGAGTGTTGGACAGGTGAATATATACAGTAGAACCTCGATAAGTAAAAGTCCAAGGGAAACACAAAATATTTTGAGTTATCGAGGTTTTTAGTTGTCGAGGTTTTTAATTACCAAGGGTTAAGGTTAATATGTATAGAGGTAAGTATGTACTGTGTATGTATGAACCCTAGTAACTATTTTCCGCCACCGCAAAGCTTTAAAGAGTTTCGAAGAAGCAAACAATAGGTGACATATGTATTGTTTACGTTATCAATTTAATTATGTAGTGAACACGTGCAAGCCATAAATACCGAAATCTTTTGTCTTGCACACTCATTCAAAATGACTCATTGATAATCAATTTTATGTTATAGAGGTTGTGGAAACATTTCTTTTAGTTACTGAGGGCCAATACAGAGATTACTTATTTGACTTATCGAGGTTGCGAATTTTGAGTTATAGAGGTTTGGGCTCTGAAGGGAAGGGAACATATTATTTTTTTAAGTTATAGAGGTTTTTGAGTTACCGAGGTTTGAGTTATCGAGGTTCTACTGTAATTACTAATTTAGGTGTAATTGTAAGTCTGGAACTTTAAACGTTTCGTCGAACCATACAATGTCTCGAAAAAAAGAAGGACAAAAAATGTTGTTACTCGACACAGGATACGAACCTGGCTGCTTCTTCGAACTTTACGCGTCCGCGTAGCCACCCGAATCTCTTTAACAAAATTAGACCGTTGCTTTTTATGGATCCAATTCGGTATGTAAAGTAAAAGTTCGAATCCAAAACCATTTAGAGATTTTAGATCGTAGTAAGGGATAAAATCATATTTTTAGCGCAAAAAAACGCAAAATTGTGTTCATTTTTACAATTGTAATTTTTTTTTTTTTTTTAATAAATCTTTTATTTTACTAATTATTTACTTAGTCTTTCATTTGACCTTTGAATGACGTCATGCGTCCAGCTGAACAGAAGTTTGTCTCTGCTTTCATGATCAAGTAATTCATCTTAATTACATCATTACAAGTAAAACTTAAAATATTACAAATAAAACATAGGTAGGAAACCAAATATACTGAAATTATTTGTTTATAATTAAAAAACTTTTAAAATAAAAAAATTACCAAAAAAAATCTTTGCATACCGAATTATTGTGCAAACGATTTTGATGAATATGATAATATACATAATTTTATTTATTGCATTAAATCATTATTTAAATAACATCAGTTGAATGTTTTAAACAATATTTTCTGAAATCCTTATTATAAATGCTAGGGACTTATGACGGAGTGTAAGTGCCATAACTCTATTTACTTCACATACTATAATAACTATAGATATCGCAATATATTGTATGAAGTATAATTGTTATAATTTGGGAAATGGACAGTCTGATGAGCTAAACTGTACTTAGATGGTTACTCTTGTAAGTGTGTTGGATGTTCGTCCGGTAGCTTGTAAGATCAAATGATTTAATAAATAAATAAATTAACATCTGAGTCATATAAGCCATATAATTTCTCTATATCTATCTCGCTTGCACTTACGGGTCCTCTATTCTTATATAATACCTTCTATCTCTTTTACTCCAAAAGTAACTCAGATGATAACACTATGCTTTTTTATTACTACTTTATATGTATGTTCATTTTGTATTGTTGCAAATGTAGTGTGAAGGGAAAGGGGTGAATTTAATGGTAGGGGTTGAATTTTGAAACTAATATGATTTATCCCCTGATCACAGTTGGCAGATCACCAGAACAGCGCGGTACGTAAGGCGGCCGTGTTCTGTATGGTCGCGTTCACATTCGCGCTGGGAGAGGAGCGCATGCAGCCGCATCTCAAACATCTGTCAGTCAGCAAATATAGATTATTGCAGGTAACTATATTATTTTATATTATCTTACATAACATTATTTCTTTTAGGAAACTGTAGGTCTGTTTTATTAAAAAAATTTTAAAAAGATAATACAGTAGAACCTCGATAAGTAAAAGTCCAAGGGAAACACAAAATATTTTGAGTTATCGAGGTTTTTAGTTACCAAGGGTTTAGGTTAATATGAATAGAGGTAGATATGTACATGTGTATGTATGACCCCTTGTTCCTATTTTCTGCCACCTTCGAAGAAGCAAACAATAGGTGACATAATATGTATTGTTTACGTTATCAATTTAATTATTTAGTGAACACGTGCAAGCCATAAATATCGAAAACTTTTGTTTTGCACACTCATTCAAAAAGACTCATTGATAAACAATTTTATGTTATAGAGGTTGTGGAAACATTTCTTTTAGTTACTGAGGGCCAATACAGAGATTACTTATTTAACTTATCGAGGTTGCGAATTTTGAGTTATAGAAGTTTTTGGCTCTGAAGGGAAGGGAACATATTATTTTTTTTAGTTATAGAGGTTTTTGAGTTACCGAGGTTTGAGTTATCGAGGTTCTACTGTATAAATTATTTTGTTTATTTATTTATAATAAATAAATAAAATAATTTATATTATCTTACATAACATAATTTTTTTGGGGAACTGTAGGTCTGTTTCATATGTAATTATGTATGTTATTTTTGTGTATGACCGTTTGTTTCTAAATAAACTAAATAAAATAACATCATCCAAGATGTATGGTACCTTACAAGTCCGTACATTTTGGTTCTTCGAGCATCTATGTGTGTCTGTGTTTCTTGGTAAGGTACCGAATCGGTCAACTTCGACTACATTCCGTCATATATTGCACATCATTTCTCATTGCGTGTTCTTTCACGTATTTAAAATGATGCTATCGACATGTTTCTACCGCCGCATCATTACCACCTGTAGACGTTCTCATCCAGTACAGTCACTTTAAACGGCTTTGTTGGCAAAGCATTCAGAAAATGTCAGTTAGGAGTTATTGGCACTTCACCGTCAATATGTCATGAAAACTGATTCTGTGCGCCAATGATGACACAAATACGTTGCACCAAAACGTGAAATAAATAATTAAATCGTTACTTTTGTATGTTTATTTCGATTCTTAACAATAACGGTTAAATGTTAAAAAATGTAAGATTAATTAATTACCTTATATCACCAGGTATACATAAGCAAGCAACGCGAGGAGAGCCGCGGCTCAGGCAGCACGTAGCGCCGGCGCCGTCGCGCCAAGCGGAGCACCGACCGCGCCACGCAGACCGACATGCACTAACTAACACTGAACCTGGGACTAGCAGGACACCATGACTATGTTACTTTATATATATACACACTCATATTGTATCATAAACTATTGTGTTGAATGGCAAGGGGTGAATTTAAAGGTAGGGGGTGAATGGACGTCGTAGGGGTTGATTTTTTAAAAATTCTATTCTGGTGATGTAATTTACCGGTAAGGTTGCTGCCATACCACTCGATCGATGAATAGTAGAATTGAATGCCATCGCATCTATGGTTATGAAATGTAATCATAAAATAATGCAAAAAATAATTAATTAACATTACAAAGTTTACTTACAGTAATTCTTGTATGACATTTTTAAATAATGTTCTACGTAATATGATATTAATAAAATAACATAATTAAATAATAGAACGATATTTGTAAAATTCACCCCCTCGACAACTATTCACCCCTTATTTTTTGAAAAGTACAGGAATGATAGCTTGCTCTTAAAACTATTACACCTCGATTTTGTTGCAGATATTATTTTCAGTAAGTAATATTATTACTATTTACTATTTCGTAATTTCATTAGGCGGCACTTAACGATATCCTTTTAAATTCTGTGTCGAGCTTTTGTTAATCTCAAAATTGTTTATATAGTAACAAATTAAACAATAATAAATGTTTTTTTTTCCTATAAATCTCTTGACTATTGATTGACTATACAGAAGGAACCAGCAAAAAAGACCAAGCCTGGCTATGTCCAGCAGCTAGCTTCTTTGTAAGCTCCTATGCCTACCTTACATTCCCCTGTTTTACCAGAACTTGTCCAGGTTGCGTGATGTTTCCTTCAAGATGGATATTAATCAATTAGCCTATCACTAAGGGGAAGCTTCAAGAAACGAGCGTACTCCCTTGTAAAGGTCGGCAACGCATCTGTGATTCCTCTGATGTTGCGAGTGTCCATGGGCGGCGGTGATCACTTACCATCAGGTGACCTGCAGGCTCGTTTGCCTCCCATTATATATATATATGAAAAAAAAAGCTGGACATACGCTATTCGCAATACGCGCCATAGAAAACATTCCTACGCCTTCTACTAACGTTTTATATTGTAAATAGTAATAATATAATATTTTTTAACCAAATCTAAATTAAAAAATTCTACCAACACGAAAAAGTACCATTTCATTTGAAGTTTACGGAAGTTTCTTTTTATATTTTTCTATTGATTCTAAATATATAACATCGGCATGGACTTGGTGGTGTAAGCAGATGGCGAAGCGATATGAAAACAAAAATCATGATAAAATTGAATTGTATGAAATTGTTGGTAGTCTATTTGTAAGCTTGATACTTTAACATTATAGTAAATCAAATCAAATCAGTTTATTGTGGGCATAGGTGAATAAAGTTCATACATAAAGAATACAGTTCCAATATGTCCTGCGGTTAAGCATACGATAATTAATTTATAAAATAATATACTTACATGCAGAATTAAAACAAATCTTAGCAATGTTTTATGATTTTTATAAATTTTTATCATTCAGAAATTCTTTGGAAGGGACAAGCTTCGTCTTGGCATAGAGGAAAATTTGATTTACTAATAAAACGAAGGCTAGACGGATTTCCGAGTGTACCACGGAATTCCGAAACCTGTTTTATAGATTCACTGGAAGTCGAAAACACGTTTTATTATTTTGCGTGAGACCGAACAAACGATTTACTTTTGAACGAGTGTTCGAAACTAGTTTAGACCTTTTTATCACCATTGTCAAGTTATTCTTTATTTTTGAGTAGATAATATTTATGCATGAACCCATAAACCAACTAATCGTAAAAAAACGCAGTAGAGATTTTTGTGTTTTTACTAAGTAAATTTATGCCCTATTTTGTGTTAAAATAAATGCGCCATACACCCTGTTTAATTTACTACAGCGAATAATTAACAATTATTTATTTTGATATTTTACAAAAAGAAATCACTCGAAAACTCATTAAAAAAATTGAGCTTACAAATTGATACCCTCAAAATTATTGTAAGGCTAATTAGATGTATAAATATCTACGCTAATTGTATGTACAGAAGGTTCTTTTTTGTATAATAGACACCAACACCTATACATTTTTTGATGTTGTGAATTGTGAAAAAATATATGTGACGAATTCAACTAAAATTAAGAAACTACGTGAAACCGAACTAACGTGAAAAGCCAAGATACTGTATAACAACTGAAATGCCATAGTATTAAATACCTTATAAATAACGAAATATCAACTTTTGAAAAAAAATCACTGTATTCCATTATAGTATACACGATCCTTCCTATCGTCCAATCGGCATGACACTGCAGGCTTGATCCAATCTCAATCAACAGAAACGAAATTCGATCATGCTATCAATTCTGTCATGCCGATCCATTCGCACACACGGTCAATTCCAACTGATCCAATTGGTAGCGTCATGCCGATTGGACGATAGGAAGGATCGTGTAAGCCTACCTTAATACATTATTGTGGCTTGACACGATAGCTAATCATACACACAATTTTTTATATTAGTGCACGCATAGGGGGTGATTTTTTAAGAAGTTGAAAAGCTTTTGGGCCTTCTAAAATACAGCACATAATATTCTGAATGCAAAGAAAATGCGACGATAGTTTACGTATTTATAGCATCCATTTTCCCATAAGTGTGATACTTATAAAGAAAAACATTTTCTAGATAGATGACCAACTCCTAGTTCTTTATGTACACTTTGAGAATTAACGTGGTATGCGTTCCTAAGTATATTTACCACTTGTGGGAAAAAAGCTGCAGGGCTTAGAAAAAAAAATGTTTTTCATTCATCGTCACGTATGCCTTTAATTGTCTAGGATAACGGCGAGGCTTGATAATTGTAATTAAATATTTTTTGTATTGTAAAATCACGTGAAATTATTATAAAAATAGATTCAGGTAAGTAAAATAAATTATGTAGTGTCCTGTCGTTTTAAGTTCGATCCCGGTTTGCTTAACCTGTCGTCGTTATATACTGTCATTCCTTGGAAGTACATGGAGAAATGGGAAAATTCCCATTAGCATGATATTTTTTTGATTATAATCTGGCATCTTAGTTCAGTGAAATCGTAATGATCTCAAACTTTGATTATTCCTGGGAATATCATACGACTGTTTTAATAAAATTACTACTATTGGGAATTTATTCCCATTTGTTTGATTGAAATTCCTAATCAAATGATAACCATTTCCAAAAACGTCGTGTATTTTTCTTGTTTCAAAATTGTACAATTTGGTAAAAAAAATTGGTATAGAAAGAGGAATGAAAGGCTATTATGTATAAATAATATTTGTTTTTTTTTTAATAGTTATGTAAATATTAACTGCAGGGATTAATCTTTGAAATTAGACAAAATACAGTTTGATTTTACAAATTTTTTTTTTTTTTTCTATATATATTTTACACCGTATACAAAATTACGAAATATTATATAAAATTATGAAAACAGTTACAATAGATCGGGTAGCTTCTTTTAGAAATAAATATTACTCGGATATTATAAAAAGTTGTATAAATAGTATCTCAGTCGTACGTAAGTGTCGTTAATAATTACTTTAAAAAGACCCTTAGAATTTTTTTCGCAAAGCTCAACTGTATGACCATATCGAACTTGCGCGAATACAGGCAAAAAATGAACGTTACGTATGGTAGTGTAAAAACAACATCACTCCATCGTTATCACCTTGTCTGTTTGTACAAATACTTCTTTACACTACGTTTGAAGAACCCATTATCATACGATGTAGGATATGGATGAATCGGTAGTTTTTAATGTTTATAAAGGGTACTTTATTAAGAAACTAGCTGACCCGTACCCACTTCCCTGGGCGGCGGAAAAAACGCGTCCCTTTTTTAAACATATTTCATTACTGCTTCACTCCTATCAGTCATAGCGTGATACTATATAGCCTATGACACTCTCCGATAAATGGACTATTCAACATTATTTGTTACGGTTCCATAGATAGACATCTAGACACTCTGAGTGCGACTGTTAAGACTGTAACGTCTAGAATATTATTTCTTTGATAATAACGATTGAATTTAACATAGAAAAAGAAAATATTTTCACCCAGTCATGTGACAAAATTAATAGTACTAATGTATGCCTTAACTTAATATGTAAGAAAACAATATTTAAAAGACATAATTAAAAAAAACTACTTATAAATATGGTAAAAAAATAGATACATATTAAAATTTTTAGTTCACAGTATTTTTTTTATTTCGCTGAATAAACAATTTCAAGCATAATTTAAAAAAGGCAAGTGTGTAAGGACAGTAGTACATGGCATTTAATAGCCTCTGCCTACCCCAATTATGAAAACAAGGCGTGATGTTTATATATGCACAACTTTCTGGCTTAAATATTCATTTTACACTCATCCTTTCTTGGACATTATTTTCTTCTATTTTCGTTAAAACCCGATGATACCTGAACATAAATGCATTTAACAGACACAAGACATCTAAGCACACGACAATCATTCGTGGATAGCACAAATAGTTTTATTACGTCAGCCTCCCAACTAATTATTTTACTAATAATACGTTTAATGGCTGTTTAATTTGACATGTTGTCTTAGAAAAACTAATAAATACATGATATTTTTTCAATGCAAATGGGATATATAACAACTCCTGTTTTTTGTTACGCGTTAAAATCCCAGTTTTCCATAACAAAGTCAATAAGAGATACCTTTTATCTAAGTGCGTGTATGTGTGCAAGTACAGTACCTATGCGCAATTTTAATCGGCTGGCTTGAAGTTGTTGCTAATGTCATTTTTTGTAACTAAATGTTTTGGGAGCTGAATGTTCTCTTTGTTTCTATGTCCATGCGCGAATTTGTCTCGTTAACCTCAAGTCGGCCGGGTAAGCTTGCGCGCCTGTATATTTGTAAAGCGTATCCTTCCTCCGCTACGCGTGTGTTAGTACACTGTATTAGTGTTTAAAAACGATGTGGCATTTAATTGCTAATTAAGACATGAAATTAGACTGCGCTGATGTGATGTTGCAATTTGTGAATGTAGTAAGTTAAATGTATGAGATTTTTTGCTTATTTAATTATTAATTAATATTTGCTTGATAAATAAAGTATCGAAATGATAGCATTTAACATTCATAATGCCATGAATTGAATTCAATTATTAGCTATAAACTAATTGCGGTTTAAAATACAGTTAAAACGCTGCCTAAATATGCAGTTAAAGCTGCACAAATGCAATTAAGTTGCGGCAATTTTTGTAGCTGATAACTGAATTTCAGCGGCAATTTAACTTGCTGCTAATATTTAATTATATTAATATTATAATTGTCTTAACTTCCAAAGTTATTGTTTTGTCAATATATTATGATTATTATTTTGTATTACTTTAATAAAACGAAATTACTCACAAGCTCATAATATAGGACATTTTTCTAAAATAATAAAAGAATTTTCTCCTTTTTTTTGTCATTTTTATGTAAAGCTTGTGGTCGTTTAAACGATTCCTTTTTGTAACGCCTAGGTATTTATAATAATTTGTATACTTTTCGTTTTTAAATTTAATTAATAATGTGGATATTTCGTTTTGTGTGTGTTCGCTAGAGTTAAATTTTTGTGTTTCTTTTATGTGACCAAAGTCGTGTATTTTTTTCTTTCAATTTGAACACATACAAAATACATGAAAAAAAATGAGTGACCACGGTGTTGTAATAAAGATTTAAAAATTGTTAATAGTAATTAATATACACGCCGTGTTATTTTGGTTTTTCAGTGTTTTAAAATCATGTATTGAATCTCAACCGTTTTTCCTCTTTTTTTTATAACGCCTTTTTTTACAATTCATACTTTAATATTTGCAGCTATTGTAAGAAATTTAAGCGACTAAGGGAAATTTTTCCAAATATGTGAAGGAAAATCATTTAAGATAAAATCCTATTACTGATTTATTTGGCCAGTGTGGTTTTAGTAGTAATATTAAATTTTTCTCCATCTTAGGAGTACTCCTTTCTGTATTTTGCAAGATATTGCTTGTAAAAAACTCATTTTTCAAAAAATGAATGGACCTCTATGTCTCACTGGCTGGCACCAACTCCTCTATTGATACAAGTAAACCTAACCTAATACAACTTTTGTGACAAGTTTTTAATAATATTTGTCAACTTTCCCTTAGTCTGCTTATACCTCAAAACAGCGGTATGGTTTGGTTATACCACATGGTATTTATAATGCAACAAATATTAAAGTATAATCATTTTTATATATATATTTTTAAAACACTGAATGTTGTTTGTTGTCTGTTGCGCTGTACATATTGTTTCGTTACTTAAATTGGTAATTTCTTTTTTGTAATTATTAACCGTTTACCCTGTCCCGTGTGTCGTATGTGATACATTGTTTTACTATCGTGGGATCTACTAGCGGGACAGGCGACCTGTTAATATTTTAATAAGTATGTCTAAATTTTTGGTAAAGATATTATTACCTTGGTATGCAACAGTTGGTAAGGCAGGCTAATTGGAAATCTTTTTGTATGTAGTCAGTTTAATGGGAAATCATTCCTGTTATGTTTAAAATCTCCTCCACCAAACCAGAAAGAATTTACTAAAAAATACCAGTACTTCTCCTGCATGTTAAAACTGCTATTATAAAATACAACAGTTTTGTTCATGTTACACTACTGAGTGATCTAAATCATTTAAAATAAATTTTATGGTTTCTAAGACCTTGTAAATGAAAAACCATGAATATTTCTTATATCTCCCTACTTTTCCATAGTCGTCTTTTTTTTAAATTTATTTATTTCCAAGAAATAAAAGTCTTTTACACCCTTAGGGCCAGATTCAGTTGAGTACACAACACAAAGAACGTATATTTGATTAGTATTTATAATGTGCTAAAACTCAGTAGTGTTTATGTAAAAATTGAGTACAGTTTCTATGTGCCTATTGTGTTTGTTTTTAGTTTTTAACTTCATGTAAAAATATTTCCAGAGTAAATAGAATTGGAATAAAAATCCCAATATCTGGAATATCATTCCTGTTTAATTGGTAAAAAATATTGTGTTATTATTTATTAGGAAGAAATTTGGTCGGAAATTCCTAATATGGGAAATTTCACAGTGTATAAAAATGTCTAATATTGGTAAATTTCCAATGTTGGTAAATTCCCAACGATGGAAATTTACCAATTTAGTTTAATTTCCAGTGTTGGTAAATTCCCTATGTTGGTTAAAAATTCCCAGTGTGGGTAAAATTTTGTTTGTTTGGTAATATTTGTATGTATTATAATATTTTGTTTAACGAAATAATATGTAAGTGTGAATTAATTATAAGAAGCGCATTTAAATAAATAGGATCGCTTTGTGAGTTGGTTGGTCGCTGTGTCAAACATACCTAATTATTACTTACTCTGTATTTAAATTTATAATTAATAATTATTGATTATTAATGTACGATAGTTATGAATAAATGATTTTTAAGCCTTTCTTGTTTCGTTTTTTTTTTCTGACATTAATAACATAAGCCAAAATCTATAGGTATCTATAGTATAAAGTATACTTCGAAAATTCTCAGTTTGGTGACGGAGTAAAAATACAATATGTCACCACCCCATCTCACCCCATGAATGTCGTAAAAACCGACTAAGGGACTATCCGTGAACTATCACTGCAGGGACGGGCTTCCTCCCGTGACGGAGGAATACTTAGCCTACTAATACGGGCTGGCCAGGCGGCTTGGTAAGTATAGAGTTTAATTTCAAGTTTTCTTTATTTTTACTTTGTAATGATAATATTTACGGTTAGTCCCTTAGTCGATTTTTACGACACCCATGGGGTGGTGACATATTGTATTCTTACTCCGTCACCAAACCGACAAGATGGACTTTGCGAATTGAGCAGAAGGGAAGGACATTGGGACTAGCGATGTAAACGTGTTTTTCTAGACGTCTCTGAAATGAGCTATTTTAGAATGTAGGTAAGGTTTATTAGAAATAAAATTACAAAATTAAAATACCAATAATTTATTTATTCAAATTATTAACTTACAACTATTTGTCGTTTTCCAGAACGAAAATAAACAATTAGTTTATTAGTAAATCAACTTTACGACATGTTCATTTCAATCTAGAAAACGAAATAATTATATAAAATATTATTTATATGTAGGTAACCCAATGTGTTCTTAAACCTTAGAATAGGTAGGTATATAGATATTACAAAATTAGAAATATAATATTATTTTACGATGGAACAAGCATTCTTTAGATTTATCTAAATTTTATACACTACATTAGCGAAATAGTTTCATAAAGTTCAAAATATGTGAAACAAAAATAGATTATTATCACATTGAGGGAAAAACATAATACTTTTAACTGTCCAAATAGGTTTAAGAAAAAGACGTTTTTTATCAATTATCAACAACAATAACGTATTGACTGCTACGCCAGACGCACACGGCATGGCTTTTGCATTTAAGTAAATATTTTATGTGCGTTAAAAAAATAACATAATCCGCGGAGTGTTTTATAAAATAAATAGTAATCTAAAAAATACCGAGTTTATCAAACATCAAAGCATTCTTTACACACAAAAAAGCAAATAAAATAGAACAAAATTTATAATAACTAATTTTATAGCTCTTGATTTTAAACAAGTCTGGCTTCGTAGAGCCTCGTACTGAATTGCAAGCATTATTTTTAAATAAGTATCTTCGTTATTTGGCAAACAGACTATAACATAATTAAATTAAATAAAAATAGGTATAAACATTTACCTATAAGAAATCGTTTTAAAGAAAACTTTTAACTTAATACATAAGAAAAAGTTGACCCAACCGCGCAACGGGCAAAGTGAATGGTGATGGCGAGGAAAGTCAGTATTGCCCAAGAAACTTACATTCTAATTGGAATGCTTACGGTCACAAAAAATCCGTTCCCAATTTACAGCTGTGTAAGTGGAGTGTGTCCCTCTCTAAACGAGATACCAACATTCAATTTACAGTTGCAAGAGAGAGATGCAATCCCCCTTTGTCGTTGTCCTTGTCGGAGTATTTTTCCCTTTCATGATATATAAACAAATGTAAACCTTATGTTGTCAGTAGTAGGTAATCTACGATTTAATTTGTCAAAATTTGCTTCGTAAGCATTCCAGTTAGAGTTGCATTGCCTTCTCAATACAATTGACATGTTATAAAAAGATATTACAAATAGATATAAATATAACTTATAATTTTCATAATAATTTACTTAATTAAATAACTTAATTCTCAATATATTTCACTAAATACAAAAAAAAATAATCAATTTAACAAACTGCTATCTTCCATAGACACTGCGTTTTTTTCTATTTCAACAGATGATAATTTATTAAAATGTTTTCTTTTCTCTACATTATGATGTTTTTTGTGAACATGACTTTTATTCTTCTTCTTTTTGTGTAAATGTTTTTTCTTTTTCTTTTCAACTTCCTCTGGGGCTGAGTTATCTGATGCTAGGTTGAGAGGAGACGACTTGTGGTTTTCCACTGGTGCCATATACATCGTGTGGGGTTCCTGTGAAATAATTGTTGTAAAATTAAAAAGATAAACAGACAGGCTGGTTAAGGAGACGGTACGACAATGGACGTGGGCATAAGAATGTCTACTTATTTTACGTAATAATTTTATGATAAATATATATTTTTTCGGAATATTATTTTTTGCGAAATGGAAGGAAAACTTGAAATTAAACCCTATACCAATCCGTCTGGCCAGCGTGGTATTAGCAGGCCAAGTAACCCTCCGTCACTGGAGGAGGCCCGTCCCTGCAGTGGGACATTAATGGGCTGTTATGATGATATCCTTCAAATGCTACATTACTTTTTGAAGTAGGTATTCTTTTTTATATAGGTCTATTTTAGGTTGATATCTAGGTATACCAACCTTTTTGGCCCTTGTGCTCCCTCTTGTGGTGGCCCCGCCCAGCACTGGGACGCTTATAGATTGATATCGTCATGATTTTCGTACCATAATGCGCATTCACAAGCTAAACTGAATCGCAAACTTATATTAGTTAATAGCTCATTTGTTTTACTTAATAAATGCAGCCTATAAGTGTCCCACTACAGAGACGGCCCTTCTCTATGTCCCACTTGCACATGTAGGAAGTTTAGCCTACTGGATACCACGCTGGCCATAAAGAAACCATTTTTAATTTAGCACCAACCGTGAGAACAAGTTATAAGTTTACTATTTTCTGTAGGTACCAATCGTAAAACAAACAGACTGTACTTACATTTAATTTTTATACATATTTTAAAAAACAATAACCTACCCTTTGGCAGAATCATTAGTTAACGACGAAGCCATTTTATAAAAACCGAATACCAATAACGAATTGGCTATAGTGTGACCACAGGAGCTGTGCACCTCCTGAGGTATGCGCGCGGCGAGAGGGGGGTAAACATATAGAGTACATGATAAATACTGGTATAGAATAAACAGTCTATGATGTAGCTACTAGCGACATCTGACGCAATATACTTAAGTTATTTGGCTGGTACTGGTCGCTGCACGAGCGGCTGTAGCAGTTTTTTTTAAAAGACAGTTTTTTTTAAAAACTCCAAGAAAGTATTTACATTGTTGTATAGTTTTAAGCGTAAATAGGAACACATTATTTGTGTTTTTATAATGTAACTTTGAGAAAAATGACATCTAGCGAAATGTATCAAATACTCTAAGAACATGATATTCTTAAAGAAAAATATAATGTTCGAATTGTTATGACACTGCCGTCAAAACTCGTGACAGCAGGTAGGTGTCCGTTATGGTAGCATATACAAGAGCTATATCGAGTTGGTTACTATGCCAAAAAACTCTGCATAAATAAAAATAAAAAAAAATCCAATTGTTAAGATTAATGATGAGGAATTAGAAATCGTTAACACTACAGTATTCCCAGGAATTACTTTATACAGATTACCCCTTACTCATAAACGCCTCTTAAATTTAAGTTAATTGATTACCTTAAATTCTTACGGTTTTGTTTAGTATAAGTTTGATTTTACAAATAATAATCTCGCTAAACAGTGATTAAATTTAAGAGGCGTTTATGAGTAAGGGGTGAGTTCTTATTTATCACCTGCATATTTTTAATAAAATATGAGTATATTTGGGTTACATTGTGATCAACTAAGTAAGTGTAATATATTACAGATATGTCTATAAAGTCGTCAAATTTGTGATTGTTATTAGTTCATTAATCTACAATAAACTAATACTGACTTACGAAGAACAATGTAAACAATGAGTAGAGTAAATCAAAGTGGCACGCGGGAAGTGATTTTTAAAGTTATAAGGCGATGTTTAGCGGAGTACGATTCTGGTCAACTTTTATGCGATTTGGATGATGTTTATGGGCGAACTGCAACTTTGATGGGTATGTAATCGTGTTACTGTTTTTCGTAATCTGTCTGAAGTAATAAATTCACTCTATTTGAGATCTAGAGACCAAAAACAAGCATTGTGTACATAGCAAATTTTTAGGTTAGATATTCATTGTAAGTAAGAAAAATCGTAGTAAGACCATTTCTGTTGATACATTATCAGTTGCATTAGTATAATTCAGTCAAGATTTATCCCAATTTGAATTAATTGCTTTATGTCTATATTACGGTTGATATTGATAACTAAACTATGTCACTTTCACATCGACTGGTCTGTCTACAAAAAATAATTAATTGCAATATTTTATTAAATTTTATATCATTTAGCTCTTAGTGAATCCATGTTAAATGATATCTTGTGGGTAATATTTAACACTGAATAAATTTTAGTTAGGTATTGTAGTTATTCTTTCCATTCCATTAGAATTATTAAATTTAAAAATAACAGATTTAAAAATAATGAAAAGCTTGAAACTCCTGGTAAACACAGGCAAGGCCGGCCAAAGAAAGAAATGTATGTTTCTATATTTCTGCTCTCCCCCACAAAATACAATTATGTTCTGCAGTAAAAAAGAGGGATATAACATTTTTCTTCTTTTACCTGTATTTTGTTTCTAGTTATGCCTAAATTTATTGTAGGTATAATCAAATGTTCAATTTACATAACTTTTGTAAAATTTCGAGTTCCAACCCTCAGAAAGTTGCAGATGATAGCTAGAACTGAGATGGATTTTAATTGTAGTCTTGAAGTTCTACGCAAAACTTTAAATGCAATAGGCTTACCTACAAGAAATGCCCTAGTATTATAAGTGCTCTAATAGTGGTGTAGTGTTATTTGAACATAATTGTTTTGAAAACTATTTTGTCAGACTAAATAGGGTTGCTACGTGTAGAACAGTGGCGCCCTATTTTTTTGTCAGGACTTTATAGACAGACTGTACCTACATTAAAAAAAAATAGTTGTTGTAGTTTTAATATTATAGCGTAACGAAATAACTCCAGCCCGGCCCCTAAGAACCGTTAATATCTCCGATAATATTGAATTTTGTATTGAAATAAAGTGTTACACAGGCGTTATTTTAGGGTTACATTTCTACATTTCTAACAGAATTACGGTACCTATGTTTTGTAGTTCTCGAGATATTCAAATCACTTGTGAGCATATTATCTGTACCAGTACTATGAACATAAATTAACATGGATTTTTGACATATTCTACTGTGAATTCGCATAAAGCATTTACCTACACTAATTCAGTCAGAATTTCACGCATTATTTTTACATTAAGAATTTTTCAAAAGAAAAGTTCCCTTTCTATCAGAACTATCACGTGTACGCTACCATAACGGACACTTATTTTTTCTTCGTCCCCCACCTCGCCGCGCATACCTCAGGGGGTGCACAGCTCCTGTGGTCACACTATAGTAAATTCTTACTTAGTAGTTTTAGTTTCTAAACCTATTTTACAAAAAAGTAAGTAAAATCTAATAAATATAAGTAAATGATTTCATATAGAAATAATTAACAAGTTAGTTTCTTCTTTTTAATTACCTATTCTTACTTTCCCTATACAATATTACGTTTGTCTCCAAATCTCCTTTGTTAACTTAATCAAATCAAATCACTTTATTTTTGCAGAACTTTACATCCAAAATGTGCATTATGCATGACTATGAATATTTCTGACCAAGGTAATTCGAGTTTTTGTTTTTTACGACATTTTTTTGTGTAGGTATTACTGTACCTTAGGCTGTGAAGCTCTCCGAACAGCGTTGCTAGCATCACTGAAGTAGTTCACATTATCCTCAACGAACACGGGCTGATCTGAAGTAGGACTGCTCGGTGATTGGTGGAGGATCTTCACGCCGCGGCCGTGTAGGGAATATCTGTTAAAATAATAAATAAATTAATATTTCTTACACATTTACATGAGCAACGCCATCTAGTCCCAAACTAAGCAGAGCTTGTACTATTGATACTAGATAACAGGAGAATCAACTTAAATACTACGCAAGATACAGAACGCGCCAACTAAATTGACCGGCTTGAAGTTGTTGGAAAAGACTCATCATAATCATAACAACCCATTAATGTCCCACTGCAGGGACGGGCCTCCTCCCGTGACGGTGGGATACTTGGCCAACTAATAAACCTCTAGCCAGGCGGATTGGTATAGGGTTTAATTTCAGTTTTACTTCTTTTTAATTCGTAAAGATAATAATTAGTTGGTTTTTACGACACCCATGGGATGAGATGGGGTGGTGACATATTGTATTCTTACTTCGACAGCGACGGAAGGGGAGATTCATGTATTCATGTACCTACGAGTATGTAAAAGCCCCCGCGAAACAGGTCATGATGCCTAATGGAAAAAACATTAAAAGCGTGTCTCTTACCTGCTATTATGCCGATCATCATCATTGTTGCCAGTTTCAGAATCTGACTTCTGCTTTAATGATTCCACTCCATCTTTGTGATGCTTCAAGTAGTTTAGGTCGGCAGATATCCTGGAATCAATCATTTACATTATCTTAAAAAATCTTGGCGTTAGTTTATGTATTAGCTGACCCATGCCCACTTCGTTAGGCGGCGAAAAAAACGCGTCCCTCTTTTAAACATATTTCATTACTGCTCCACTCCTATTAGTCATAGCGTGATACTATATAGCCTATGACACTCCCCGATAAATAGACTATTCAACACAAAAAGAATTTTTAAAATCGGATTACCCCCTACAACGTCACAAAATTTAAATGTATTAGACATAGGGGTATTTAACAATATTTTGAGTCAACCTACATCAACACATGCCAAAATGATTTACTCTTTAGTAACGTTACGTGAATAGTTTTTCTTTTTAATGCGAAATACAATATGGTGCTTTATTGTATTGAAGTATGTATTAGTTATAATTTGTATTGTTATAGGATTAAGTTACAATGGAACTGACATGGACTACGTCCAAAAGTTCCAATAAAATAAAAGAATAAAAAAATAAAAAAAAAAAAAAAAACGTCACAAACTTTACCTCTTTATAATATTAGTATAGACTATAGATATTAATCATCTGAGTCTTAGGGCCATACCAATTCTCTATATCTATCTAGCTTGCACAAACTTACGGGTCTTCTATTCTTATATTATACTATCTTCTATCTCTTTTTGAAGTACTCAAATGATAACGTATATGCTTCGGGAAAGACTGAGACGATTGATAGGTCTCAGTAATAGCAGGTGGTAACGTGTGGTAACGGAGTAAGAATACAGTGTGTCACCACCCCATTTCATCCCATGGGTGTCGTAAAAACCGACTAAGGGACTATCCGTGATTATTATCTTTAAGAAATAAAAAGAAGGAAAACTTGAAATTAAACCCTATACCAATCCGTCTAGCCAGCGTGGTATTAGTAGGCCAAGTATCCCTCCGTCACGGCAGGAGGCCCGATCTTGCAGTGGGACATTAATCGGCTGTTATGATGAAATAACATACAAACACTAACCGTTTCTCAGCACTGACTTCAGGCACTATCTTGGAATGATGGACCTTCTCGCTCATTCTCTGCACAACGCTCTCAATGTCTCTCATTCTATTGCCGATTGCATCAACCAGGGCTTGAAGGTTGTTCGGTTTGGGAGGCTTCTCATCAACTTTGTCTACCAACTCTTCAGCTGGGAGGACAGGAGGGCCTTCTGTGTAACGCAGTTCCATTATCTGTAAGTTAAAAATAATTTTCTAATTAAAAAACCGACTTCAACAGTTAAAATCCATGCTAATTATCAATTTCTAATATTAGTATTAAATAAATTTCTGCAGAATTTTAATTTCATCAGTTATTCATAGTTGAAGTTTAAAGATTTGTTAGAATGTATTATTAAATCTTATTTTCATTTCAAATAAGGAGGACTTCATTTATACACCATACCCGTAATTGCAGTCATGTTTGTGTAAAGTTTTCATCAATACGAATAGTATTCAAATTGGTCTAGCCGTTTTTGAGATATCAGGTAACAAACACAAAAAAATATACAACCGAATTGAGAACCTCCTCCTTTTTTTGAAGTCGGTTGAAAATTAAGTCGAATGGTGAATACGGGAAATATTGAACCGATCTGAATGTAATATCTACAGCCGGTTAAGGTTGATACAGTCATCTTCAGAATATACGAACGATGTAAGGCTTATCGCCCGAGTAACTTCTTCGCCGCACCCCTTTACTTCCGATATCGATTTTAATAATGTATACAAGGAGTCCTAAAACCCGACGCCAACCCGAAACAGGGTCATAAGGCAAGTCACGTACGCAAAAATTGAAACCTGCTGCTCTAGCTTTCATAACAATAAGACTTATTTCTTAGAATAAAATTAATAATGAAAAAAATGCCCTGTTTTAATTGACTGTTGTGAAAAATAAAAGTACTACGCGATTTTGGCAAGTTATGTCATAAGTTGGCGCATTTAGTAAGAATTTTAAACTGGTATAATACTTTGTAAATTTTTGCCTGCTATCATGGACAAAAAATGATTTTTAGTAAAATTTAGGAGCCGATTCCAATGCTGTATAAATTAAACGGCTAAGTATTTGGGCCGGAAAGCGTTTCAGAGTTTATGTAAATAAGTAATAATCTTTTACGACAACCATGGAATGTGTTGGTGTGTTAAAACTATTTTACTAAGCCTTCACACAGACACCACGTTCAGACAGCAGGTAATAATAAAGTAAAATTCAAACATGACATACATTATTGTCTAAATTTCGTCTATGCTCAGTGTCTCTTGTGTCCGTCGCTTCGTGTTCCACCCATTGGTTTTGTGGGACCTCTGTCCATCCGTATTGTGAGCTCTGAAAAGAAAAAAAAACAGAATTAAAAAACAATAAAATGTTAAAAGACACAGGGTAGACCAGTCACCTCCAAAGACCAAGGACGACTTGGTATCTAAAGGGGGATTTACACGGGTGACTAAAGCCGCACGATTTTTGCCGCGCAGCATAAATCGACCATCTAAATGGCAATTCGGCTACGCTGCAAGGGAGAATTTGCAAGGTTTGTCAAGCGACTAGCCGCACGGCGCAAATCGACCTGTGTAATTTCCCCTTTAAGGTTGCGCTCAATCGATAGATGAGGAAGGCAAAGGAAAGAAGAAAGCCTATTTCCAACAGTGGACGTCATTTGGCTGAGATTCACACGACGCCATCTAGTCCCAAACTAAGCAGAGCTTATACTATAAATATCAAACAACGGATAAACATATTTTTGAGCATTTTTTGTTTAAAATTCCTAATCTATACTAATATTATAAAGAGGTAAAGTTTGTTTGTTTGTGACGTTGTGGGGGGTAATCTCTGGATCTAATGAACCGATTTCTAAAATTATTTTTGTGTTGAATAGTCCATTTATCGGGGAGTGTCATAGGCTATATAGTATCACGTTATGACTAATAGGAGTGGAGCAGTAATGAAATATGTTTAAAAAAGGGTATGCGATTTTTTCGCCGCCTACCGAAGGGGGGACGGGTCAGCTAGTTTTTCATAAAGTAGCTATTAAGTATTATATACGCAGAAATAAAAGTTTTCGTTGTTTATAGTCGTTTAGTCTGGTTCTACGACAGCTGTATGCCATAAATAGGTACTAAAAAGCTTAGATAATAATTATATTAACGTACCTTCTGAGGTTCTTTTTCTTTTTGTCCGAAAATAGTACCAAAAATTTTTTCTTCAGAGGTTGTATCTGGGGGCTGAAACAAACAAATACTTATTGTGATTATAATATACATGTATGACACCATCAATTTCCTTGTCTATCTTAAAAGTATACTTAAAGGATAACCGGCTGTCGGTTCACCGCGCTATGTGCCATGCTTGCCGCAACCGGGTATGTCGGTTACTTTGGTTCTCTTGCGGATCTCCTCATTTCTATCACGCAGAGAAACTCCCAACATAGCTCTCTACATTGCCCTCTGAGTGACCATGAGCCTTCTGAGAAGGCCCGTAGGTCAGGGTACAAAGTTAAAATTTAAAAAAAAAAATTTCGTAGTGTGATGTTATATATAGCCTAAAGCCTTCCTCGATAAATGGATAACACAGAAAGAATTTTTAAAATCGGTTTAGTAGATCCAGGGATTACCCCCCCCCCCCCCCTTTATAATATTAGTATAGATGAGATGGAGCCAACATTGCTTTCATCATCATCATAACAGCCCATTAATGTCGCACTGCAGGAACGGGCCTACTCCCGTGACGGAGGGATACTTGGCCTACTAATACCACGCTGGCCAGACAGATTGGTATAGGGTTTAATTTCAAAGCGGATCTTCACGGATAGTCCCTTAGTCGGTTTTTACGACACCCATGGTATGAGATGGGGTGGTGACACACAGTATTCTTACTCCGTCACCACACGATAACATTGCTTTACTTAATAAAAATGACGAACCTTTTCATTAGGAGCCAGTGCTTCCTCCACCTCTTGGTTTTCAAGTTCGTTATGGAGTTTGTCATCGTCTCTCTCGAATTCCATATTAGAGTCCATGGTTTTTCTACCGCGCTTGTGCCTGCGGAAAAGTCTAAATATACTTCAATACCAGAATATTATTACTACCCTTGGTGGCTTTCTTTGTATCGTCATCATCATATTAGCCAATTGATGTCCCCTGCTCTAAGTCTCCTCCTAATGGTCTCAATGTTTTATACAATTTACATTGTCCTGAGAGTAGTATTTACTATATGTACTCAATAATATTTTTGGTAATCGGCTCGTCAACGCACCAGCACTTGTACTCGGGTCTACGGTCGGCTACTGACTGCCCTCTCTCCGCCCGTACTTGTGACGTATGCGCTCGAGACAAATGTCATACTAGATGTGACCATTCACATATACTACACTGAGTCTGGATGTTCCTTGTGTCCGTTCAATTGATGTTTGTAAAAATAATGGTTTATAGTCCAATCAAAAGAGCAAGTAGATTGCGTGAATGGGGACCTAAGAAATTTCTTTAGGGATCTGTTCAGGGTGCTTAGTAAGCCTTTAAGAGCGCCGCCAGAGGGGGGGGGGGAGTCTAAAGTTACCATTTTTTACTTTTTCGCTAATGTATTTAAAACGATGCGTTGTAGCTAAAAAGTGTCTACTACGTAATTTTAGAGCATTCTTTGACTGGGGACTATTTTAGTCTTGTCATAGTGTGTAATGGGGTCACATGAGTAACAAAGAATGTGAAAATAACCCAAATAAATGTTGAATTTTCCAATTGTTTTTGGGTTTATTTAGATAAGTTGTTAGATACGGCTAGTCTGGTCGCCCTGGTTCGACCGTACAAGGGTCAATCTCCAAATCGGGCGTATTCGTGTGATCGCTCTGGTGCTTTTCAGATCTTGATATTTTTTAGTAATTATGTATCTCATTGAAAATAATGATATTAAAATACTACATTTTTACTATTGGCCTTCATTTTTGACAAGCGGTTATGGAAATATTTGAGTTTAAACATTTTCGCGTCCAGAGCAATCATGATAGGCGCTAGAGCGATCATAAATGGTGAAACAAAAATAATAAAATTGGTAATATATTATTTATTTAGTCATTTTTAGTCTTGCATGTTACAAGATTTTATGATTTTATGTTTAGGGGATATATCTAGAGCTTTTTGAGAGCTCATCAGTTGGAAACTTGTTCATTTTTAGGGCAGCGTACCGATTTTGAAACATCGGAACCCTTATAGGATCACTTCGGTGTCCGTCTGTCCGTCTGTCTGTCTGTCTGTCAAGAGCATTTATCTCAGGAACGCGTAGAAGTATCAAGCTAAAATTTTCAACAAATATTGTGATGACACGTGACGTCATAGAATTTTTGACAGATAAGTAAGTCGTGACGACACATAATTTTGGCAGGAAAATATTTTTTGACAGTTGAGTCGTGACGTCATTGAATTTTTGACAGATGTGTCGTGACATTACAGAATCTTTGACAGATGAGTCGTGACGTCATAGAATTTTGGCGGGAAAAATAATATTTAGACAGCTGAGTCCTGACGTCATTACAATTTGGCGAGAAAGTAAATAGGTTTGTACGGAACCCTCGGTGCGCGAGTGAGACTCGCACTTGACCGGTTTTATAAGGGTTCCGTACCGATTTTGAAAAAACGGAACCCTTTGTTGTCCGTCTTTCTATCAAGACCATTTATCTCAGGAACGCGTAGAGGTATCAAGCTGAAATTTTTACCAAATACTAAGGTCTGTTGCCTTTTAGTGCTGTAAAAAAATCAAACTTCTAATCTAACGAAATCAAGACATATTTATGTCGCAAATTTTCGATGAGCAAACGCAAAAAGCTACAGGGTACTTCCAGTCTACATACAAACTTGAAATTTGGCATGAAGCAAGGTCTTATAGTGCATGTAAAGAAAACTTCTGAAAACTTGAAATTTTGACTTCCATCATATTATATTTTGATAATTTCGTCATAGTCATAATAATTTTGACAGCTGAGTCACGTGACTGAATGAATGAGTCGTGACGTCATAGAATTTTGACTGATGAGTCGTCACGTCATAGAATATTGGCGGGAAAATATTTTGCAGGGGAGTCGTGACGTTATAAAATTTTTGACAGATGAGTCGTGACGTCACAGAATTTTTGACAGCTGTGTCGTGACATTTGTCGTTGTAGCAATCTGGTATTATTACTTAAAGTAGTTTTATAACGTACAATTATTGCAAAATATCATCGCTCTGGTCTTTTTGACAGAGCCATCTTCATCTTTTTGAACATGCCATATCAATCATCAAATTCGAGAACCAAACCCAGATAAATCATAAACTTACCATACCATCAAATGTATCTTCCTCGGCGGTTAGACCACTACAGCCACTACCCCGGGGGAAGGGAATAGAGTTTCTATTTTGTAAAACGAGGGATGAGCGCGATGTTTTACTCCAGCGCAGAGCGATGAGATAAAATGGCAGGTCATGACGATAAATTTAAATTGTGCCAAAAATATTGATAATATAATTTAAAAAAAAATATTACAATGAAGATTAACTACACACATCAAAAAAGTCTAAGCAACATGCATGATATTACAAATTTACCATTTATATTAATTAATTTCTAAGTATTTACTCACTCAAAGTGTATAGGTAAGTAAACTTCAAGTGTATAGGTAAAAAAAATTCGATTATGTTTTGTTTTTTTTCATAAAATTCAAATGACTGCGAATTTGTTTGAATTTGAGTGCATGTTAATTACTACGTTTTAGTCTTGATTTTATAATTTTACCAACCATTTAAATACAGTTGGCGACAAAATTGAATTGTTAGATATTCTTTACGTCATGGAGCGACGTCATTTGACGGCAGATGAAATGCAAAGAGCTGTAGGGATGTTGCAAGCGGGAAGTAATCAATCTCAGGTATCTCGACATTTTGGTATTCATAGAAGTGTTATTTGTCGTCTTTGGCAGCGCTACAATAATACAGGGGAACCCGCTGAACAGCATCCAGGCCGTAAAAGGAGTACAACCACTCGGCAAGACCGGTACATACAACTGACTGCAAGACGCCAGCCGATGTTAACCGCTCGAGAGATAAGTTTGAGGCTACAAAATTCAAGTGGTGTTGATGTAAGTCCCCAAACTGTGCGAAATCGACTGCATGAGTACGGCCTACGAGCTCGACGCCCTATCAGGTGCCCACCGATACGTCACGGGAATCGCGCTCGTCGAAATGAATGGTGTAGAGAACGCATAACATGGACCCAGGAACAATGGGATAAAATTATGTTTTCCGATGAGTCGCGATTCGGGTTTAGGCCTGATACAAGAAGGGTGCGAGTGTACCGTCGACCCGGAAATACTGAAAGACTCAGGTGCGTTCAGGAAGTTCATCCATACAGCGGCTCAACAGTTATGGTATGGGCGGGTATTATGAAGAACAGGCGAACTGAGCTCGTTTTTGTAAATGGAAACATGAACGCTGAAAATTACGTTGAGGATATTCTCAGACCTTATGTCCATCCATTTGCACAAACCTTTGGCTCCGATTTTACGTTAATGCATTACAATGCGCGTTCACATACAGCTCGGCGAACCAGTGAATACTTGGCAACGGAGAACATCCAGGTATTGCCCTGGCCTGCACAATCGCCAGACCTCAACCCCATCGAGCACGCATGGGACATGCTCCAGAGACGTGTTTTGAAGGACTTGGACGGAGTGACAACAACCCAACAGCTGAAGGATTTGCTACAATTCCATTGGGAGCGAATACCGCAAGATGACATAAACAGTCTCATTAATTCAATGAATAATCGTTGCCGACAAGTTCTGAATAGCAGAGGAGGCCATACTTTGTATTAAATTGTCCTATTCTTTCACAATAAATTCATTTTCTTAAGAAATTTCAATTTGTAAAAAAAAAGTTTAGTTTCTTATGTACCTGTATATTCTAATATTGTTAATTTCTGTTATTAAAAGAACTTATAAAGAAAACAGCTGTTATTTTTACATCATAGAACCCTAAAAATATTATTTTAAAAATAAAATACAACGTTATAATTAAAATAAATGGTAAAATAAATTAATATAAATGGTAAATTTGTAATATCATGCATGTTGCTTAGACTTTTTTGATGTGTGTATTTGTTATGTAATATAAAATAACACCGGACATATGAACCTTCTCAAGAAAAAGTTACACAATGTTTTCTCATTCAATCGGGAGTTAGGTCAACCCAGAGCAATCAGGATTTTAGGGTTTATGATTTTTTTTTTAATATTTCTAATAAACTAATTCATAATTTCAGCCCTGCACCACATAGATTAGACACCAAAGTGTACATAAAAAAATGTAATGAAAACTTTTATCGATTTCAAAATGGGTTTCTCCAGTCCGACATGATAAAAAATGCCTCTGGAGATCTACCCACACAAATATCTAAGTATTGTATTATTAAGTTAAATAATTATTTTAACTTTTATTTTTTAAATTTACCTGGCAACGTCTTGTTTTTTACCGTTAAATTCTTTTTCATTGTTCGTTGATAGGGCGATCTGTAATAAACGAAGACTTATTAGTTCAAGGTTGCCGTAAAAATGGTGAAGGAGCTGAAAAAACATGGTGTCACAAATCCATGTCATCCATCATTCAAAAGGAGGTTTTTTACATTCAGAACTCGGTCATCATAACAGCACATTAATGTCCCACTACAGGGACGGGCCTCCTCCCATGACGGAGGCATAATCATAATCATAATCATAATATCTTTATTTGCATAAAACATGGTGTATACATGGTGTTACAATTACATTATAGAGCTTACATGTTTTGCCAGAATTGTACCTAGCATGCAAATTTTACATATTTATTAAATGAGTAGTACTTAATAAACCAGCAACTATGCAGACCTCTTGTCCATAAATTCTTTAAGGCTATAAAAATTATTAGTGTTTAACCATTCGAACAATTTCTTCTTAAATAGTGTAGGGTTAAAATTTCTTATGTTGCTTGGAATTTTATTATATATCCGGACACAATTATATAAGCAGCTTTTTTTATATTTAGAGAGCCTGGGAAGATCATGTAGGGCGAGTCTCTGTGGATCACGCCGGCTCCGTGGATTAACCTCGTTGGCTGATTTAAATAATGTTTTATGTTTATTGACGAACATGCATACTTCAAATATGTAGAGGGACGGCAACGGCAATAAACCTAGTTTTTTAAATATTGGTTGGCATGATTCCTCCGGATGCATCCCGTGCATTGTCCTGATGCATTTTTTTTGAGCAACAAATACATACTTGGCCTACTAGTACCACGCTGGCCAGACGGATTGGTATAGGGTTTAATTTCAAGTTTTCCTTCTTGCTATGTTATACCTACAGGTAATGCTAGGTAATATTCACAGATAGTTACTTAGTCGGTTCTTACGACACCCATGGGATGAGATGGGGTGGTGACATATTGTATTCTTACTCCGTCACCACTTCTGACTCTGTCACAGTGTTGGACATAATAATAATAATAATAAGCCCGCAGGGGCAGCTTGTGGCGAGCTGTTGGTGAGTGGCGACACCACGGACCCTGATTCCTTGATGGCCTGGCTTACCTTCATTGGTCGGCCAGGACTGGAATACGCAAGAGCGGATCCTTTGCTCCAAGCTGGAAGTGTAAAATGTCATAACGCCGGGGGCCCTTGAACGGTTGACCGGAATTTGGCGCCCCGCAGACTCACCTCTCCGCAGCTTCTAGCCTCTCTACGAGATGTTGCTCCATTGTCGCACTGTACGTGCGGCCGTTTTGTGGGGCCCACTCAACGAGGTGGCAAGTCACTACCTGTCTTTTTATAATATAGAGACTGATTATCACGACAGGTATCCGGTAGTCTCCTTCCATAGCCCAATAACTTATCCACCGAACATACTCATCCATAGACTATTATTTAAATTTCCATCGCATCCTTAGAGATGCACTACAATAGTTTTTGCACTCGGCAGGGACCATCTCTGGATGTATCATATTGTGCGTTCAGCGATGGTATCTGCCCTGTGTATCCATTACCAGATTAAATATCTCTTAAAGGGCCTCTTCGTCTTGGCTTCGGCCCGATGTATGCCTTCCAAAGAACCGGGTCTCCAATAGACCCGAGTATTATGGAAAAGAGAAACATAATAATAATACATCATGGCAGGGACCATCTCTGGATGTATCATATTGTGCGTTCAGAGATGGTATCTGCCCTGTGTATCCATTACCAGATTAAATATCTCTTAAAGGGCCTCTTCGTCTTGGCTTCGGCCCGATGTATGCCTTCCAAAGAACCGGGTCTCCAATAGACCCGAGTATTATGGAAAAGAGAAACATAATAATAATAATAAAGCCGTTTATTTCCATATTTGTTTTACAGTTTTACATACAGTTTAGGTTGGGTGTTAGTATTTTTATTTAAATATGTATTACTTATAATTAATGTTAGTATTATTAAATATGGATCCCTGTTTGGGTAAAGGCCTCCTCCATCCTCTTCCAAGACTCTCTGTCCTTGCCTGACTGTAACCAGTCGTTCCCTGCGATACACGTTATGTCATCAGCCCACCGTTTTAATTGACGACCCACGCTCCTTTTACCATCTGGTCCCTTCCATCTGGTAGCCTCGACAGTCCATCTCCCATCTGTGTAACGTGAGATGTGTCCGGCCCATCTCCACTTTAGTAGGAGTGCGTGTCTCAGAGCATCGGTCAGTTTAGTCTTTTGACGTATGCTTTCGTTCCTGATTTTTTGTATTTTTCTAATTTTCAACATGCTTCTTTCCATTGATGTTTGGCTGCATTTGATTTTCTGTTTTATTTTGCTTGTAAATACCCAAGTTTGGCAGCCATACAACAAGCAGGGTAGTAAACATGTATCATATACTGTCCTTTTCATGTGTAGGTTATAGTTCCCTTTTAGGATTTCTTTTAATGCCCAAAATTTTTTCCAAGTTGCGTTAATTCTTCTTGTCACTTCTTCATCATTACTCGATGATTTAAATGAGATTTGCTTACCCAAGTAAATGTAGTCATTGACGTATTCTATGTTGTTATTTTTTATCATAATTGGGTGTTTGTGATTGTTGGTTAAAATCTTGGTTTTGTTTGCGTTCATTTCTAAGCCTACTTTAGAGCTTTCACAGTCAAGAGATCTCATCATATTCTCTAGATCTTTGCCAGTTTCAGCCATTATAACAATATCATCAGCGAACCGCAGATGGCTTAAATATTGTCCATTTATATAAAGTCCTTTGTTTTTCCAGTCTAATTTACGAAAAATACTTTCGAGCACAATTATAAAGAGCTTCGGTGATAGAGGATCTCCCTGTCTAACTCCTCGTTCTATGTTTATTTCGTCTCCTCTTGTTTCTAATTTTACTCTGCTTGTACCTTTTTTATAAATATATTTCAAAATATTAATGTATTTGTAGTGTATATTTGACTGTTGCAGTACGTTCCAGATTGAGGAATGACTAATAGTGTCGAAAGCTTTGCTGTAGTCTATGAAGGCCACATACAGGGGTCTGTTGTATTCTCTGTATTTTTCTATAATTTGTTCTAGTGTCTGTATGTGGTCCATTGTGCTAAAGCCTGATCTGAATCCAGCTTGTTCTCTAGGTTGTTGTCTATCAATGTCATCAGATATTCTCTTTAAAATTATGGATGAGAATAATTTGTACGTACTTGCTAGCAGGCTTATGGGTCTATAATTCCCTATGTCCAAGGGGTTTCCTTTTTTGAAGAGTAAAATTATGTCCGATGTACACCATTCTTTTGGTACTTTTCCTACGTCTAGTATCATATTAAACAATAGCGTAAAATGGTAAGTTAAGATAGGTGCTCCTATTTTAAGGACTTCGTTGCATAGTCCGTCTGGTCCAGGGCTTTTCTCATTTTTTAGCTTTTTTATATGTTCGTAAACTTCGGAGTCTCCAATTGGTTTGATGGAGTCCGTCGTGTATATGTGAGTTGCTTCCAATTCTGTGTCAGTGTTATTTTGTCTTTTATATAAATTCATATAGAAGTTTGTTGCTTGTTTTATTATATCTTTTCTTGATTTTGTTTTTTCTGAGTGGTGTTCGAGTTGTTGAATCCATGATTTATGTGTAGTTAGTTCTTTATAGGCCCTTTTGGCACTTCTAAAATTCTTGATGTTTCTTGAAATAGTCTCGTATCTGTGATTAGAGTAGTCCTTTCGAATTGATCTATTAGTCTCTTTGTATAATATACTAAGTTCTTCTTTCATTTCCTTTGTTTTGTTCTTTTTGTGCAGAAGTTCCGTGCGCCTTTCTATAAGTTGGACTGTGTCTTTAGAGAAAATGTTATGTTCATGACGATGTGTCATATTTTTACATTTTAAGCTCTCTGTTATTCCTCTTTCTAGGATATTATAGTATGTTTGGATATCAATACCCTCTGTTTCGATATTTTCTGTGTGTGTTCGCAGGTTTTTCATGTAACTTTCGATTTCTTCTTCTGTTTTAGGAATATTAGTTGGTGATGTGTAGGATTTTCTGCTCTTTATTGGGTGACTTAGAAGTAATGTTGCTCTAATCAATCTGTGGTCAGAAGAGACTTTGAATTTGTTCAGTACCTCCATATTAGTTATAAGTTTATGTTGATTTATCATTATATAATCAATTTCGTTTTTAGTGCTTTGGTCGGGTGACAACCATGTCCACCTGCGGCTATCTTTTTTTTTGAAAAAAGTGTTCATTATTGACAGCTTGTGTTGATAAGCAAAGCTTAAAAGTCGTTCACCTCTTTCGTTGCGCACGCCGTAACCATATTTTCCCATAACTGGATAACAGTCTGTTTTAGGGCAGCCTATTTTTGCGTTAAAATCTCCCATTATTATAACCTTTCCTTTAGTCATGGTATGAGCATATTCAATTTCTTTGTAGAATTTTTCAATGTCCTCTTCTGTTGAACGTTCAATAGGTGCATATGCTTGGATTATTGACAAGGAGAAGCATTCGAATTTTACTTGTAACAGTGCTACTCTTTCAGAGATTCCTATAAAGTTTGTAATGTTGTTCTTGTATTTTTTCTTGATGAGAAATCCCACTCCATATAGTCCTTTAGTTTCACCGATGTAGCAAAAAATAAGGTCTTTATGTTCTTCGATATTGCACCCCATTCTTCGCACTTCTGACAGGCCTAAAATGTCCCAACTAATACTATTTAGAGCATTAGTTAGTTCAAGGAATCGTGCAGTCGATGCAAGTGTTCTTACGTTGTAAGTACAAATCTTGAGTGTTGGTTTTTTATCATGGTCTATTTTCGTATTTGGTGGAGGGTTATAGTCTAATTCCCCACGAGGACAAATCGGGTTGAGGAATGTTTTGTTTATCTTATATGTAGGTTCTTGTTTCTTATGTGTTTCGATTCGGTGGCTGATGGCAATATTCTATGCATTTTGGATAGTTGGTACGTTGGCAGAAGGCAGAGAGTTACTTCTATTCCTCATAACGTCAAAGGCATTTAAACGGTGTTTTTTACTTGACGGTTGTTGTTTTTGGGCGTTTTCTTTGATATGTGGTGAGGTTGACATTTTCCTTTTGGGTCCTATATTATCTGGTTTTCCCTGTTTGATAACTAGCTTATCGTAATTTATATACGCATAATTGCCTTTCTTCCTTTCTTCATCCACTTTTGACTGTAGATTTTTTCTCGTCTCGATAATTTCTTTAGGGTAGTCTTCAGAAACATACACATTTTTCAATTTCTTTTTATTTACTATTATCTCTTGTTTCTTCCAATAGTTAACGAATGCGAGGAGGATTGGCCTTTCCTTTCCAGTTTCTATGTTCTTTTTGCCAATTCTGTAAATCGTGTTTACGTCCCTGTCTTCCAAAGTAATGTTTAAATCCTCTCTAAACTTCTTTTTTATTATTTCTATTAGGCTGGCGGTCGATTTTTCAGTTTCTTGTACTCCATATAAAATTAGGTTATTTAATCTTTTGTGTTTTTCAAGGTTATATATCTTTTCCTTTAATTTCTCGTTTTCTGATCTTAATTCCTGCATTTCTATTTTAAATGGAATTAATTTCTCCTCCATTCGTGCCATAATGTCGTCAGTTTGTTTAGACATCTCTATTTTCATTTGATCGAAAAAAGATTGGAGGTTGTCCATTTTTTGTTAATATTTTTGCGTAGAATGAAACGTAATCTTGTGAACGCAGCTTATTAGAGCTGTAATGTTGGTAACAAGTCTCTTCGTTTATATTTCATATGGCAACACTGAACTGACTATGTCAATATCTGTGTCTATGGTCCACATTCATTTGACAGATAACCTCCAATTAATTTCGGTTTTGCACTGGATAGTTCTTCTAACAGCACTGTTTATACTTGTATTTTTATTTCACCATGTAGTTTAACACAATAGGTATGAATTTCAAAGGTGTTTACACAGAATACAACGGTAAGTTAACACAATATTAAACAAAAGGCGGAGCACAGTAACAATATGTGTTTACGTTCTGACAGCCGGAACCGGTAAAAATCGTTGTGTAAATGTTGGACATAGGCCTCCTCCAAATATGCCTTAATAGGGACAATGAAACTTAACCAAAAAAACATAAAGAAATTATTATACCACGATATCAGGCGTTGGGGCCGGCAGAGCTCTAGGTAACGCCTCATTGCACTCCGTAGTCTCTATGGTCTGTTTCCTCCCTGATCGTGGAGACTTCTCGTGGTCCGCTTCTGGAGTGAGGTCTGACAGCTCGTAGATTGGTCCTTGTTCATTTACCCTGAGGAAATTAAAACAAAATAAGATACGTCTATAAGCCGAAAACGACTCGCCGTCCTTATGACCTCGTAAGGATGGCGGGAAGCCGATGAATGAGGGAGGCGCAGGACCGCGCAAGGAGGCAATATTTGGAGTAGGCCTATGTCCAGCAGCGGACGTCAATTGGCTGAGATGAATGAATGAAAAGATACGTCTGTTTAAGGGAAAAGTATTAAATTGCGACGGTGACTCTCATACCGATTCCCAAATAGCGAAAACATAGAATAACACTACCACGAAAATAAGTGAACGCGAATTTAGTCTTTGAAGTACGCGTTCCCTTTGAATTTACGGCCTCTGTGGCGTAGTGGTTATTCAACGTGACTGCTACGCAGAGGTCTCGGGTTCGATTCCCGCCCAATGCAAATCTTTGTGAGTATGAACATGGAAGTTGTTTGCATTGGTCTGAGTGTTTTCTATGTATAATATGTATGTATTTACAAAAAACAGTATTTAAGTATATTTATTCGTTGTTTAGAACCCATAGTACAAGCTCTGTTTAGTTTGGGACTAGATGGCGTTGTGTGAAAAGTGTGAAGAATATTTGATATAGGGTGACGATAAGTGATTTTCGAAACACGAAAACTTGAAGGTTTTTAGACTCATTAATATTTTTTGATAAGCTGTGAAATTTTAAATGTTTGTATCTTACTTGGGTTGGAAGGTGGTGTCTGCTGGGGGTGGTTTCTTCATTTTGTACATATGGCTCCAGGGTGCAGCTGGGAGTATCTCCCAGGGTTGACCCAACACCCTGGTCCATACTTCTCCTCGGACCACGACTAGACATCTGTGGAACATGGAAATATTATGAATAAAGCAATATGACAATATGGAACTTTATGGAAAACAAGTCAGAAATTCTACTCTCTTTTTTTAATTTTTTTTAATAGATTTCTTCATACTTGTGATTAACGTACACAAAGTAAGGCTTAAGATAATAATTTCATAAAATGATTATAAGTACTTAAAAATAACTTTGTTGCGTGGGATTCGAACCTGGTGACATGGTGATTACAGTAAAAAATGTTATGTCATTTATTTATTATCTATTATTACAGTAAGAATATGATGTAAGTACCATACCTAAGCCTCATACAACAGAAGGGAAACTGCATGTTTGTATCTTCCACCACTTCTTCACATTCTATCGCTGACTCGGGCGCCTCCACTCTCTTGCAACTGTTACAAAATAGTTCACATTAGTATTTATTTAAAGAAAGAGAAACGAAAATAAAACCATTTCATTGGCAGTAAGATATAATATTGTACAAAAAAAAACTGAAGTACAATACCCGACCGACGATATTACACATCGACCTGTGGAAAGAGACAATCGGTCAACTTCTGGTTCGTCTAGCGTCATCTCTGTCAAATTATGATTTGATAGTGTGCGACAGAGATGATGCTTTACGAAGCCGAAATTGGCCGATTGTCTCTTTACAAAAGTCGATGTGTAATATTTATGACCGAGTACTGAAATAAATATGCAACTATGGTTAATCTAACTTTGCCATAAAACATACTCAAAACAGTAATACTGATTAATAATATCTGGCACAGGTCATTCTATAAGACTGATTTCCGAACGACGTATGCTGAAAAATTCATTTTTAAATGAATTGATACAGTTCTATACTTTTTTGAGATTAAAAATCCAATTTTCTTAGTTTCATTTAATTTGACCAAGAAACGAGAGTTCTGCTGTAACAAACAGTAGAAAACATGGTATTGGATTAAAGTTCGTTCTCTTTTTGGAGTCGGCTAAATATAAAACACTAGCTGACCCGTTCCCACTTCGTTGGACGGCGAAAAAAACGCGTCTTTCTTTTAATCATATTTCATTACTGCTTCGCTCCTATTAGTCATAGCGTGATACTATATAGCCTATGACACTCCGCGATAAATGGACTATTCAACACAGAAATAATTTTTAAAATCGCTTTAGTAGATCCAGAGATTACCACCAACAACGTCACAAACACACAAAC
Organism: Schrankia costaestrigalis; assembly: GCA_905475405.1. NCBI lineage: Eukaryota > Metazoa > Arthropoda > Insecta > Lepidoptera > Erebidae > Schrankia > Schrankia costaestrigalis. The sequence continues at coordinate 9,835,981 of FR997853.1, read as the reverse complement.
TTTACCTTTTTATAATATTAGTATAGAAGTATAGATAACTACAATCTGCGCCCTCTATTGCTCATTATTAGACCAATCTATTATTAAAATATCACGATAGCAAGCCCGAAACTTGTACACAATGAACAATAGTAATTAAGAGCCTTACCCAACAGTATAGATGGCGAGGTTCCGTCCACCAGGTTGACACCTGTGTCTGCTGCAAGAATACGCATCAGCCCACTCGGTGTACGCCGCATGCTTCCTCATTGTACGAGGATCTGTGCAGACTGGAGACGAGAACGTAAAGTTAATAATAGTTAGTGTTAGCCTACATCATCCCTATCTCATCCCATGGGTGTCGTAAAAACCGACTAAGGTACTATCCGTGAATATTATCTTTACGAAGTAAAAAGAAGGAAAACTTGAAATTAAATCCTATACCAATCCGTCTGGCCAGCGTGGTATTAGTAGGCCATTTATCCCTTCGTTACGGGAGGAGGCCCGTCCCTGCAGTGGGACATTAATGGGCTTTTATGATGATTATGGTACAAGACAATAAATAGGAAATTAGGTCTTACATTGATCCTTATAGAGCTGCAAGTTGATATCCTTGCTAGTGGCAGGTCCTGCCGAGGCGAAAGCCAGGACCCCGAGGAACGGGAGAGCAATCATAATTACAAGGTAAGCTGCTAAACCCTTCCCGATGTTGTCGTACGCGGTCCGAACCAAAACTGTTGACTTCTATAATCAACTAGGAGTACATTCGCGCTGAGAAAGTGCCAAAAAAAAGTACTAAAAAGACAAAAAAAGTTGTCAAGAACAGTTCTGTGGTTGAGTGATTTGTGCATTGAATTTTGTATTTTGGTTTAGTTATACTTGTGTTTAGAGTGTTAAGTATTAACCTCGATAAGTTAGGGTCGCACGTTCGAATAGGTACCACGCTTTGCGTCTAAATGTAGAAGCGGCATGTGTATAGCAATTGACTCCAATAGTAACGATTATACCTCAAACCTCTGCAAACAGCATGTCAATTCTCGTTCTTTAAAAGTGTTAAAAATTCGGTTAAGGTAACTTTTAGTTGTCAAATTGTCAAAGAATTGACATGCAGATGAAAAAAATTTATGCCGTTGCAAGCGGTCGAAAGGTGATTTATCTTTTACCCTGTTAAGTTATCTGTGATGTTTAAAGTGAATGGCTGTTGGGGCAGAAAGGTTTTGGAATGGCGATCGCGTACGAGAGTTGTCTATACTAATATTATAAAGAGGTAAAGTTTGTGTGTTTTGACGTTGTAGGGGGTAATCTCTGGATCTAATGAACCGATTTTAAAAATTATTTCTGTGTTGAATAGTTTAATATCACGCTATGACTAATAGGAGTGGAGCAGTAATGAAATGTGCTTAAAAAAGGAACGCGTTTTTTTCGCCGCCCAACGAAGTAGTCACGGGTCAGCTAGTCTATTATAAAAAAAGAAGACCAGCACCTTTTTTGTTTGTAGACTATATGTCAATTGATTAAAAGGATTTAACTGACTGTTAAATCGGGAAGCACACGGTGGACCGACGACCTGGTTAGGACGGCGGGAAGGCGATGAATGAGGGAGGCACAAGACCGCGCAGGGCGGAATCGTTTGGAGGAGGCTTATGTCCAACAGTGGGCTTCTATAGGCTGATATGGAACTGACTGTCAGCTTAATTAATTAAACAATTTCTAGTAAAACACTTTAGCGTTCACCAGTACAGTGATTACAATCTACAATAACAATGTGATGTTTGTAAACCTAGGTCGTCGTATCCGGCACTAGGAGTACAAAAGGTACATTACAAATTAGTAAGAACAATGAACCGTTCATTATAAGAAAAAGATTCGCCAAAAAAGATGTCCTTTTAGTAAAAGATAGTAGGATGACAAACGAAAAAGATAAAAAAAACACAGTTTGTTTATATAGGGTTGGTAGCATTGAGGACCTGATGGCATAGTGATCATAGTTCGTGGCTGCTACGCAGAAGTCTCGGGTTCGATTTCAGCTCGATGCAAAATTTTGTGTGCCATGAATGTTTGTATTGTTCTGGGGGTTTACTATGAATAACATACATCAATTAGCAAAAAAGAATATTTATTATTAGTCAGACGGGCAAAAGACGGCGATTTAATGTTTCATATCAAGCCTTCAATTTATATAAACAATATTCACTCATTTCATCAGGTCCTATGTCCAGCATTGAGACTAAATGGGTTAAATATTCCTCAAAATTTCACACAACGCCATCTAGTCCCAAACTAAGCAGAGCTTGTACTATGGGTAGTAGACAACCGATCAACATACTTTTTTTTGTAAATACACATTAAATTATACATAGTAACACTCAGACCAATGCAAACAATCATGTTTATGCACACAAAGATTTGCATTGAGCGGGAATCGAACCCGAGACCTCTGCGTAGCAGTCATTTTATATAACCACTACACCACAGAGGTCGTCAATAATTATATTAAACAGATTGTACCTACTATGTGTCTAGTACTATGGTAACGGTACATATTATATTTTAATGTGCATACCAAGAATGGAATGTATAATATGTACTTATAAGTAAACATTTACAGTCGTGGTATGTAGTATGGAATGATCTTCCTCATACGACTACCTCGATGGCTTAGCGGTCGCGGTAGCAGTACCACGAGGTCGCCCGTTTGAATCCCATGCAGGTTAATTCTTTGAGTGATCCATTTTGGAAGAGAAAGAAGAAGAAAGAAAGAAATTTTCTTTTTTGAGTTTGGATGTTGTTTTTAAATTTTTCTTTTGTCCTTTTACCGATAATTTCATGATCAAGTACGAAGTAGCCCCCTCTCTCGCGTCTCGCCAACTTAACTCGCCAAAAAATAGGATGGAGATCTATTTAAATCAACCTAATCAACAACTTACTACTTGCTACTGTACTTGTCGATGTGTAAATCGGGCTGAAAAGTCCGCTACACAGTCCCTAGTGCGGGATTTGTCCCTTTAAAATAAAGAATGGTATAAATTAAATTGTCGTCATATTCGACCTACAAGATGTAGGTACTTTATGTAAAACCTGTTTCAATCACTCGACGGGGACGGGGTGGTTGAGAACAAAATAAAAATATTAAAAACTTTATTTTGTTATAACATACTTAGCATACGTTATTAAACTACGTCACTGGTAGGAATTGAGGCTACTGTCATGGCTTCGATTATCATGAAGGATGGTTGTTTGTCTGATCCATTATTATTGACGACCTCTGTGGCGTAGGTTTGCATTGAGCGGGAATCGAACCCGAGACCTCTGCGTAGGAGTCATGTTATAGTATAATGACTCCTACGCAGAGGTCTCGGGTTCGATTTCCGCTCAATGCAAACTTTGTGTGATGAACATGATTGTTTGCATTGATCTGGGTGTTTTCTATGTATAATATGTGTGTATTTACAAAAAAAAAGTATTTAAGTATTAATATCTGTTGTACTGTTACCCATAACACAAGCAGGTTAAGCCTAGCTTACTTTGGGAATAGATGGCGTTGTGTGAATGTGTGAGGATTATTTATATAGATCTACGAAAACCAATTTTTTTTAGGTTTTTTTTCTTTTAACCAATATCTTCTATCTACTTTACGGCATATGTAAACGTAAGTTCAATATGTTTTTATCAATGTTTATATTTATAAATACAAAGTTGAGGTTTAAGTTCACAATAAGTGTATCACTCTTATAGTAAGCATGTGTCGTATAACTTATGTTATTTTATACACGCTGTTTTTTATTATGGTGAGTCGTACTTACAAGCATTTTAATTACCATTACATAAGTACTTAGTATAAAACAATTCTCCGTGTGGTGACGGAGTAAGAATACAATATGTCACCACCCCATCTCATCCCATGGTTGTCGTAGAAACCGACTAAGGGACTAACCGTAAATATTATCTTTACGAAATTAAAATAAGGAAAACTTGAAATTAAACCCTATACCAATCCGTCTGGCCAGCGCGTGGTATTAGTAGGCCAAGTATCCCTCCGTCATGGGAGGAGGCCCGTCCCTGCAGTGGGACATTAATGGGCTGTTATGATGATGATGATTGATGACATAGTATAAAACAAACCCGCTTTTTTTGTATGCTTAAATCTTTAAAACTACGCAACGGATTTTGATTTCATGATGCGTTTTTTTTTAATAAGTAGATAGAGTGATTCAAAAGGAAGGTTTTATGTATAATACATGCATAATATAATAGAAGAGAAACCCATATAAAACTTCTGGTGAAAACTAAATTTCTTACTGAACCTTTTTTGATTAAATTTTCATAATACTTACTCTTTTTTTTTTTAATCTTTATTAAATAAAAAAGGCCTTGTTCACTTTGTGAACATGTAGCCCCATACTTACTCTTTTAAATATTTTTTTTTCAAATCGGTATATAAGTAATTGATGAAGTTATGAAGAAACCAACATAACAAAAATTGAGAAACTTCTCCGTTTTTGGAATCTGTTAAAAGCAAGTAGGTAAAAGAGCAAGAATGGCAAAGGTCGCGGATTCTAATCACACGTAAGATAATTTGAAGTGAAATTTTTGTGTGATTAAGTATTGTCTTCTCCGTGTGGTGACGGAGTAAGAATACTTACAGTGTCACCACCCCATCTCATGCCGTGGGTGTCGTAAACACCGACAAAGGGACTATCCGTGAATGTTATCGTTAGTTACGTAATAAAAAGAAGGAAAACTTGAAACAAAACCCTGCACCAATCCGTTTGGCCAGCGTGGTATTAGTAAGCCAATTATCCCTCCGTCACGTCACGTCACGTCGGCAGGAGGCCCGTCCCTGCAGTGGGATATTAATGGGCTGTTATGATTACTTATAAATAATGAAAGTATTGTGTTGTGTCTGGATGTTCTTTGTGCTTTAAAAAAAGATTCCTCACACTTTCACACAACGCCATGAAAAGATTTGCATTGAGCGAGAATCCAAGCCGAGACCTCTAGAATGTTTATAAAAGTCACCGCTACGCAGTCCTTGATGTCCTACCCAAAGGACAGGGTACCTACCTACCTCAATGATTTTGACGTCAAGGTTTCCTTCATTTGTTTTTTTTGGAGATATTATCTGCGAAGTAATATTGGCATTATTTAAAAATAAAAATTAAATATTTAAATAAAGCCTGTACTTAAAATATTGTTTTTTTTTTACATTCAGGTACCTAAGTGACGCAATGTGTACTAATAAGTACATCATCATGCCGGATGCATGCAGGGACGGGCCTCCTCCCGTGACGGAGGGATACTTGGCCTACTAATACCACGCTGGCAGATTGGTATAGGGTTTAATTTTGAAGTTAGTCCCTTAGTCGGTTTTTACGACACCCATGAGATGAGATGGGGTGCTGACACACTGTATTCTTACTCCGTCACCATCGGATTTATTCCGAATAAGTACATTTTAATATGAAAAAGATAACAACTTAAAATATTTTTAAACGTTAAACACGATTAAATTAATACCTACTTCATCATAGAAATCAATCGACGAGTCATAGAAGCATGTATAGTTCGCCGAAACGTGCTGTCTGAGAATAATTACCTACTTCTATTAGCCGTACTTTCTATTTATAGTTACTTATTTAGCCATAAGCGTTGTGTAAATGTGTAAAAAATAAATAAATAAATACATAACAGTGCTGCCATATTTCAAACAATAAAGTATCCACCACACTCATACGATTTTACATTCTGTATCGCGAAAGAAGTCTTTGCAGCAGTTTGTAAATTCACACATTCATCTATACTAATATTATAAAAGGGTAAAGTTTGTGTGTTTGTGACGTTGTAGGGGGTCAGTAGATCCAGAGATTACCCCCTACAACGTCACAAACACACAAACTTTACCTCTTTATAATATTCATAGACAATCTAGAAAACACCTAGACACTGTGGGCATTTAGCGCATCTTTATACCATGAAGAAAAAACATTTTAGCATAAAATATTTTTTTGTCAGTTACAAAACCTAATTTATCACTTTGGTCTACGGTTTTTCTAATAATTCGCAAGCGCAACAGTGTATGCGATCCTTTACTATTTAAATATAATTTGAGGGTAGTTGAATATTTTTTTATGATAAACGTCTACAGAATATGTTTTCTCGTTCTTTTATTCGTTCGAAGTTTAGACGCTAGACGTATTATAAATATCTAAAACAAATCTCCTTAGCAGGAAATTATCTGTAAGTCTTGACTATTTCTTTTTTTCTCCATTATTCTCTTCATATTTATTATTCTAAAACTCAACCCCCTTACTCATAAAAAAATTCTCAAATTATAGTCAATTGATTAATTAGCCTAAGCTCTTACGTTGTTTGGTATAAGGTTGGTTTTCGTAATAACAAATCTCGCTAAACAGTGATTAAATTTAAGAGGCGTTTATAAGTAAAGGGGCTAGTGTTTAGGTAATTTTTCGTTATTTACATAAAACAGTTGTATAGTTCAGTCAGTCATTGTTGTTTTGTTAAAAAAAGTGTGTTTGGCATAATGTAATGAATTTTCTAAGGTAGTTTATGAAGATATTATTTAGCGCCTTTTATATTTTTAGCGTATCATATATTTACATGATTATGTAACACAGGCCGCAATATATTTTAATTTTGGTTTTTTGTGTGTTAAATTAATTAACTCCCACAATGATTTCAATAAAATTTGATTAATTTTTATTAAAAAATAAAGTAAGAATTCGTTTAAGTACTTAAATATTTTGTTTACTGCACATCTATTTTATATTTAGGTTAATTTTTATGTTCTTAAAGACCTTATTATTCTACCGGCTTATATTAGAAAATTCATTTGAAGTAAAAGTTTGTTCTTAACCCTCTTTCGAGAATAAAAATTTGATTGGACCCATGAGATGATTACGAGTAAAAGTTAATGATAAATAAAAATAGAATAGGTGTCACTATCATAACAAACGATGCTGATAGCAAAAACCTCTATGTTAAAGAAATAAAATTAAGTAGGCATTTTAAATTAGTGGTGTTTTTTTTAACTTAGCATTAATTTTGGTAAAAAATAAATTAATAAGTAGTTAAGTACTTACGCTGTTTAATTTAGCTATAATTTAAAACCATTTGGACATAGAATAATCATTTGATAAATATTTGATTGATTTAAAAATATTGTAATTTAGAAGACTCGTCTTTTTCTTTCGCAGGACTTATTATTTTTTCAAGAAAAGAATAATAATTATTACAATGGCTATGCTCCGCCAATTACTGGTAAGCTAATATATTTTTAATTTATTAGTGTTGTCCTTTTAGTGTTTTTTGTGACAAAATCATATTTGTGACCTTTTTATTTGGGTAGATAATTGATAAAGTTCCCCAACCCAACAGCTATTGGTGCTTTTGGTGCTTCTATAAAAACTGTTTATGTAGATGGCACTATGGCAGTACTGTAATGTCACCTGTCAAAAAACATACAGAATTCGTATTTTTTCTTTTTTTTTTGACTTGTTCGATATAAAAGTAAAGTTGTCTACATCTACAATGCTTCAGTGGCTCGCGAAGCCACAACAACACGTCCGCGGTTCCGTCCTCGCCGTCGAGGCCGGAATATGCGCCGCGTTCGCTCCTAGAGGGCGCCTTCCGCACGTCCTGTTAGTCAGTGACGGTCCAGGCCGAGGTTTGTACCCCAAAGGGGGTCCTTAGGCACGTCACTTAAATATCTTTGGTTGAGGGCCGTCCGCTCCACCACAGCCCGCGTAAAGTAGTAACTGTCGTCAGAGACAAACTACTCGTGCTCAACAAAAAAAAATGCTTCAGTTTTATGATATTGAGTTAAATCAGCATTATTTTCTCTGGTCGTTATATTTGACAAGTCAATAAGACATACAAGCGCTACCTGGAAATAATTCACTTATTTCTACAGACGTTAGATCTCTGGGCCAGCGGTAATCTGTGCTAACTGTAGGTACCTACTATCTAAAAGCAAATACGAAACGCCGCGTAGTGACTTTAAAATTACATAACTAAGTACTGAAAACCTTTAAAAACTACTGAACGCAATGACAGGTTAAGTATACATTAAACATTCACAAAAATTACATTATCTATCTATACTATTATTATGAAGAGGTAAAGTTTGTGTGTTTATGACGTTGTAGGGGGTAATCTCTGGATCTACTAAACCTATTTAAAAAAATCTTTCTGTGTTGAATAGCCCATTTATTAGGGAGTGTCATAGGCTTTATAAAATCACCCTATGACTAATAGGAGTGGAGCAGTAATGAAATATGTTTAAAAAGGGACGCGTTTTTAAAATAAGTCTTATTACTAAAAACATTACGACCAAATTTGTATGTGACTAACAAGAAAGTAAACCCTTTCTTACAATGCCGTCGTGTTTGCCTTTGCGGTCGCGCCTTCTCACGCAGGATATGAGCGATCCACAAATTATTAAATTATAAAAGACAACTCCCGCACTAGGGATCATGCCCTGTGTCGCGGGGACCTTTTACAAACATCAATTAACGGACACAAAGAACACCCAGACCAGGACAATAATTTTATGGATCTCACAAATTATTGTCCTGCGTGGGGATCGAACCCACAACCTCTTGCACGGCAGCCGCTTGCACTACCGTCGCGCCACCGAGGTCGTCAATGGCCTGTTCTTTGTATCTGTTAAATTGATATCTGTAAAAGTCCCCGCTACACAGGTGTTGCGGGTGTCCATGGGCGGCGGTGATCACTTACCATCAGGTGACTTGCTGGCTCGTTTGCCTCCCATTAGGTACATAGAAAAAAAAACAGCTTAGTATGGGAGTTGTACTTTTACTCCGTAGCCAGAAAGTAACTACTTACTTGTTTTAATAATACCAACATCTACCTAATAATACTCTTTATCAATTATTATCGATAACATAAAGTAACCTTGTTATCATTTGAAAGTATTTGTTAAGTAACTACGTGAGTACATTCATCCCAAATCGGGCCACTAATGCTAGGAAAAATCTCTTTAGAAATATTGTGTTTTGGTCTCGACTCCCAATCCTCCTAATCCCATAAAAAGGAGAGAGCTACCTTCAGAACCATGGGTGGACACCGCAGTGGACCTGATGGGTAGTTAGCTTAGTAATACTAGGCTGGTTAATTATTATTTGGTATTAGATTTTTTTGGACAACACCTGGTCTAGGTATCGAGATTCAACAGACTTCGAAAAAAGCAGGAGTTTCTCAATTCGATTGTATTTTTTTTTACAAACAAAGGTACAAACTACATCCTGGCTTATTACACAAATAATTTATTTGACGTGGAATACGAACCAGCGGCCATAGCGCACAATAGCCGCATTAAGTATCGCTTTGCCAACGAGGTAATTTAGATTTAATTTAATTAATTACATGTAGTCACCTACATCATGTAGGAGACTACATGTAGTCTAGTGTAATCACATGTAGGACACTGTAAACAGAACGTCCTAACACTAAACAGTTACGACGTCCATATGTAGGAGACTACATGTCGTCCAGCTATTTGAGAGTAAGTATACACCGTGTATTTTAGTCGACATTAAAGATTTGAACCAAGCAATCAGTAGACTGTATATAAGTCATATAAGCAAAAAAAAGTTTTAAATTAGACTTAAAAACTTCAAAAATACTAAAAATAATACTTTATTACTTTAAAAATGCAACACGCTTTACACTAACGTAGGTACAAAAGCTCGGCGCGAGCACTGACCTGCGAAACACACACCGCGCGTAGATACTTACGTGAAATACCTACGTCGCAAGCGCGCGGGTCGATCAGCTGTTCCTTAATATCTACGACACCTCATACCCTATTGCTATAAAATAATGTATTAAAGACAGTACCCTGGGTCGCGGGGATGTTTACAAGTATCAATAAACGAAGACAAAGTCAAGACAAACATTAATGGATCGTACAACTCGCAGGATTCGAACCCGTGACCTTGTGCTCGGCAGCTGCATAGGTACGCGACGAATTAAATTAAACCAAATGTTAAATTTTATGTTACTTTATTTTAATTTCATGTGACACAGTAAATAATAGTTTATAAACATTTAAACAAGAGTGTAAAGTCTTATTAGTCATTTCATTTTAGTTTAAGCGTAATATTCTTTTGAATTAAAAATTAGTTTAGGTCCGTATTTACTACATCTAATAAAGAGGAATTTATTAAACAACAATATGTGAGGTAACTCTTTACTTGTAGTGTTCGTGAACAAAAATAATAGCTGATCAATGTGGAAAACGTACAATCGCAAGATACCTGAATTATTATTAGTTATTTACCTATTGGTACTGAAATAATTGTTAAAACTGCTTCCCATTTTGTTATAAACACTTAAACACAAGCGTGCACTTTTTTAATATTTTCACGAATCCTGATTAGGGTCACTGACCGTCACTTTAGGTATCACTTTTATTTTTATTTTTATTTCGTTTTACACAATATGAATGGCTGACTTCGAAGTGCCGCCGTGCAGCCGTTCTAGTACTTCGTCGAGGATGTCGTTCGAAATACTCTAACATGTTTTCTTCGAGGGCCGCCGAGTACTGTGGTTGGTTCACCACGTCCTTGCGGATGTCTAGGTAATCCCGTTGGCGTTGTGTCGCTGCCAAAATAACTTGTATGCTAGGCACCCTTGGGAACATAATGCCTTGGCCTTTTAACTTTGGAATGATGCTGGAATCAGCGTACAGTCTTCTAGCTTCGCTTGAGGTTATCTCCAGCTAACAACATACAATCTCATCACATCTAAATAGTTACTCGACATTTGAGTATGGGCGGTTTTCGTTGTTTATTGCGAGGATGACTGATCATAACTGTGACGTCACGACATACGTAATAAAAAGTTAATTAGACGCACGCACTTCGGCTTGCGAATTTGTGGCTAACTGCGGCGGCGGGCGGCCGCGCCGGGCGCCTACCGCGGCGGTGCGTTTGAGTTGCAAGAAGGTGCGCGGGGGGTGAGACCACGTGATACGCTAGCGATCTATGCAGATCATTATGATTGGACAAAAGTCCACGTGGACTCTAAAACATTGGTTGATTCAATTTCTTCTGCTATAATCCTACCCAATAAATGCATTTTTACAACAAAGAAAGGGGCGGCCATTGATTTATAAAAAACCCAAGATGCACATTTTCAAACAAAACTAACAGCCAAAAGTGTCACCAAATTAAACATACGCAATAAATACGTATAGTAATATCGTAAACATATTTTTTTTTCAAATTCAATCTTACACGCATGACATAAAGTTGTATTTAAAAAGTAATGCACAAAAAGCAATAAAATTAAAGATTGACGTTTGCCGGTAGAACAACGCGATACTAAATTTAAAAAGAGTGCACAATGCGCCCATTTGTTGCGGACGTTTTTGGGAAGTGGAGTGTGTATCTTTGGTTTTTTGTAAATCAATGGGGGCGGCTCTTTAGTTCATGCAATGTACAGTATGGTTTTAAAAAATTTGATTATTTTTTAAATTTAAGATTTCAAAATTAAAGTAGTTCAAATTGATTTTAAATATTACCAAAAATTTTCTAAAATCGGGTACATTAAGTGGTTTAATTCTTTAATGCCGATTGAAATACACGGTGTATAAATATATGTCGCAGGGAAATGAGGAAACCAGGGATTTCACGAAATCACTAGGGATATCACGAAATCCCGGTAAATGTCGAAAATGCCTTGCACTTCGGCGGCCGCTGCCGCGGCACGCTCGCTTCGCTCGCTCGCCTCGTGCATTATGGTCACAGTTCTAACCTAACCTAATCTACAGAAGGAATAATGTTTGTGTTTTTTAACCTACAAACAAAAATATGAGCATTTTTTTTCTAGTACAAATGGGATTTCGTCATATCCCTAGGGATTTCGTGAAATCCCTGGTTTCCTCATTTCCCTGCGACATATACATACACATTCACAAACTTTGCCAAAACTGATACGGTGGAGTAGTGCTTGCAATATGCGGCTTTAGTGCCTGTGGTTGTAGGTTTAAGTACGTACCACAAAGAATAATTACTTGTCTGATCTAAAAAATATTGTGCCTAGATGTTCCTAATTGCTGCCAAGCCTCTGTCATTATAACATTAACGTCCCACTGCAGGGACACGCCTCCTCCTGTGACGTAAGGATACTTGGCCTACTAATACCACGCTGGCCAGGCGGATTGGTATATGGTTTATTTTCAAGTTTTCCTTCTTTTTATTACGTGTAGATAATATTCACGGATAATCCCTTAGTCGGATTTTACGACAACCATAGGATGCGATGGGGTGATGACATATTGTATTCTTACTCCGTCACCACAGAGTGAGCAAAGCCGCTGTGATAGTCCCTATTGCGAGAATCGTCTTTTAAATAATATTTCCTTCTTTTATAATGTTAACTTTATTATTTAATTTATATTTTCTAAGCAATTGCCTGTTTATTATTAACTTTTTAATTATTTACGCTTAAGATAACGAAATGTCAATAACTTAATATACCCATCTCGCTTACTCATATAGAGTGTAAAAGAGTAAGAATATACCTAAGCTATTAAAGCAGTATTTAATAAACTCTTATAAAGTGGACGCGCCACAGACAATTATAAGGTACCTATATTATTTTATTCTGTATTATCAATATCTCCTCATGCCTCGATGGCGCGGCGGTCGTAGTAGTCACTGCCGTGGTTTCGGGTTCAAATCTATGTAGGTATATCAAAACAATTACATCGTCAATTATAAGGGTTCGTTCAAGACAGAGATTCGGTCTACCCCCGCGGGCTAAACCGTGATTTTATTTTTGACGACCTCTGTGGCGTAGTGGTTATATAACATGACGAGTGCATTACCCCAGCAGAATCTTGTCGAAATTTGTAATTTTTTTTTATCAGATTTTTAGATTTCTAGCTCCTGTAAATGTCTGTGTAGTTTTTGGAATTAGTTCAGTCCTAATTTTAAAGATATTTGACAAAAACAGATTCTGCTGCGGTAACGTTACCGCAGCAGAATCTTTTTTGAAATAATGGGATTATTGAAAAAATCTTTAGGTACATTTTTAGATCGCTGGACGAAGTAAATGTTTCGATATTTGAATTTTTACGTTTCATGGTTTCGGAGATATTCAAGATGCTGCTGGCGTAACGTTTGCGTGTTTGCTGGATCTCCGAAACGGTACAGCGTAATTTTCTAATTTTTTATACAGAGCTTCGTCTTAATTAGTCTGAATTAGTTCACGAATAAAAAAGTAATAATAATGCACCGTTTGCAAGTTATTTTAAATTATATAAATACCCCTTTTTGGGCCCTTAGTCCTAAGATATGTACTCTGGAGACTTGTTTAAAACGTCATTTTATAGTTTATAGTTAGTTACAGGTCTGTGTGAAGTTTCATTAGTGTACAGTAAGTAATTAAAAAGTTATCACACAATTTAGTTCATTTTGGCCAGCGATGTGCAACGGGTTAATTTAACTGCCTATTAATTGAGTTTCGTATCGATTTACTTGCTAAATTCTGTATAAACAATTAGACTTTTGTGTCACCTTTATACCATGAAATTTTGAGCGTAATCCACTCAATAATTACAGAGATAAGCGAAAAAAAGTCATTACGTATGAATGACTGTGGTAACCCGACCATGTATAGATGGTCACAAAAAAACGTCAGTGTAGTACATAACTCTGACCTACTAACATGTAAAGGATAATAAAATTTATATTTGCTTTTTGGTACAGTTTTGTAAACAAGTGGTAAAATAAAACAGAAGTTTATTTGAAAACTTTTATGCACAGGATAGAAATATTAAAACGATCAAAATACCTTGTTGTAAAATCACAGTTTAATAACAATTGCTTAGCAATTACACTATTTAAATGGCAATTAATATTTAACATAAGTATTGATTGTCATTGAATAACTGTCTTTTAAAAATAAAGCTATTGTCTAAAAATCTTAAAATAAGTAAAATTAAGTAGGTATATAAAAATTTACTTTTTTAACTTAATTTATAAAATCACCGTAATTCTTCATTTATAACTAAAAAACCCATTACGCTAAAGATTGTATTTATAATTTAAAAATCACAGTAATTCTTCATTTATAAGTAAATAACCATTACGCTAAAGATTGTTTAATTTAAAAATCACAGATAAATAAAACAAAACCTCAACATTTAATTACGATAACATTTAAATTTTTGTCATAATATAAAATGATTGACAATAGAATATAATTTTATCAGTCAACATTGTTTACAATTTTTTTTTTCAAAAAAAAACAAATGAAAAATTAATTATCGCACAGAGTTATTTTATAATATTTACTGTCTTACACTTTGGCCTAAAAAAAAACACAGTAAATTCAATAAGCACATAAAATAGTTCTGTAAAATGTTTTACACTGCGCGGCCAATTAAAAAACAAAAATAAATCACAAATAGGATCACTAATGGAAAATGTTCTTAACTAAATCTTTATAAATCAAATATAATCAAATTAAGGTAACACTTATTTAAAAAATAATTAAATAATAAATACTTATTTAAATTATGTATAAAACTAAAAAAAGTAATACTTATTTAGTACCACATGGACTAATTTATACATTTTTTAATGTATAAATTAGTGCATGTGGTACTTAATAAGTATTACTTTTTTGAATTTTACGATTCAGGTCATCGTAACATTGGTATTTTCCGTTTAGGGATCTAAAGCAATGAGCTTTATAATGCCCTATCCCTTCTGAGCTAAGGGGGGTTGAAATTCTATGATAGCCAAGATATCATATTTTTTGTAAAGGATTTCTATGTTAAGAGATTTTTTTTATGAGTAAGGGGGTATGTATTTACTTTGTGTATAACATGCATTACGGCAATCGTTCAAAAGCGTTTACGCGGCACAATGGCGCTGCCAATTGAAAAAAAATCAACTCAGTATTTACACAAGGTAATAAAGTAAGTACTTATTTGTGTAACGCACTGTCAGCACTTTGGATGCTTTTAAATTAGCTAAATATTGCATTTAAAACAAAAAAGGCAGTTTTAATTTTAAATGCAAATTTAATAACATTTAAAGTGTTGACAACAATAAAATATTTGTATAACACACTATCAACACTTATGATGCTTTTAAATTAGCGAAGTAATGCATTTAAAACAAAAACGGCTTTTTTATTTTAAACGAATTTAATTTAGTTTCAAGAGCGTTAACGCAGCTCACTAGCGCCATTAAAATTAATTGTGTACGCGTCTGTACCGACATTATTGCATGCATAACGTAATGACTCTTTTTCGCTTATCTCTGTAATTATTGAGTGGATTACGCTCAAAATTTCATGGTATAAAGTTGACACAAAAGTCTAATTGTTTATACAGAATTCAGCAAGTAAATCGATACGAAACTCAATTAATAGGCAGTTAAATTAACCCGTTGCACATCGCTGGCCAAAATGAACTAAATTGTGTGATAACTTTTTAATTACTTACTGTACACTAATGAAACTTCACACAGACCTGTAACTAACTATAAACTATAAAATGACGTTTTAAACAAGTCTCCAGAGTACATATCTTAGGTGTAAGGGCCCAAAAAGGGGTATTTATATAATTTAAAATAACTTGCAAACGGTGCATTATTATTACTTTTTATTCGTGAACTAATTCAGACTAATTAAGACAAAGCTGTGTATAAAAAATTAGGAAATTACGCTGTACCGTTTCGGAGATCCAGCAAACACGCAAACGTTACGCCAGCAGCATCTTGAATATCTCCGAAACCATGTAACGTAAAAATTCAAATTATATCGAAACATTTACTTCGTCCAGCGGTCTAAAAATGTACCTATAGATTTTTTTAATAATCCCATTATTTCAAAAAAGATTCTGCTGCGGTAACGTTACCGCAGCAGAATCTGTTTTTGTCAAATATCTTTAAAATTAGTACTGAACTAATTCCAAAAACTACACAGACATTTACAGGAGCTAGAAATCTAAAAATCTGATAAAAAAAAATTACAAATTTCGACAAGATTCTGCTGGGGTAATGCACTCTAACATGACTTCTAGGCAAAGGTCTCGGGTTTGATTCCCGCTCAATGCAAATCTTTGTGTGCATGAACATGATTGTTTGCATGGGTCTGGGTGTTTTATATGTATAGTATGTATGGATTTACAAAAGAAATGTATTTAAGTACTAATATCCGTTGTTCTGTTACCCATAAGACAAGCAGGTTAAGCCTAGCTTACTTTGGGAACAGATGGCGCTGTGTAGAGATGTCCGTGAATATTTATTTATTTATTTATATCTCTGTCAGAGATTCTGTCTACCCCCGCGGGGTTAAGCCGTGATTTTATTAATAATAGATTTAGACCTTCGAAGTGTCAAGTGTAAGTTTATTTAATTATTGATTATTATGATTATTGAGTAACAAGTCTTTTGTTAAAATCCACTTCAAACTATCAAATGGTAAATAGTGTAACAAATAGAATATTTACTAATATTATTGAACATAGTTCAGTAACAGTAGGTAGTTCCTCACACATTGACACAACGCCATCTAGGCAACGGGTAAAGTATACTATATAGTTTTTTTTAATGTTTTACAAAGATTTGTATTGCGGGAAATCAATTTTAATGTATAAATACACAAACTTTTTTACTGAGTTGTAATTAAACCCAAGGCCTCTGTGTGGTAGGATGGACATTTATGACCACTACGCCACAGGGATCTTTATTAGCAAGAATACCCAAATTAGTTGTTTATAATTAATAAACCTTTAAAATAGAAATATAAAAAAATACCAAAAAAGAACTTTACATACCGAATTGTCTATACGTACTTTAAGGAAACCCGTCCTTTGCAGTTGGTTTTTTTTTGTATAACTAAGGATTTTCTAGTCTGTTTAATATCAATTGACATTATTCCATTATGTATGCAATGTGATTCCTAGGGTGTCGTAAAATTCGATTAAGCGATGTCCAAAAATATGTTTTATTACACCGTGCTAACTATCTGGTGGCCTTCACCTAATAGTAAGCACTATGGATTATGTACCTACCTGTTTGCAAAATTAATATTTTTTTTCTGTTTTCTTACATATTGAAGGAGGGAATCGAGTTTTCCGTTCTTGATGTAAGTGCTTTTAAATTATAATATTTTTACTAATTAAATTATTACGGTCCCTTTGGAAGGGCCTCTTCTAGTAATATAGAGAAAGCCTGGGAACACTACGCTGCCCAGACGAATAGCTATTGGGTTTATATCAAGATTTCCTTCTGTTTTCCTTAGTCGCCTTTTACGACACCCTTGCATGATGATAATATACTAAACATAATGTTTTTTACTACTTTATTATACCATTATTTATTATTTTAATTATCTATTAAAATGTATCGAATGGATACTTTTTACGCCAATTTAACTGTATTCAACATGTATTAAAGTATAAGAACATTACAGTACCCGGCCGTAAATATTACACATCGACTTCTGTAAAGAGACAATCGGCCAATTTCGGCTTCGTAGAGCATTATCTCTGTCGCACGAAATACAAACAGTCTGGTATCTATTAGCAACTGTTAAGGGTACGCATTTCAATGACAAGAACTTCCTAATGGGCGGAGTTTATAAGATTATTGTCGGAAACGTGCACGCTAAAATTGCCCAAAATAACTTTGGGGAAAGGGTAATACGTTGTACAAATAATATAAACATATAAATAAACACTATTTGATAATTTATTATCAAATGAAGAAGCAATTAACTTTTTCCGTTTGTATGGAGTTGCGACTGGCATGCGTACCCTTAAAACAAATTATAATTTGTTGGCGATAGTGTGCGACAGAGACGATGCTCTACGAAGCTAAATTTAACGGATTGTCTCTTTCTATAGGTCAATGTGCAATATTTACGGCCGGGTACGGTACAACATATTCTACTGTGCAGCTTTGTTATTTTATTGTTTTACACATTAGTGTTTGTCGTTGTCTGATTGGTTATTAAAGTGTCTAATAAATTTCACATTAATGACGTTTGATGACATTAAGATACGTTTTGAAACGAATACTTAATTACAAGTGTTCTATTCCTTCTATCGACTGTCTACCACGCAATTTTTTTATATACTTAATTAATTTAATCCCACTGCTGGGCAAAGCACTCCCCCATGTAAGAACTAAAGATTATTACCTAAGTATATTAAGTATAATATTATCTTTAAAAAATAGAAGAAGGTAAACTTGAAAGTAAACCCTATACCAATCCGTCTGGCCAGCGTGGTATTAGTAGGCCAAGTATCCCTCCGTCACGGGAGGAGGCCCGTCCCTGCAGTGGGGCATTAATGGGCTGTTATGATGTTGATTATGTATAATAATGTACGTTTTTTGTCTATTACAGATGGTGTCGGCAGCTGAGAAGCCCAAAGTGCATTTGAACAACGGTCGGACAATGCCCTGTATCGCGCTGGGCACCTACCTCGGGTATGACAAGGTAATACGTAATTATTGCGATAATATTATATACTAGAAATATGAATGTGCCTGTTTGTTACATCAAAAACAAACGATGGTGCACATCGTCGAGGAATGTCCCCGACGTCGTTTCTCTGGGGGAATGTGTGAGCTCCACAACCTTACTCCGGCCGCAAAAGATTGGCTCCTCCAGCTGGATATAGATGTATAGGGTTCAGAGCAGAAGCCATACCTACGCAATGATGATCAAAATCCTGTGATTTTTAATACATACATACATAAACTCACGCCTTATCCCGTCCGGGGTAGGCAGAGACGACAGAACGTCACTTGTCACGATCCTGGCAAACAGATTGGGCCTTGTCCACATTCATTAAGCGAGTCATACATGTGCGTCGGTTACGAGTGCTCTTTATTTGGCCCTTCTCCTTCTCTTGATTTCTAATGTAATTTACTTTGTGTTTTTACTCACAAACGACAATGTAAATTTAAGTGGCTATCTGTTGTATCTGTGTCTCCGTGTGTTGACGGAGTAAGAATACAATATGTTATCACCCCATCTCATCCCATGGGTGTCGTAAAAACCGACTAAGGGACTATCCGTGAATATTATCTTAACGAAATATAAAGAAGGAAAACTTGAAATAAAACCCTATACCCATCCGTCTGGCCAGCGTCGTATTAGTAGGCCAAGTATCCCTCCGCCATGGGAGGAGGCCCGTCTCTGCAGTGGGACATTAATGGGCTGTTATGATGATGTTTTCACCCCATCTCATCCCATGGGTGTCGTAAAAACCGACAAAGGGACTATCCTCCGTCACCACACGGATAGAATAACATTACGACCATTAATAAATCTAACTTACAGAACGGGTTGATAAAGCCCCGCAAGAATGAAATGCGTGACGTAGTGCTCCGCGCCATGGATCTCGGCTACCGTCACTTCGACACTGCATCCATATACGAGACGGAAGAACAGGTCGGAGAAGCCATTAAGATGAAGATGCAGCAAGGATTTATACAGCGAGACGATGTTTTTGTTACAACTAAGGTATGGACCCCATCTCTTGGTTTGTGGTGTAAATTACCCCAGCAAAATGTTGTCGAAATTTGTAATTTTTGTTTATCAGATTTTTAGTTCGCTAGCTCCTGTAAATAATAATAATAAATTCTTTATTTCAGACCAGAGATCCATAACAGTGTTAGTAATTTCTTAGAATACAGTTATTATCAATTATTGACATGGACAGTAGGGCGCACATGTCTACATGCCCAGTGACTAATAAAATAAACGGCCCATCAACTTTGTCTGCCAGAGTAGCTAGTATACTGTAACATAGTACCTATAGTAAATGTCTGTGTAGTTTTTGGAATTAGTTCGGTCCTAATTTAAAGATATTTAACAAAGTTTCTGCTGGCGTAACGTTACCACAGCAAAATCTTTTTTGAAATAATGGGATTATTGAAAAAACTTTAGTTACATTTTTAGTTCGCTGGACGAAGTAGATGTTTCTTGTTGAAGTAAATGTTGAACTTGGAATAAGGTGTGAGAACGCCATCTGTCTGTTGGTTCGGGAAGTTGGCAACTAAAGTTTTGTTTTGTTGTCGCAGGTTTGTGCTGTTACAAATTTGTGGTGATACTAATGCCATCTTTGTATTGGTTCGTGAACTTGGGGGGGTAAAGTTTTGTTGTGTTAGCGCGAGATGGCGCTGTAGGTAACAAATAAGTGTTAATACTAACGCCATCTCCTAGTTTGTCCTTGAAGTATGATTGAAAACAAAAATAAATGTGATAAATTGATGTGATGGTATGGGCGGATTTTTTTAAAAGTGTACATAGTGTTTTCGCTATGTCCACTAAGTTTAGATTTTTTTTTTGCTTACTTCCCTTACAATATAGTTATTTATTTTAACGTCATATGTTTCATTATATACTTGGTAGTGTTTTCATAATTTTTAATTCGATTGTTTTTGTTTATTTATTAAGAACCATTCAAATAAAGTTATTAAGACAGTGGTTTTTACCCTGTCTTCTCGTCAAATTGTAACTTAAAAAACAAAATAATTGTGTTTGTGTCAGCATTACTGACGTATATTTAATGTAATTAGACGGCATGATAACAATATTTTTTAAAAACCTATTCTATAATTAATTTAAACAACGTAATGATTTGTAATCAATTTTTAAATCTAAGTCCAATAATTCGACCAAGTGGAATTTTCCAGTGAATAACGCGTGATTACATGGTTTTACGAAAATGCACTAAATTCGAAATATTTTTATCTGTTAGTACCATTATAAAACTGTGCAATAAGCTCCCACCATCTTGGCTACAGTTGTCATTCATCGAGGAAAATTAAATGAGACACGTAGTGTTGAGTGAGTGCAAAAAACATTTCCTTTGAACAACGGAACATTTTAAGGTAAGTTAATAAGATTTCACATGCGTGATACTTAATGCACGATTAGTTAGTTAATAGTCTTATGAATTGTGGTATTCATTTGTTGATTTAATCTTAAATCTTATAAATAATCATACAAAAGTGTTTGCTTTCGGAGTATCGTCACATTCCACTGTGTTATTTTGTCTAAAACGTGATTCAGTGGACCAAATTGTTACGTAGTGGAACGCTAAGGCAGCATGCATGATGGCAAAAGCTTTGCACTTTTGCTATTAAATTGTTTTAATAGGTACCTATAAATATTTAAACTATTAACACAACTTTACCCAGATATTTGCTTTAGTTTATTGTATTGATATTTTTTCAAGTTAAAAAATTATAAGCGGTTTACTAATGTTAATGTTTGTCATTATTTAAAAAGCAATAATTTTATATGCCTGACTTAATTGTACTTGCTATACTTTTCATTAGAATAAGAAGTAACCGTTAAGTTACCAGGATAGGGTAATTACATAAAATGATTTTCTTTTCATTTGTCATAATTAATCAAATGTCCATAATACATGTTTTCCTTAAAATTATTTGCTTTATATTTTATTTTTCAGGCCCAGCAGTGGGACATAAAAGGGCTGCGATTATTATTATTTTGATAAATATTGTTGATAGTGTTGTTATGAAAAGATTTTATTTAGTTTAAATAAACTTGATTTCATAAATCCATGTAAAGTATTTTTTTTTCATTTTCGTAAGTCATCTCTTGAAGTACGTCAAACAAGTACATTTTCAATAAATGAAAATTAGCTCAAAATACCTTTATTATGATCAGAGCTTTACTTTTCCACTAAAAATTTTAGCATTCCACTGAATAATTGTCCCTCTTTTAATAATTCAGTTATCAAGGCTCTATTAATTCACTTTACGTTCAGTTACTTAATAATTTGTTGTACTACTTAATTATTTGTGAAAGATAACTTTATTGTTATTTCGTGAAGTTCTGTACCAAAACAATTATTAACGACTATTTAAATACTTATATAGAAAAATGTGAGTCAGTTTCGTCAACAAGTTACTCATAGGATATAAAAAACCTATATCTTAATGTATAATTCTAATTTTTGAGATAAAAATACAATTATATATGAGTGTGTGCTGGCACAAGCATAATAAAATGCGTTATTCATTAAACTCGTTTCAATTAATTCATTAAGAGCTGTGTGAAATTGTGACTCAATGGAATTCAAAATCCTGTATTTCGAATTCAATAATCTACTATATAAAAATAAGTCGGGTTTTCCTTCCTGACTCCATAACTCCAGAACGCATGAACCGATTTCCTCGGTTTTGCATTCGTTGGAAAGGTCTCGGGCTCCGTGAGGTTTATAGCAAATAAAATTCAGGAAAAATTACAACAGAAAAGCGGAAAAATAATGCCCGTGCGAAGCCGGGACAGGCCGCTAGTTTATTATAATTAATTTGTAGCAGTTAAGCCAAGTCCCTTTGCATTTTCTTAAGGTTAGTTTAATAGGCAACACAAATAAAATATATAAAACATTGGAAAAAGAACACAAAAATTTTGAACATCAATTTCAATTTATGTACACTTTTTAAAAAATCCGCCCGTATACTTAAAATAATACTTAATATGATGAAAAGCAAAGTGAAGCAATATCATTTCTGTATATTATCCTTGGTTTCTCTATGTAGTGACAGGGTAAGAATGCAAGGTATCACTGACTCATTTCACCAGGGTGTCGCTAAAGCTAACAAGAAGAGTTCTTGTCGGTCTACCTAAATTCAACTTCACACTACTTTTGAAAGACCTGATAACCGTAGGAGGAAACACAGTGCCGAAAGATTGTGCAAAACAATATCTGACAGACTGTCTAAACATAACATCGCAAAGTGGGTCCCGTTGTGAATTTCTTTCCAAAGTTAACTAAGATTAAGTACAAGTCTAATAAAAATAAAGACGAATGTGAACTGGTGACGGAGTAAGAATACAATATGTCACCACCACCACATCGCATCACATGGGTGTCGTAAAAACCGACTAAGGAACTATCCTTGAATATTATCTTTACGAAATAAAAAGAAGGAAAACTTGAAATTGAACCCTATACCAATCCGTCTGGCCAGCGTGGTATTGGCAGTCCAAGTATCCCTCCGTTATGGGAGGAGGCCCGTTCCTGCAGTGGGACGTACATTAATGTGCTGTTATGATAAATAGGGACACTAAACTTCCATCAAGTGAAGTAAAACAGTATTTGTCGCCTTTTTTCTGACGCCATTTTATGCGCCTACTAATGCTAATAATATTGTTACAGCTCTGGAACACGAATCACAGACGTGAAGATGTGATCAGTTCGATTAAGGAGTCTCTTAACCGAACTGGTCTTGACTACATCGATATGTATCTTATGCATTGGCCTCTTGCTGTTAACGTAAGTAAATATTACTATCAGGATTGTTATTAACCTTACTAGATTCATTTTGTTTAGGACTTCTTAAACATAAATACATACATAAACCCACGCCTTATTCGGTGCGGGTAGGCAGAGACGACAGAACGCCACTAGTCACGATCCTGGCAAACAGATTGGGCCTCATCCACATTCTTTAAACGAGTCATACATGCGCGTCGGTTTGTTGAATAATTAATTGATATCTAGTAATATACCTACTACTTAAAAACCTGTTAGTTTTTATTACTATAAAATAGCTCAATTTCTTTACTTACGAATTTCAATCTAAGTAGGTACAGAAAATGTTACCCATGACACTGACATACCTCTTTGCCGTGGAGTTTTTTTTTCTGTAATGGGAGGCAAACGAGCCAGCAGGTCACCTGATGGTTAGTGATCACTGCCGCCCATGGACACCCGCAACACCAGGGGAATCACAAATGCGTTGCCGACCATTAAAAAGGGAGTACGCTCGTTTCTTGGAGGATGTTCGGGATTTCCACAGATAGACTTTTATTATAAACTAGCTGACCAGTGCCTACTTCGTTAGGCGGCGAAAAAAACGCGTCACTTTTTTAAGCATATTTCATTACTGCTCCGCTCCTATTAGATAGCGTGATACTATATAGCCTATGACACTCCCCGATAAATGGACTATTCAACACAGAAAGAATTTTTAAAATCGGTTCAGGAGATTCAGAGATTACCCCCTACAACGTCACAAACACACAAACTTTACCTCTTTATAATATTAAATATTATTAGTATAGAAAAGCTAATAACATTTCAGGAAGACTACACGTTCGCGCCGACAGATTATTTGGAGACTTGGAAGGGTATGGAGGACGTCCTGCGTCTCGGCTTGGCTAAGTCTATTGGTGTATCCAATTTTAACCAAGCCCAGGTTAAGAGACTCCTGGCTAACTGTGAAGTCAAGCCGGCTGCTTTGCAGGTTGAGGTATGAGGTTTTCGTTTTATGAGCATATTTTTTCGCTTCACATATAAAATCGGTTTATTAGTCTGCGAACATAGGTGTGGGTTATACGTTTACTTTATCTATAAGGTCTTTATTATGTTATAATGTTAACGTATAACTGTTAAATGTTTGTTATAAAAAAATATATGTCATTTCCAAAGTTTTTTTGGAAAATTTCAATTGTCGATGGATGAGGGAGGCACAAGGGCTATGTCCAGCAGCCTATGTCCAGCAGCGGACTTCTATAGGCTAAAGTAAGTAGGTGTAAAGCTGAAGACTATAGTCTGATATGATGATGATGAAAATCCTGATTATGAAAATTGTAGGTAAGGGGTTATCGAGCTAAAATACATGCTGGGACCGTCTAAACGACTTGATTACTTCATTTTTTTAATTGTTTAAAATTTTCGACTGTTGTAACCTATTTTTATAGTAAAACCTATTAAACGAGTGAAGTTAAAGGGTTGTAAGTTAGATGTATACACCCAAAATCAGGTGTAACTGAAATTCAGCGCCTCTTGACATCTGTGATGTTAAGGAGCACTTGCTGAGTTACCACCTTTTGCCACTTTTTTTTTTTACTTTTGTTCCATTGTAATTTTTATATGTTATATTTTTTTTTGTGGTAATAAACAGATTTTCATTTCATTTCATTTCAAATCATATTCTGACACAGAAGTTACTCATTTTAGATGAGACTAAATTAAATTACATTTAAATTACCTGAAGGTAGGATACGAATCTGACCCTCGGTTTCCGAATGACTGATCAAGTAAACTTTAACTAGTCAAGTGTCAAATTTTAGTTTCTGGAAATGATAGTTGACAAGAGATTTGATACTTGATTAGTTGATTTTTACTTGATCAGACATTCGGAAATCGGGGGTGAGTCTCTTGAATATTAGCCGCAGACCACTAGCAAACAAAGCTTCTGCGGTGAATACTCGCAAGACACGGGTTCCAATCCAGTCTCAATCATCAATGTCTAAAAAAAAAAAACTATTGTTTTTCGGACACTAAATTACTTTGAAATTTAAACCACGCCCCTATTCTTCCAGGTCCACCCTCAAATGATACAAGAAGAGTTGATAAAGTTCTGTAAAGCTGAAGACATAGTGGTGATGGGGTACAGCCCATTCGGTTCTCTGGTGACCCGCTTTGGGATCAAGTTTGAGGGACCCAAGATGGACGACCCCATCCTGACCCGTATAGGGTCTAAGTACGGGAAGACGTCTGCTCAAGTCGTCTTGCGTTGGGCTGTAAGTTTCCTATTATATACTTAGAACTAGCTGCCCCGTGCCCACTTCGTTGGGCGGGAGAAAGAAACGCGTCCCATTTTTAAACATATTTTATTACTGCTCCACTCCTATTAGTCATAGCGTGATACTATAACACTCCCCAATAAATGGACTATTCAACACAGAAATAATTTTTAAAATCGGTTCAGTAGATCCAGAGATTTCCCCCTACAACGTCACAAACACACAAACTATGCCTCTTCATAATATTATTATAGACATGCCATTGGATCAGCAGAGAAAACGACATCTGGTTGGTTCAGTAACCACATGCTTCGCTGGCAAAGCAGTCATATGGGCGGCTGCCGTCTATGAGGTCGCGGGTTTGAAAACCACGCTAGATAATTATCTGACAATCACTACATAGGGCATAATTCCTAGTACGGGAGTTGTCTTTTTAATATACCTATCATATAAATCACTATACCAGATAGTGACAATTAATTTTACAAAGATATTAAATCATTCCGTGTGGTGACGGAGTAAAAATACAATATGTCACCACCCCATCTCGTCCCATGGGTGTCGCAAAAACCGATTAAGGGACTATCCGTGAATATTACCTTTACGAAATAAAAAAAGGAAAACCTGAAATTAAATCCTATACCAATTTGTCTGGCCAGCGTGGTTTTACTAGGCCATATATCCCTCCATCACGTAAGGAGGCCCATCCCTGCAGTGAGACAGTCATGGGCTGTAATGATGATTTTATCATTGTTACCAGGTGGAGCGAGGTGTAGTACCACTACCGAAGACTGTTCAGGCGAAGTATTTAGCTGAAAACATAAATATATTCGATTTTAAACTGACTCCAGAGGAAATAGCAGAAATTAACGAGTTTAACACCAACACTCGTTATACGGAGCCATCATTCTGGCAAGAACACCAGCATTATCCATTTGAGAAGGTGGATAAACCAATCGTTGATCCGTTTAAGAACAACAAAGCCAAATAAAAAAAACTCTTAACTATAGGTTCGTCAAAGTATACTGCTACCATAGCTGTCTTTTATCTCAAACTTTACACTTTTACATTCACGTTTTTGAACGAACGCAGTCATGTCAATTTTGACATTTGACAACTTTGACATTTCTATGTTTTAGGTTTCTTAATTTGACAATTATAACATGTTGCCAATTTATTAAACTTCAATTCCCATAATTTAATTGTGTATAGTTTTTGATGAAATATTGTCATTACAGCTGTACTTTTGACGTTATCGTTAGATTGGGGTTTTTTTTTCATTTCTGCGGCTAAAGAAATGCCTGTTTTTGTATTCTGAGCATTCCCGCCTTTTTATTTTATCTTATCCTATGTAACTAGGATTATTATTTTTTTGTATTTTTTTCTTAATAAAGATTTTTGTGTTTATTCATTTTTAACCCTTTTTTACGCACAAAATGAAGGCAATGCCAATGTCCTCATTTGCTTATTTAAATTTTATGTCAAAAAATATAATCATGTTTAATTTTGTAATCATTAATTATTTTAAATGTTAAGTAATTTTGTAATCAATTTTCAAAAGTATTATGTAATTTTAATTGTATTGTAATCAGTTTAATAATTATTGTAATCGTTTTTTTTTTAGAAATTGTAATCTTAATCTTTGTATGTGTGTTTTTATTATCTAAATTAATATTAAGTCCACAAGTTCCTCAAGTAGAATAGAAAGTACACAATTTCTGCATCCTTCAAAATAATGAGTTGATAATAAGATAGGTGACTTTCTTATTCTACGACTCATTTAGATCAAAACAACATCTTTCAAGATCTCTCATAATGCAGAATATATGTGCTTACTTTTCTACGATCACGCCATTTGTTTCCATTGTGCCAAATTAATCCTCATCATCATTGACAGCTGCAGTAAAATTCACCATTTCTACCTTTTTAACATCATATTCCGTCTTTCCGTATCCTATATAACCAGATTTCCGTCTCCCCTTTCCCTTTAAAGTAACCTCTTAAAAGCTAATTTCATTAAGAAATCTTTATCGTAGGAAAATGCTAGATATTTTTAATAATATCTAGTATTTTTCATTTGAAAGTTTTCTTAGGAAATTACTTAGAGGAGGTGAAGTTCCTTTATCTTTTTTTTTAAGTAAATAAGCCGCGTTTTTTTGTTTTCCAAATGAATTAAGCTGTAGACTGTTTTATTTTTAAATTGTTTTAGGTAATTCGTCGTGCCATCGTGTCTTCTACGTGCCTTATATTAATGTTTTGTGTAAAAAACATGAAATTTAAAAACAATCTTTATAATATTTGGATTTTAGGTTTCTGGTATTCTGTTTGAGCCCTCTTTAAGACCTGCCATGCTTTTGGTCACCAGACCTTTAGCTTGCGTCATACCAGAACTGGTTCATACCTTTAATCCAGATTTTTAAGATTGTTTAATAATTTCAGTTTAATGAAATGGACCTATTGATTATTGTATTTTGTGTGTGAAAATAAATATGTAATCCCCTTTAATAAGGATTTTTATTTCTACATATTTACTTTAAATGGCTTCTTTAAGGAATAAAAATGTACGGCATAATTTCATTTAAGTATGTCATAATTTCGTTTATGCAAGTTTGGTTTACTTTGACTTTTTAACGTGTTAAAAGTCTCTTTCAAACTCATTTAATTATGGTACAAAAATCTCCAAACACATTTTTTGTTCGCTGTAATGAACTAAGTTTTGTTTACCACTTCTTCTTTTAATTTATTTAACACGGTGTACTTATAAGAACAGTGTAAAAAATATGCTATGAAGTAGTATCAAAAGTATGCTGCTATGTCCAGCAGATGTCGTCCATTGGCTGATATGATGATGTTGATTGTTATATTTAAATAACATACAAAGATGTAACTGCTTAAACAATTTTCGGAAAAGGTTAATTTTAATTTTGTAAAGACAAAAGAAAATTTCGACTTGCGTTTACTCTGTGTAATTTTCATCATAGCTTAAACTTCACGCGAGGGAAGCAGCGGGGCGTAAGCTAGTTTAAATATAAGAGGACAAGGATTTGTTTCATTTGGATTGCGATGCCGGAAACCCCTATAGCGTAAATGTCACTGTACACACTATAGTCCTGATTGCCTGTTTAAAATCAGTAGGCGTTTAAGATAAAATTTTTGTTATATTTTCAATTAAACCTTTTCCCCTACCTGATTCTGCTTTTGGTACATTTGAGCATATTGCCGGAACATTTCTACGGTAATGTTCTGATACATAGATAGTAAATACACACATCAAAAAAGTCTAAGCAACATGCATGATATTACAAATTTACCATTTATATTAATTTATTTTACCATTTATTTTAATTATAACGTTGTATTTTATTTTTAAAATAATATTTTTAGGGTTCTATGATGTAAAAATAACAGCTGTTTTCTTTATAAGTTCTTTTAATAACAGAAATTAACAATATTAGAATATACAGGTACATAAGAAACTAAACTTTTTTTTTACAAATTGAAATTTCTTAAGAAAATGAATTTATTGTGAAAGAATAGGACAATTTAATACAAAGTATGGCCTCCTCTGCTATTCAGAACTTGTCGGCAACGATTATTCATTGAATTAATGAGACTGTTTATGTCATCTTGCGGTATTCGCTCCCAATGGAATTGTAGCAAATCCTTCAGCTGTTGGGTTGTTGTCACTCCGTCCAAGTCCTTCAAAACACGTCTCTGGAGCATGTCCCATGCGTGCTCGATGGGGTTGAGGTCTGGCGATTGTGCAGGCCAGGGCAATACCTGGATGTTCTCCGTTGCCAAGTATTCACTGGTTCGCCGAGCTGTATGTGAACGCGCATTGTCATGCATTAACGTAAAATCGGAGCCAAAGGTTTGTGCAAATGGATGGACATAAGGTCTGAGAATATCCTCAACGTAATTTTCAGCGTTCATGTTTCCATTTACAAAAACGAGCTCAGTTCGCCTGTTCTTCATAATACCCGCCCATACCATAACTGTTGAGCCGCTGTATGGATGAACTTCCTGAACGCACCTGAGTCTTTCAGTATTTCCGGGTCGACGGTACACTCGCACCCTTCTTGTATCAGGCCTAAACCCGAATCGCGACTCATCGGAAAACATAATTTTATCCCATTGTTCCTGGGTCCATGTTATGCGTTCTCTACACCATTCATTTCGACGAGCGCGATTCCCGTGACGTATCGGTGGGCACCTGATAGGGCGTCGAGCTCGTAGGCCGTACTCATGCAGTCGATTTCGCACAGTTTGGGGACTTACATCAACACCACTTGAATTTTGTAGCCTCAAACTTATCTCTCGAGCGGTTAACATCGGCTGGCGTCTTGCAGTCAGTTGTATGTACCGGTCTTGCCGAGTGGTTGTACTCCTTTTACGGCCTGGATGCTGTTCAGCGGGTTCCCCTGTATTATTGTAGCCAAAGACGACAAATAACACTTCTATGAATACCAAAATGTCGAGATACCTGAGATTGATTACTTCCCGCTTGCAACATCCCTACAGCTCTTTGCATTTCATCTGCCGTCAAATGACGTCGCTCCATGACGTAAAGAATATCTAACAATTCAATTTTGTCGCCAACTGTATTTATATATACTTTACACTACTTTGAAACAACACTCATTGATCACTTATGATCCCACTCCTACGAACAAACGTTTAAAACATAAGGTCTGTGATCCTTTTGCTAACAAATGGACTACAGCTTTCTCTAAGAAATTCTTTGGATTTCTTGGACGATATGTATACAACAAAATAAATGCATTAATACCAATTTACCCTCTTACCAAATTTCTGTGTCAAAAGACTATCACCTCCTGGCTGAAGACTCTCAGCTATGAGGAAACTGAAAATATCCTATCTATTCCGGTCTAAAGTATAAAGTAGAATACCAATCTTATCTTACCTACGCAAATTCTCATTTATACGGTCATACAGTCAATAAATCATTACTCACAAAAATATAATAATAATAATAATAAGCCCGCAGGGGCAGCTTGTGGCGAGCTGTTGGTGAGTGGCGACACCACGGACCCTGATTCCTTGATGGCCTGGCTTACCTTCATTGGTCGGCCAGGACTGGAATACGCAAGAGCGGATCCTATGCTCCAAGCTGGAAGTGTAAAATGTCATAACGCCGGGGGCCCTTGAACGGTTGACCGGAATTTGGCGCCCCGCAGACTCACCTCTCCGCAGCTTCTAGCCTCTCTACGAGATGTTGCTCCATTGTCGCACTGTACGTGCGGCCGTTTTGTGGGGCCCACTCAACGAGGTGGCAAGTCACTACCTGTCTTTTTATAATATAGAGACTGATTATCACGACAGGTATCCGGTAGTCTCCTTCCATAGCCCAATAACTTATCCACCGAACATACTCATCCATAGACTATTATTTAAATTTCCATCGCATCCTTAGAGATGCACTACAATAGTTTTTGCACTCGGCAGGGACCATCTCTGGATGTATCATATTGTGCGTTCAGAGATGGTATCTGCCCTGTAATTCCATTACCAGATTAAATATCTCTTAAAGGGCCTCTTCGTCTTGGCTTCGGCCCGATGTATGCCTTCCAAAGAACCGGGTCTCCAATAGACCCGAGTATTATGGAAAAGAGAAACATAATAATAATTATACACTCATCCACTCATATACATATCTACACGCACACACATATAAGCACGTACGTACATAAACTCTCTCAACATATACACAAACACAAACACACACACACACACATACGCCAACCCTTCCGTTTCACACAACTTTCACACTTACCCAAATTCTTAGTAACTACTAATGTAAACAATGTCTCCAGAGTCTGGAGAGGCTGGTAATCTGTCATACAGGTCTCCTAGTTCAGATACCAGTCTCTCGCATAGATGTAAATTATTTTTTGTTGTTTAAATTTCATGTATACTTACTGACTACATTATTGTGTAAAAATTACCATCTGTGTGAGAGAAGAAATAAATAAATTTATTATATTATTATTATTATTTAAATGGTTGGTAAAATTATAAAATCAAGACTAAAACGTAGCAAACATGCACTCAAATTCAAACAAATTCGCAGTCATTTGAATTTTATGAAAAAAAAACAAAACATAATCGAACTTTTTTTTTTACAACCAGCCAGTATGTCATCAATAACAAAAAAGTTTACTTACCTATACACTTTGAGTGAGTAAATACTTAGAAATTAATTAATATAAATGGTAAATTTGTAATATCATGCATGTTGCTTAGACTTTTTTGATGTGTGTAGTTTCGCCAGTTTGAAAATACACCCGTCATTCTGAAGCCAGGTTGGCAGCTTACAAACTTTTTGACATTGCTTTTATGTGTATAGAATCATGGTTTTTTGAGGTACATTCGTCCACCTGATGTTCATCATATTTCCACCGGTAGACTACCAAAGTACTATAGTTGTATAATTAAATTCCTTAAAAAGTTCATTTTTAGTGACCTCTGCATGAATCCTATACCTATTCTACTATCCTACTAATATTATTAATGCAAGAGATTGTGAGGATGTATGGATAATTGGATGTTTGTTACTTTTTCACACAAAAACTACTAAACGGATTTTGATGAAATTTGGAATAAAGATAGTTTAGGGTGTAGAATAACATTTAGGCTACATAAACAACGCAGGTGAAGTCGTGGGAATCAGCTAGTATTGTTATAATTTATTTATATTTATGTTATAGGCAATGTGTATAATGCAGGTATTCTATATAATAATACTTGGGCAATGTATAAATAAGCAATGTAATAATGGCAATGTATATATAGGCGCTTTGGTTTAACTGTAAGCTTATATTGCTCTTGTGTTAAATAAATAAATTAATAAATAAATGAATAGAATCCCTGGGTCGTTCAGGTAATGTATGAAATGAGATTGCATTGCCTACAAAATATATATAAAGCAAAAACCTTATTAAATACAGAAATAATATCTAAATTAACCCTGATAAATAAACAATAATAAGTAGGTATTTAACAAAGAAAAGATTATAATTTTATTCCGCGAGAGTAAAAGAGACGAACACATAAATAAACTGCGATACAAACTGCAACTGTCATTACCTAAATGCTTTATAATGGGAATTTTCGGAAGTTGGAACGTAGTTAGTGTTGCCAGTAAATGTATGTACACTAAACATTGCGGAAATGTTGTTTTTCTTTTCAGTTTTTTTTGTTTTTACTAGTATTATTTTAACAGTTGTAATAAGTACATAGTTATAAACATAACAAATAATCATTTTTATTAAATAAAGTCAAGTCGTTTTGAATCAATTACCTAACTTTAAATATAAATAATTATTTTTTTAATGCTTTTTATTTCGTAAATACATAATTAATTATATATTATGAACTACGCAAAAATTCATGTTTATCCATACGAAAAATTGCGTTGAGTGGAAATCGGTCCCGTTCCGGAGTCCAGACTCATTCCTCCACAGAAGTCAATTTTAACTTAATTTAATATTACCTTTATCATATAGATAACTTTGAATTATACATTATAATTAAAACATTATTATCACGGAAACAATGGTGATATTTAGTAAATGAATTATGGGTAAAAAAATATTTTAGTCTAGTAACTCAAAGTCTATAGTTAGTAAAGGACGTCGGTGGTTGTCGGTCTGCGAAAATCAAAAATAATAATTTCCTCCATATTTGTTTTGTGGCGCTTCGCCTGAAAATTGTACAAAATAAGTGTTATTAATAGTTCATTGTGGCTAAGGTAACTCCTTTCCCTAGCATGAGTTATTCCGGAAGGAATAAGTTCGAGGTGAGTACTTAGAAATCGATATAAATGTCAATAAATGTGTTTTCATTTTGATAAAAACAGCTGACATGGACGGTACGCGCGTCCCTTTCTTTGTTTCCATTCCTGCATGTGTTCCCTTCCCAGAAGATAAGGAAAATGTTACTCTCTATTCGATATTAAAATAATATTATATCTTTAGCTTCACTTTAATATTAACAGTAATAGTATGATTATAAAAAGAAATTAGGTAAACAATGAATGCATTTCGTGTTATTTTGCATGTCGCAGTTAATATAATATTATATGTTTTTATAAAAATGTATATGTTAGTGCGTATTCATAAATTTCTTTGTTAAGTCAGTGAATGACCTCAGGCGCGCGGGCACTCAACCCGTGAATCGCTTTAATACCGTTATTACGATTGTTTTGATAATTTTAAACGAAATTTTATTTTTGGACTGCAAGTGCATGCTGTATTTTTGGTTCTGTTATCTGTGCCGCCTATAAAAAAAAAATATGTCATACATTGTAGCGGGAATTATTTTATAAAAGAAACGTAAAAAATACGATTTTCTTTGTTTTGTTTACATACTACGTAAATAAATAGATATGACGATAAAATCGCAGTTTTATCAATTAGATAATGTCTATCGGTCATATATTTGTCCATTCTTGTGTTCTATCTATTTACAATGTGACAATTTCTTTATTATTTATTAACAATAAAGATTTTTGGAATAATTAAGTCAGTATGAAAATATAATTATAATATGTAGTGTTTTTTTTCTGTATAATCTAGTTATGGTCATTACTTATTATATTATAACAAATGAGTCGTGTAATGTAGCTATGTGAGTCATACAAGATCATTGTAGACTAAAGAAATTTAAATACAAAACCTATAGTTGATTTTACTATCAAATATAAATATTCCTCACACTTTCACACAACACTATCTAGTCTCAAAATAAGCAGAGCTAGACAATGGATAAACATATATACTTTTATTTATAATTTTATATATGGGTCATTCTAAGTTAAGAGGTAATTCGTTGTATGAAATGGCGGCACGGGTTTTTTTTATATATTTTTACTTAAGTATACATTTTTTTAATGTAAACTGCTATGTTTAAAACGTTTACAAAGTGGCCAGACAATTTATTGGTTTTATTACGTTTTATAAGTGACCAGGGGAAATACACCATACAGGGGAGAGACAAGGTGTACAGGGGAGGATACTTTATGAACAGGGAAGAGATAATCATAATAAACATGGTTATTATTAAGTATCATCTTTATTTATTATAATATGAATTATTTATAATCAGGCTTTTCATTTGTTTACAATCTTTTTTGTCTATAAAATTAAATGTTTCCTATGAAAATCAATAACAAAAAGAAAAATTTTCTTTTGAGTAACATTATAAACTTAAAAAATATTTATTTTTCTTGTCTATCAAAACAAAACTACCTAAGTATAGGTGTATATAACTTTAATACCCGTGTAGATATTAATAATAAGTGATAATGAAACACGAAAGTTTTAAAGTTACATAACTTTACTATTAATAGGCAATAATTAAATAAAAAGAAACAAAAACTAAAAATACTCTTTTAAATACTCTTACGACTTCAGGGGATATTAAAGGCGACCAACACCTATGAGTTTTATTAGTTGACCGTAAAATGTCAACAGGTACACGTCCCCAGAATATTCAAGCAATGAAACTTCCCAGAAATGAACACAAGATCGGAAGTAGCGGCTCAAGCAGTTACACTGTTGGAACAAGGCATGAGTAAACGACAAGTGGCTCGTACTCTGAATATAAGCATACAATGGAGTAAGAACAAGCCAAAGGTACCAAGAGACTGGTGGCTTTGATCAAAGAAGAGGTTCAGGTAGAAAAGGATCCACTTCAAAAAGAGACGATCTTTTCATCGTTAGTACTTCACTGCGAAATTGTTCACTCGACGGGGTTCAAACCCAACGGGAGCCCCGATAAACGCGTAGACTAACTGTCAGTTCTCGCACTGTGAGTAGAAGACTCAAGGTAGCTGGTAACCCTGATTCAAAAAAGACCAGCAACAGGTTCCAAATCGACTACAGACTACAGCGCATCGAGCAGCTCGTATTCGTTTTGCGAGAGAACATGTCGATTGGACGGAAGATCAGTGGCGCTCTGTTTTCTTCTCCGATGAAAACAGAGTATGTCTGCATGGTAGTGACAGAAGAAGAAGAGTGTATAGAAGGCCAGGAGAGTGATACGCACAATGCTGTTGCGTATGGAGGTGGCTCCTGCATGGTGCGGGCTAGTATTTTTTTGATAGAAAAAATCGACTTGGTTTTCATTGAAACCGGCCGCCATGTAAGGGGATTGACTGCAGATCGGTACATTGAAGAAATCCTGGGGGGGGCACGTCGTTCCATATTTATGCTGGTTTTGTTGGTGACAACTTTGTCCTAATCCAAGATAATGCCTTTTATGTTAGCATGTTTTTGTGGATAATCCAAAGTACCCAATTGAAAATGACGAGAGTCACAGAAGCAGCTCAAACTTTTCAATATTAGGCAATACGCAACCGGTAACTTGGTGAACCTTTAGTATTCCTGAAAAAGTCTCTAAATCTTTAGTAGATCCCAATTTTTTCGTTATGTCGGTATTATTTTCTGTAAAAAAAAACTTAATATTGTATTTTAAAGCATAACGCCAAGTAAAGGCGTAGAGAAAACTAGAAGTATTAATGGAAACGCGTAAAAATGTATCTCCCCTGGATATTAAGTATCTCCCCTGCCATCAAAAGAGCCAGGGGAAATACGCCAGGGGAGATATATTTTCGATAGAAATCTAAATTAGCCGTAAAAGTATTTCACGCACGTGATTCACACACAAACGTAACAATGTATACACTATTTGTAATAAATATTTAAGTATATGTTGGTATTTTAACAAAAAATGGCAATGGAAAACTTACCAGGGGAAAGACTGCATTCACTAAACATTTCTGCACCCAGCGAGTGGCGTGATCGAAATGGCCAGCAATAAGGCGGCGCAGTAGCTTATGCGCCGCTTGCTGGTAACTTTACGTTACACACTATGCATTCATGGTCACAACTTCTGCAGACTAGGAAAGCAGAACTGATTTTTGAACGAAAACAAAAGACCAGGGGACGAGACACAAAACACGGTGGACAAATTTCGGTGTTCATATTTTTTTTAAAGAATTGGAATAAAAGCACTTTTACTTGTAGGATACTATTACTAAGTTTACTGTCCTTGTAAAATTAAATAATTTAAAATAATTATTGAATTTTAATACATTCATAATTACTGATTTACAAATAAAGTCGGTTATGGGACAGACCAGGGGAGAGACATTTTTCACATATTAGAGCTTATTGTGACTAAATTACGTACATTTCTGCAATAAATTTTAGTGACCACGTAGGAAGCATTTAGTTTTAAGTAATAAATAAGTTATTTATAAAGTTTATTGAAAAAAATATAGGTATATTTTTTGTCTTTGCCGTCGAAAGTACTTCTTAACTTAGAATAACCCATATATACTTTTTTTTATAAATACATACACATTATACATTGAAAACAACCAGACCAATGCAAACAATCATGTTCATGCACACAAAGATTTGCATCGAGCGGGATTCAAACCTTACACCTCTGTGTAGCAGTCATGTTAAATAACCACAACGCCACAGAGGTCATCATATGTTTGAGTAGTGTGAGTAGTTCAGTAAAATATTACAATATTGCACAATTATTGATAATAAACCTATTCTAAGTTCTGCACAGAGTGCAACAACCTGTCTTATCTTAAAAGTATTAGGAGTAAAATAATAAAAAATTATAAAACCTAAATTATTTAGCCTAATGTTACCACAGCAAATGATCTTGTTCCTCTGTTATCATGCTTAAATAGTGCGGTAAAATATCAATAAACTAATTCTAAGGAAGTACACCACACAGAGTATTACATGACTGAACCTTATCCTAAGGGTATTATAAAATTAAATGTAAATACTATACGCACCTTTAGAATTAAAGGGACCTTATTAAAAAAGTCATGATGTTCACGTTATATCAAAAAAAGACCTAAAACAACAATGTTTATCGATTTTAAATAAAACACAGGCCGATTTTGGCGTAGAAAGATACAATGTATCTTTCGATAAACATTGTTGTTTTAGGTCTTTTTTTGATATAAAGTGAAAATCATGATTTTTTTATTAGGTCCCTTTAATTCTAAAGGTGCGTATTATTGAGATCCACTGCACAACATACTGTACTCTTTCATATAAAAAAATCAAACAATGTTTAAAGTAAGGAATGTACTTATTAGTTTAGTTTATTAGTATTAGTTTCCATTATTACTTTTCGTTTTATTTATTCATTTATTCTACTTTTTATTTAATTAACTTTGCTTCTGTACATTTAAAAATCTTTTGCAAAATTATTTTTTTATTTTATTTTTTAACTTTAGCGCTGATTACACTACCCTAGCCCACTACCTTGTCTAGTGTAATCACATGTAGGCTGTCAGGACATTACATATCGTAGATTGGCGAGTCTCAACCGCCCTACATCATGTAGGGCCCTACACGTAGGGTAGTGTAATCAGCGCTTTTATCTTGTAAAATTTTGCATGCCTACCTAGGTAAAATATAGCAGAACTATTATGTTTATTTTTAATATAATTATACAATATCTTTTATGCCTATATTTGCAAAATAAATGTTCTATTCTATTCTCTCAGTTTATCACCCTGGAGATAATTAAATTCTAAGTACTTCACCATACACAGTAACACCGATTATCACATCCCAAGAGTATTATAAAATTGAATGTAAACTCTAAGTCCATTGGTAGGCGGCATCTTCCAAACGTTTCCACAATGCCCAATTCAGTGCTGGATTCATCAACCTCAATACCCTTTTATAAGGTTGTCTGGAGTTCACCCATATTGGTAAGCAGAGACAGGCTTATTTATTAGCATTCAAGTAAGTCAAGAATTCCCACAATTAAGACGGTAAATTATTAATCAAGTTTAAAAAAATACATTTAAAATTTCTATTTCTTCTTGTTACACTTTTTTGTACTTTTAAACAGCATATCTATTCTCGTTCTTTAAAATCATTAAAAATTGGGTTTTGTGTGACAATTTGACAACTAAAAGTTAACCGAATTTTTAACGATTTTACGGAATGAGAATTGATGTGCTAGTCTTGAAATTCTATAGGGTTTTATTTCAAGTTTTCCCTCTTTACGAAATAAAAAGAAGGAAAACTTGAAATTAAACCCTATACCAATCCGTCTGACCAGCGTGATATTAGTAGGCTAAGTATCCCTCCGTCCCGGCCCGTCCCTGCAGTGGGACTTTAGTGAGCTGTTATGATGAAGCAGAGACCTCTGCTTATCTGCCATGGAGTAAACCATTACGCGTATTGACGAATTCAAGATGAATCGTTATTAAATACTATTATTACTTTTGATTTATTAATTTTGTTTCAGATCACTCGGTTTTCCTCGGAGGATGAGAATCATATAAATAAGAAGCTGCCCAAGGAGCTGATATTGAGGATATTGTCATACCTTGACGTGGTATCGTTATGTCGATGTGCACAGGTAATTAAATAATAATAAATATTCCTCACACATTCACACAGCGCCATCTAGTCCCAAACTAAGCAGAGCTTGTACTATGGGTACTAAATAAGGGATAAACATGCATAAATACTTTTTTTTTGTAAATACATACATAATAAACATAGAAAACACCCAGACCAATGCAAACAATATTGTTTCTGCACACAAAGATTTGCATTGAGCGGGAATCGAACCCGAGACCTCTGCGTAGCAGTCATGTTATATAACCACTACGCCACATAGGTCGTCAATTATATTAATTTATCTATGTATCGTGTA
The DNA here is from genome assembly GCA_905475405.1 of Schrankia costaestrigalis. Taxonomy (NCBI): domain Eukaryota; kingdom Metazoa; phylum Arthropoda; class Insecta; order Lepidoptera; family Erebidae; genus Schrankia; species Schrankia costaestrigalis. Next base: position 9,796,675 of record FR997853.1, on the reverse strand, counting down.
ATGTAAAGGTGGTTTCCAAGTAACGATGGTGTTTCACCAGAGTGGCGAAACCTGACTAGGCGAGAAGAGAATAGAAATTGCACTGATGCTTTTCTTTAAAAAACCAGCCAAGTGCGTATCAGACTCACGCACAAAGGGTTCCGTACTATTGATTTACAGACCAACTTTTTCCCACTTTGGAAGCGTCTGTCACGCAAGCTATTGGGTTTAGAAAAAAGCTGTTATAGATTTGGAAAAAAAGGCTGTGACATACGGACAGACAGACTATGACAAATCTATAAGGGTCCCGTTTTTTGCCATTTGGCTACGGAATCCTAAAAAATGGCGATCTTTAGCTCGCGCGTGACTGACATCATCTTCAATAGACAAGGATGACAAATTATGACTTGTTTCGCTTATTTTCATTGGCAAATGATTAATTCGCAAATAAACTGTTTACAAATAATTGTAACTCAAACCTAATGTTTTCCAAGTAAATGCAATTAACAGTAACTCGTTTACCAACTGGGGTATTTTTATGTTTTTTTTAGTTGTTGCTTTAATTTTTTTTTATTAAGTACCCATTTAAAAACATAACAATACAAATGAGGTTTGAAAAGCACAAATAAACCACTGAGGTTTATCCTTATGCTAAGTATTTACATCTTAAAGGCCTACGCAGACTGGGACGGCATGGTAAGGGATTTTAATTTTTACTAATGGAAATTCAACCGTACTGTTACAAAAGTAAGACATAAATTGCTATGCTTTAAAATGAAAAAAGGCCGTGCGATAAATTTTTTCAATTTTTTCACGGCATCATTTTAAAGCATAGCAATTTATGTCTTATTTTTGTAACAGTACGGTTGAATTTCCATTAGTAAAAATTAAAATCCCTTACCATGCCGTCCCGGTCTGCGTAGGCCTTAAGAGCATTATTAAATTGATGTAGGAGATTGATTGTTAATAAGTTATTACTTTGCTTTAAAATATATGCTCTATCTTAATATAGGTATAATTTTCTCAGGTATCAAAACTATGGAACATATTAGCTCTGGACGGATCAAATTGGCAAAGGATCGATCTATTCGAGTTTCAAATGGACGTGGAAGTATGTATACTTGTTTATTTTTTATTTTATTAAGTATCACCCGGCCCGTTAACGGGTTCCTTTCAGTGAAGCAGAGAGGCAGTCGTGCATTCAACGGTGCGGGTTCCAACCCCACACTTATTTGTATGGTGGTGTACAATTAGTGATTTAAAAATCAAGTATTAATTTCTGATTATCGTTTACATGGTTCGTGTTTCTTATACCGTACTGTTATTTGTACAATCCACAAATTAATGTCATGATTCTTGAAGCCTTTATATTTCTAATACATACTAAATTAAACTTTTTTAGTTAATAAACAAAATATCTATTGCAATTACAAATAACAGGGAAATGCTATTAATATTTTAAACGCGATTATAAGAATGAATGGATGTTTGTTACTCTTTTACGTTAAATTATTAAAAACAATTGAGTAGCTATTGATTTTAATACAACTTTAGGTACAATAATAAAGCTTATACATAAAAATAACACATACAAATAGCGCGCGAGTTGAATGCAGTCGGGGTCTGAGGTAAAGGGCGGGAGCACCTCCCCTCGCTATCCGCACGCCCCACCTCACGCGCCTGCAGTGTAGTGCTGTGCCATCCTTGTCAACTATCGTACGTTTGCCGTGTTAATGTGTTAATATAGTAATACTGAAGTTCCCGTGTTATGTTTTATTCCGTTTTGTGAAATGATTATTAAAACATGTGATAATTATGATATTGTATTTTTTTCCACCATGTAAACCTAGAGTACTAAATAAAATTAAACTTATTAAATTGTTTAAATTTATCGACATGAATGTCAATCAATAATTATAATTAGGTCACAGCACTACCGCATTTCTAAGCTCTGCATTCAACTCGCGCGCTATCTGTACTTAGGTTACAATTTATAAAAACATTTTATTTGTAACTAGCTGACCCGTGCCATTTCGTTGGGCGGCGAAAAAAACGCGTCCCTTTTTTAAACATATTTCATTACTGCTCCACTCATATTAGTCATAGCGTGATACTATAGTATAGCCTATGACATTCCCCGATAAATGGACTATTCAACACAGAATGATTTTTTTAAATCGGTTCATTACATGCCCCTTCAATACTCAATACTCAATTCTTTATTGCGTTCCACAATGTTTCATAGGTACAAGATGGTAGAGTTAACAAAGGTTCAAATTGTGGACCCTGTCGGGCACAGCATAGTGTAGGAGAGAGGAGGAAGGGCGCTAGAATTTTACTTAAATTAATTATTAAGCATAAATTCATTAATAAAAATATAGCTATTTCAAATTATTAACAAATCAATATTAAATTAATACATTAAGTTCCTATTAAATTATTATCAAATTACTATAGGTACCTAGTTATTTTCTATTATCAAATTATAATTTTTAATATTTTATTGTATTTTTGTGAATACCTTATTATGTACCAATTTCTGTGCACATAGGTTATTCCATTCTATTCTTCTTATTAAATTACTAAATTATTATGAAATATCTATCAAATACTTATTAAATTAGACTTATCTTATTAGTAATAAATATCTTTTAATTATTTTTAAATTACTGCATTATTAATTTTTTATATTAGGTATAATCAGCATTATTATTAGGTATTTATTATTTTTGAATTAAATTAAAATGTCAATTAAGTATTATTTATGTTTAAATTATTATGTTTAATTATATTTAATTAATATTAAAGTTTATAATTACATTATTATTAGGTTAAATATTGCACATTTATAGGTTTGTCTTATTTTATTATATTTATGTAAATTTATCATTTAAATATTCACTTAAACAATAGTATGTTTTATTTAATAACAGTTGTTTTAGATTACTGGTAAAAGTGTTTAGATTGTTATCATTTTTGATGGCCTCTGGTAACTTATTGTATATTTTTATTGACATCACTAGGGTGCTAGATGAGTGCATTGCAAGTTGTGAAGTTGGTAAGTTTAGCCTATTTCCATGACGCAAATTAAACCTTGTTTGTTTGTCTTCTCTTTTGGTATAAAACTTTCATTACATTACACATTCATTACCCCCTACAACGTCACAAACACACAAACTTTACCTCTTTATAATATTAGTATAGATAGATTTAAGCTACTTGAAATACTAATTGTGCGCAGACGCAGTCTTGGGCACCAGCTAGTTAGTTTATAATGTCTTATTTTTAATCCTTTGGTTATTTTTCAGGGATCAGTGATAGAAAACATATCTCAGAGATGCGGCGGCTTCCTTAGACAATTATCTCTGCGCGGATGTGAGAGTATAGGAGACGGTTCTATCAAAACATTGGCACAAGTAAGTCTAACCTACTAAGGTTCATAGCACATAACGTAACGTAAATGGATCGGCACCGCCTCGCCTTTTTCCTCGGTGTCAAACGTCAAAAATCCGATTACGTTACGATTCCGATTAGTGTGCGTTGAAGTAAGGAGTTTCATACAAAGAATACTGAACGGCTCAAGTTTATACGGTGTCGATCCGTTTACGTTACGTTATATGTGCTATAAGCCTAATATGGTGGCCTAGTGGTCATGGCGCTGGAAGCATATAGTCCAGAGACCCGGGTTCGAGTCCCGCCTCGAGTACCAATTTTACCGATGCTCTTATTCTTTTCGGATTTTTCTAGTTATACCTAAGCTTTATAGGTAAAAAAATACATGTACCTATGTAATTTAATATTATAAATGCCAAAGTTTGTGAGGACGTATGGATGGATGTTTGTTACTTTTTCAAGCAAAAACTAGTGAATGGATTTTGATGAAAATTGGAATATATGTAGTTTAGGGTGAAGAATGACATTTAAACCAATAGAAAACGCGGGTGGAGCCGCGAGCGTCAGCTAGTCCCAATTTTTTCCATTGTCATTGGCCCTTAAGAAAATCAACATTTTATTTCTATTTCCTTTCAAATCTAAGACAAAAAACAATAAATTATTTATTTTATTTTTCAGTCATGTCCTAATATAGAAGATCTAAATCTAAGCAAATGCAAGAAAATAACAGACCTGTCACCACAGGCGCTAGGCAGGAAATGTAGCAAACTACAGAGGTTTGTATACACTGATTTATATTTAACTTATAAATGTCCCACTGCTAAGATATGGTCATCTTCCTGTGCTTTTAGTCTCGGGTTCGAACCCTGCTCAATTTTTTTGCATATGATGAGTGGCAATCGAGCTAGCAGGTCACCTGATGGTAAGTGGTTGTGTGAATGTATGAGAAATATTCTAATTCATCATAACAGCCCATTAATGTCCCACTGCAGAGACGGGCCTCCTCCCGTGACGGAGGGATACTTGGCCTACTAATACCACGCTGGCCAGACGGATTGGTATAGGGTTTAATTTCAAGTCCTTTTTAAACATAGCCATGAGACACTCATCGCCACAGAGGCAAAGGTATTCTGTTGTAAGAAAGAAAGAAAGATTTTTTCTTATTGTGTTTTTGTGTATGCTCGTGTACCTGCTTCTGTGTAATTTGTTTAAATAAATGTTTTCTTTCTTTCTTTCAAGTTTTCCATCTTTTTATTTCGTAAAGATAATATTGACGGATAGTCCTTTAGTCGGTTTCTAACACCCATGGGATGAGATGGGATAGTGACATATTGTATCCTTACTCCGTCACCACACGGAGAGTACTCTAATTATTTCTTTGTAATACATACTTGTGTTATGTTTCAGGATATGCCTGGACTCATGTGGCAGTATAACAGATATATCACTGAAAGCATTATCAGACGGGTGCCCGGTAAGTACTTTGCTTATAGTCATTTTTAATTAAATCACTTCGTCACTAAACATAATACCCCTTACTCATTTACGCCTCTTAAATATTAGTCAATTGATTAGCTTAAATTCTTACGATTTCGTTTGGCATAAGGTTAGTTTTACTAATAAAAATCTCGCTAAACAGCGATTAAATTTAAGAGGCGTTTATGAGTAAGAGAAAAATAAAAAGAGTTAAACTTGTAATTAATAATCTTCTTTGGCGTTTATGAGTAAATTTAAGAGGGTAACATATTATTAGGTCACATTTGACTGTCACTTTTAGCTTTGTAGTGAGTCTGAGTTGACATAACAGTGATATGACATGACATGACAGTGATAGAGTTACGTGTGAATCAATATGAATTTAAAACATATTATACCCCCTTACTCATAAACGCCTCTTAAATTTAATCACTGTGTGGAGGACGCGGTAACGTAACAGCACTACGCCTCCAACGAAAGGGGAGGATCCTCCGACCTGGCGAGGGTCATCGTGCCTGGCGGGACAACTGCGCAACAGTTGTTAGTTGGACGTTGTGTATATGCGGAATCGCTGTGCGAATCTTGTTATCGCGTTCCTTGACGTAGTGGCGACATCTGTTGATTGTGGGGAGTACTGAGATAGTGTAGGTGTTCGCTTGAGTAAGTCGCTAGATGACGCTACAACTGTATAGAGAGATTTTTATTAGTAAAACCAACCTTATGCCAAACAAAACCGTAAGAATTTAAGCTAATCAATTGACTAAAATGAGAAAGGTGGCTAGTTGTTTAATGATGAAAGATGCTAGGAGAGAGGCGTCACTTTAATTTATTGATACATTTATTTGTTATCGTGCAGTAACCTGCGCTAGGCTATTTATGAAAAAAAAAGAATACATTATCTATGTAAGGATGGGATTAGGGGAGAGACAAGTGATAGACGCGAGTGCAGTTATAAGACTCCTTTATTAATAACAGTGCATGTACTTATATTGTATATGCACACATACACCACTACACCTCCGGGGGTGAACGAAAAAAAAAACAAATTACATATGTTTTTTTTTTTTGCATAACATACACAACAATTAATATAAAAAGCAATATTTGATTAAACACAAAAAATACATTTTAATATACCATAGCCTTTAGTTTAATAATAGTAATAACTTTATAAAATATTTTATTTTTCTTATCATAAAAATAAACATGTTAAATCTAAATTATCATAACATTAGTCATAATTCGTGACATCACTCTCTGACACCAATTTATAGTACATATTGGGAAGAGGTGGAACTCGTTATTTAATAATAATCAGATAATACATCAAAGTACTCTTGAATGTCGTAAATATTTATTACTTATATTTATTTTCATTTTTCATTTTATCATACTTAGTCAAAATTTTTGTAACTCTTTCACTAATTCGGCTCGCGAGAATTGCGATGAAGAAGATACATCATCAATCTATTCATTTCATTTAAGTAGTGGCCGGTCCACTTATTTTTATCTACTACTTTTTGGTTAACCATTTCATTGGTTTTCTCATTACATTTCAATATTCATTTTACATTTCAAAATGCACAAGTTCACTCAAATATTCGGCTCGCGATATATTCGATCGTAAATCATGGCATGTAATTCTATTAAATTACTTTTATTTTTACATTATTTAATTCTCATCTTTTGTCTAACACAACAAGTCTCTTAATCTTAAAAGCTGTATAACGATTTCCACAGGCAGCGGGTGATCAGTCCGATCGTCCTAGGAAATGGTTATTTAACTGACGGATCCATTTTTTAACACAATATAATATCATTAGGTACACATTTTCTCGCAAAATGTTAAAATAGTTATTCGCATTTTAGCGTAACACTCAAGTCTTATTTGGATTCGAACCAACGCACGTCACTTGGCATCCTATCCTTTATCTACTGAACCAAACATCAGTAACATCTCAATAAAATTCATTATTACAATATATTGTTTATAAATTTTCTCCTATTATTATTAAAAAAACGCAACAACGCACAAAACTCATAATTATTTTATGTCAATATTTTACTTTTTCTCACTACATTGAGCACAACATTTTAAAATTATTTCGATCTATTTAAATTATTAAGTTTATAATAAAGTCACATTACAGGTCTACAATCAACTTGTGTACAAATTCTTTACCTTATATGGTTGACATATCTTAACAATACCATCACCAGTTCAAAGGTATGTTTTGTTGCTAAGTACCTATACCAATATGGAATGGAATGTTATCACATCTCAATTTCACAAAGTAGTATCCAGGCTATAACATAAATTTAATAATTACGTATATAATGACTAAAGCATAAAATAATAGTTATTACAAATTGAAACTTGTAATATTTTTTAATAATTACAAAAACTCATATTTAATTACATTATAAAAAAAAAAAAAAATTAAATCATTTTCTAAAACGTATTAAATCGTTACAGTAATAACAATTATTATAATTAATTATTATACCTATTAACTAAATTAATCTTAACTAAAAAAACGATTTATGATTAACCAATTTCTAAGTAAATACCTATTTTTAATAAAACAAAATACATAAACATTATGATTATATGAAAAATAAACTTTTTATTTTAATATATTTATGCTAGTTTAACACTACATTTTTATGTTTTTCACGAATGTCTTTTGGATATGACGATTGCCACTTTCGCGATGGCACGCACCCTACCGAGGGGCGCCATGCCTACTCCAGTTCAGCCCATCTTAATCCTGTCGATCCAATAATTGTCGACAGTCTCTCCTGTCCTCCATCCTTCGTGCAATAGCACTACACCGCTCCACCATAGCGGTGACACTTTCAATGGGAACATTTATGCACACGTTTTTGTGATTTGTCCACTTTTTTTTTTTTTCATTTTACGTTTTAAAATGTAAACACTTTTTAAAACACTTTTCTTCTTATATAAGTATAAAATTCAAACGATTGGAATTTCAAAAAATAATGTTCAAAATTATCAATAATAACATGCCGAATTCACGCACTCGCTATCCGATACCTTGCGGATCCATCTCTGGCACGGTCGCCATGTAAGGATGGGATTTATGGGAGAGACAAGTGATAGACGCGAGTGCAGTTATAAGACTCCTTTATTAATAACAGTGCATGTACTTATATTGTATATGCCAGTGGCGAAGGGTGAATTTTTATAAAAGGGAAGCCGAAAAAAAAACTTATCAGTGTCGGTACTCATTTGACCAGCGCAACAGTGAGCCACTGACTGGCTCACTGTACCTACCATACGAGTAAGCACTGTTGGTTATTATAACAGATTTTTTTATTATTGTTATTTTTTTATGAAAATAATATTATATAAGTTCCGCACTAGGGATCATGAACTGCGTCGTGGGGACTGCCACAAACATCTATTTAACAGACACAAAGAACAAGATCAGACTCAATAATTTGTTGATCAAAAAGAACTGTCCTACCTGGGAAACGAACCCGTGACCTCGTGCACGTCAACCGCTTATCTCGACCGCTGCTCCACCGAGCCCGTTACAGTGTCTTTCATAAATAAAAATTACTAAAGCTAAGTACGTACTTCATACGTATTCGTAAAAAAATATTATAGTTATCCCAAACTCATGTAAAGCTAATCAACTCCGAATATGTTTCTCAGTATGGGCATGTTTCTTTGATGAATTAGATATTGTTTTAAATATGTCGCTATATCCTAAATGACTCCACAATTTTTTTAAATCTAAGAATAAGAAACATAGAAAATAATACGTAGGTACTATTTAATTTACAACTGCCTGTAAGCCACTAATATTTATCGTTAAGATGTTAATAATATAAAAATATACCTATCGTAAATTCATCGTGCCGGGCGGCGTCGTAGTATTCCATAGTTATGTCTGTGTTTCTTATTTTCGTTATTTAATTTCAAGAAAGATATTTTGCTTACACAATAATTAATCAATTAGTCAACAATCTATAATAATACTATTAACGCTGCCATTATAACAACAAACTAAAATAATAACAACGAAGTAAGTATGTACTTACAATAATGTAAGGCACCCAAAGTACTATGACAATGTCAATCAATGCACAACACTGAATACCAAATTATACTTAGTAATTACTACTTTACACAACAAAGCGAATTCTAACGATTATTTGCAATACTTTAAATAATAAATGAAAACAAAAATAATGCAACTTGTGATGGAAATGGAAGCCATTATTAAGCATCGTTTCAACTTCATTCATTGCAGTGGGAAATCCAAACAAATTGATTGTAGCTATGCTATGATCACGTTAATGCTCTCTCGCTCTCGCATGTCGCATCTTTCATCCTTGCAATCGTGCGACAGAGCTGGCGCTCTACGAAGCCGATATTGCCCGAATGTCTCTATTCACTCGTCGATGTGCCGGCGCCACCGCGCTCGGGTACTGTACAACAGGACCTACTCACTACTCATCATAACATAACCCGGACTGAGTCGGCTTACCTTTACGCCTACATACGCAGATAAAATGCATAATAATACACCTAGGTTTTGCATGTGTGCGTACGAGTTTCGTACCGTCTGTTTAAACTGGATTCCTATTTTTGCGCCCGGCTTACCCGCCATTAGTTGACAATGTTGTAATAAGAGATGGCGTTATGAGTACGTAAATAATAATTATATTAAAGCGATTTACGTAACAGAAAACTTTTTGAATTTTGTGTACTGAATGGATGTTGGGTGCGTCATTGATTTATAATTTTTTAATAGAGTATGCTTAGCGGTTTTTGCAAAGGTAAGCCGGTAGGAATCGGGTTATATGGACACTTCGCCACTAGTATATGCACACATACACCACTACATCTATTTATTTCATGTTCGCTGAAATTAAACCCTATACCAATCCGTCTGGCCAGCGTGGTATTAGTAGGCCAAGTATCCCTCCGTCGCGGGAGGAGGCCCGTCCCTGCAGTGGGACATTAATGGGCTGTTATGATGATGTTCGCTGAGTTTTAAATTTTCTGTAAAGTGCAAATGTTACCTAAACTGTAATTACTAAAGTTGCTAAATTAATTGTCAAATCTGAATATCTGGAAAAGGACTTTGGGCAGCGGTGGGATGATAGAAACTTCATCATCTCAGCCAATCGATGTCCACTGCTGGACAAAGGCCTCCTCCAAGTATTGCCAACTTGTGTGGTCCTGTGCCTCGCTTATCCATCGGCTACCCGCCGTCCTAACTAGGTCTTCGGTCCTTTCTGCCTGGCGGTGGGCAGGGCAAATAGCGCGGAGAACCGACACTGTCGGTTCTCCGCGCTATTTGCCCTGCCCACCGCCATTTTAACCGGGCAATAGCCGAACTTACTTTAATTTAATTGTTTTCAGATGTTAACACACGTAAATGTGAGTTGGTGTCAGCCATTAACGGAGAATGGAGTCGAAGCTATAGCGAGGGGATGTCCCAAACTAAAACAATTTGGCTGTAGAGGTATAAATAATTAATCCTCACACATTCACACAACGCCATCTAGTCCCAAACTAAGCAGAGCTTGTACTATGGATATTAGACAACGGATAATTATACTTAAATACTTTTTTTGCTTAAATACATACATATTATACATAGAAAACACTCAGACCAATGCAAACAATCATGTTCATGCACACAAATATTTGCATTGAGCGGGAATCGAACTCGAGACCTCTGCGTAGCATCCATGTAATTTATATACCATACCGACTGCGCCACAGAGGTCGTCAAACAAGTGGGACGTTGACTGACTTGTGGGCAAAGCAGTAATGTATGCTGCTGCCGTGGGTTCGAATCCTACGCAAAATGTTATTTGTGTATTCGATGTATTAAGTTCTTGAGTTTGGATATGGGCGGGAATCGAACCCGAGACCTCTGCGTAGCAGTCATGTTATAGAACCACTACACCACAGAGGTCGTCAATACAAATAGAACACCCGTCCTTGCAGTAACCCATTCATGTTCTACTACAACATTAATATATACTCTATATACCCAGGTTGCAAACACGTTAACGACAGAGCCATATCAGCGCTGGCGACGCACTGTCCAGATCTGGAATCACTTAATGTACAGGGGTGTGATGTAAGTACTTAAAAGTTATTTGTAACTAACACTTGACTTTAGGTGACCATTCATTAGAAAATTAACTTCAGTATATACACAAATTGTCCGCGTGGTGACAGAGTAAGAATACAATATGTCACCACCCCATCTCATCCCATGGGTGTGGTAAAACCGACTAAGGGACTATCCGTGAATATTATCTTTACGTAATAAAAAGAAGGAAAACTTGAAATTAAACCCTATACCAATCCGTCTGGCCAGCGTGGTATTAGTAGGCCAAGTATCCCTCCGTCCTCCGAGGCCCGTTCCTGCAGTGGGACATTAATGGGCTGTTATCATTGATTTACAAAAAAACCAAAGATACACACTCCACTTCCCAAAACCGTCCGCAACAAATAAGCGCACAATTTCAAATTGTGCGCCTCTTTTCAATTAGTATCGCGTTGCCCGCGTTACCGTATACACAAGACAAAATGCCGAAGTGTTCGCTGAGAAATTGTAGAAGTATCACATCAAGAACGTTAAAAAAGGATGGGATATCGTACTTATCGTTAATTGATTTGTTTTTGTTGTTTATAGGACTAAATATATTGAGCAACATATAATTTTGATTTAATTTGTCTTAAAAACCTCACTTGACACCACCTTGACACTCCCCTACAATCCGGCAAATTACAATGGCCGCTTTTTTAGTGAAAGAACAATGCATGACAACCTATTTATTTTTCTTCCGAGTTATACTATGACTCTGTGCTTATTTCTAATGGAGTCGACTTTTATTGAATTTTTTTTATGGTATTAATTTTTTTATTAATTTTTATACTTTTTTGTATTTTGTTTTTAAAGAATAGTTATAATTTTACATATATTTATATAGTTACTAGCGGCCGGTCCCGGCTTCGCCCAGGCATTATTTTTCCGCTTTTCTGTTGAAAATTATCTTGAATTTTCTTTGCTATAAACCTCACGGAGTCCGAGACCTTTCCAACGAATGCAAAACCGAGGAAATCGGTTTGTGCGTTCTGGAGTTATAGCGTCAGGAAGGAAAACCCGACTTATTTTTATATACATAGTAGATTTACGGGCGTTTAAAAGAGACGAGGTCATCAATTCGTCAATTTTTTTAAGTGTTTATATTTTGAATACTTAGTTTAGGGCTTCATTGAGTATTTTTTTATTTTCTTTTTAAGAATATATTCTATATGAACATAATCAAGATCTGTTTATTGTTTTTTGGATTTTTTAATATATCTTTCTTCTGAAACTTCGGTTGTTAGGTTAGGTATAAATAAAAGAGATTTTGCTATAAACATTGGATTATTTCATTTATCTATCTAATTTTATGACTTATATCACAGTGCTGATAATTGACTCGGTCGATGCTAGTAATTGATGATGATGGTGCCAATAATTGGTGTTAGGGTAATTATTTAGTCAGACTCATCTAAATAGCATGTGTATGAATAAAAACATTTCTTTATAATTAAAATCAATTATTTATTTAATAGTGAACCGAGAAAGCATGTTGTTAAAGTCGTTATCTGTATTAACACTGTGATAAACGATATTAAAGTAGGAGTAACTCTTAAAGTGCTGATAATTGGTAGCTTCACCCTACATGTCATGTTATGTTCTGCTAGGTTTTTTTTTCGTATGGGCCAATATTGTTGTTTTTCTACCAATGGTACACCGTACAAAAATATAAAAAACTATTTTAAGGTTAATATTGGTTTTGTTAATTTTCTACCTAATAATATATTTACAATAAATATATTTCATATATTTAGAACAAACATTTATAACATTTTGCAAAACTAATTCAATGTATAAAAAATTAAAAAAAAAAATTATACATTAATCGTCTCCACTTCATTCATTGTTCTACCGGCAAATGTCAATCATTAAATTTTTTATTGCTTTTTGTGCATTACTTTGTAAATACAACTTTATGTCATGCGCGTAAGAATTAATTTGAAAAAAAAAATATGTTTACGATATTACTATACGTATTTATTGCGTATGTATAATTGGTGACACATTTGGCTGTTAGTTTTGTTTGAAACTGTGCATCTTGGGTTTTTTGTAAATCAATGGCTGTTATGAATGCATTCAATATTACTAATTATACCCTTTCCACTATATTTAACGATATTTGACAGATTGACGTTAGTGACGTTCAGTAATATCTCGAATGTAATGCCATTCGATTGTAAGCGATTTCGCGATTTTTCAAATTACTTTATTTTACACATTTGGATCCTTACATCAACTTACATTAACATTTTATTATTGTTTCTTTCTTCTATGTTATGAGAATTAGCCTATAGCTCAAAATGATAAAATTATAGTTAGCTTAGGTATTATTTAAAATACATAATTTATGGTGACACCTTCGCGGGTTATAGCTTATCTAAAATATCATATTACATTTTATAAACGTATTATGAAGAGTTCAGGTTTATTCATAGCATTTATTTTTACCGATTATTTGTAATTTGTTTCATAATGGTGGTAATCGTTATGAGTGTCCATCACTAAGTAACCATGGTAACTGAAAAAAACATGGGTACGTCCATGAAATACAATATAATTTGTGCGAAAAATAAGCGGAAGTATTACGAAACTTCATGGACGTGAACTGTCAAAAAGCTAAACTTACGCTGGAAGGGGTATAACAAATGTATTTCTATAATTCCAGCAAATAACAGACGAGTCAGTATCAAAACTGGGTCCTAACATGCGAAGTTTATTCCTATCTGGATGTCCACGTATCACTGACGCGAGTCTGGTGGCTCTAGCGCAACACTGTCCAGATCTGGTCACGTTAGAACTGGCCGCTTGCAACATGTTAACAGACGCTGGATTCCAAGCTCTCGCCAGGGTAAGTGGGGGATACCAACTAACACGGCCGGCTTGAAGTTGCTGTAAATGCCTGCGCAGACGTGAGTTTTGAAACTGAATGTATAACGAGCGAGTGTTTTCTTTGTTCCTGTATATGCGCGATCGTCTCTGATAGCTAACTACAGGCCGGCCGGGTAAGATTGCGCGTACTGGTACTTTGGTTAGAGTTTTTAAAAACTCCTGACGCGAGTCTGGTAGCTCTAGCGCAACACTGTCCAGATCTGGTCACGTTAGAACTAGCCGCTTGCAATATGCTAACAGACGCTGGATTCCAGGCGTTAGCCAGGGTAAGTGTCCTATTATGCTGCCTTGGGGAACACCATATTTTATTTAATATGTCACATTATGTCTTTGAAAAGACAACTCCTGCACTAGGGATCATGCCCTGTCTCTCGTGGACTAATACAAACATCATTTTAACGGAGATTTATATGTGGATCTCTCCATGTAATGACGGAGTAAAAATAAAATATGTCACCACCCCATCTTATACCACGGGTGTCGTAGAAACCGACTAATGGTTTTTCCGTGAATATTATCTTTACGAAATAAAAAGAAGGAAAACTTGAAATTAAACCCTATACCAATCGGTCTAGCCAGCGTGGTATTAGTAGGCCAAGTATCCCTCCGTCACGGGAGGAGGCTCGTCCCTGCAGTGGGACATTAATGGGCTGATGATGATATTCAAGAGTATATATGTACGTTTGTCACGAATTACAGCCTTTCAAAACAATAGTAAAAGTAATTAATTTATTTACATTTCAGAGTTGTCGCCTGTTAGAACGAATGGATCTTGAAGAGTGTGTACTGATAACTGATTCTACGTTAGTACACTTATCTATGGGATGTCCACGACTCGAGAAATTGGTTTGTAACTATTATATTTTTTATGGGAGACGACGGTGGACCGACGACCTAGTTAGGACGACGGGAAGCCGATGGATGAGGGAGGCACAGGACCGCGCAAGGTGGCAATACTTGGAGTAGGCCTATGTCCTGCAGTGGACGTCGATTGCCTGATATGATGCAGATGATGATATCAAAATAGGTTCAGTTATATTTAGTTTTTATTTAAAAAGATACGAAATTCGGTATGTAAAGTAAAAGTTTACCTATGTCAATTCCAAAGTCATTTGAGATTTTAGATCGGTAAGAAAT
This sequence comes from Schrankia costaestrigalis, assembly GCA_905475405.1. Taxonomy (NCBI): domain Eukaryota; kingdom Metazoa; phylum Arthropoda; class Insecta; order Lepidoptera; family Erebidae; genus Schrankia; species Schrankia costaestrigalis. Next base: position 9,781,655 of record FR997853.1, on the reverse strand, counting down.
AAAATCATATTTTAAGCGCATCTTATCGAGACAAAAATGTAAAAAGAAAATTGCATGGAAATCATTTTTGGTCAATCATTTGGTCATAAAAAATACTTTAGACTTTTTTTTAGCAGAGTTGTAGACCTAACAACGCCACCTATCGTTAACAGTTAAACTCTTGTGTTTCAGACGTTATCACACTGCGAATTGATAACGGATTACGGTATAAAGCAGCTGTCTATGTCGCCCTGTGCAGCTGAGCACCTTACTGTGTTAGGTATGAATATATTTTGATTACCCGTGTGGTGACGGAGTAAGAATACAATATGTCACCACCCCATCTCATCGCATGGGAGTCGTGAAAACCGACTAAGGGACTATCCGTGAATATTATTATTATCTTTACGTAATAAAAAGAAGGAAAACTTGAAATTAAACCCTATAACAATCCGTCTGGCCAGCGTGGTATTAGTAGGACAAGTATCCCTTCATCATGGGAGGAGGTCCGTCCCTGCAGTAGGACATTAATGGGCTGTTATGATGATATTTTGACTATAGAACACGCGTTATCATCTGAGTCTTAGGGCCAGATTCAGAGACCGCACTTTGACTTTACTTTAACAAAGTCTAGTTATTATCTCTGAATTTGAACAACATTAAAGTAATCTTTTCGCATGAAAAGTTTACTTTGTAGTAATAAATAATGAAAGTAAACTTTTTCATGCGAAAAGATTACTTTAATATTGTTCAAATTCAGAGATAATAACTAGACTTTGCTAAAGTAAAGACAAAGTGCGGTCTCTGAATCTGGCCCTTAGGGCAATATAATTTCTCTATATCTATCTCGCTTGCACTTACGGATCTTCTATTCTTATATAATATCTTCTATCTTTTTTTGTGCTTTGATAATATGCTATATATAGTACGGGATACCTATAATGGAGCGAGGCACCGCAAATACCGCGACCATTTGTTTTATGGAACAAGCTCGCTGCGACGATATTTCCGGACCGTTATGACTTGGGGAGCTTCAAGAAACGAGCGTACTTCCTTTTAAAGGTCGGCAATGTATCTGTGATTCCTCTGGTATTGCGGGTGTCCATGGGCGGCGGTGATCACTTACCATCAGGTGACCTGCTGGCTCGTTAGACTAATAAAAAAACCGATTGTAATACAATTTTTATCAAACTACACAATTTACATTGATTCTAACGTTTCCTGTGTGTTTGTGACAACCTAACTCCTAAACTACTGAACCTATTTTAACCTAATTTGTTACTAAAAATAAATAAATTTTCCTTGCAGGTCTTGACAATTGCCCGTTGGTGACGGATGGTGCTTTGGAGCACTTGATAGCCTGCCACAATCTTCAACTGATAGAACTGTACGACTGTCAGATGGTTAGCAGGAATGCGATCAGGAAACTGAGGGTATGTATCATCATCATTAGCTAATTGACGTCCACTTCTGGACATAGGCCTCCTCCAAATACATTCATTTTTACCTATAAAGGTTAGGTATAACTAGAAAAATTAATTAGGTATAACAAAAAAAATATTAAAACATTATTGTAGGGTGATGCTACCAATTATCAGCACTTTAAGAGTTAGTCCTACTTTAACATCGTTTATCACAGTGATGATAATGATAACAACTATAACAATATGCTTTCTTGGTTCATTATTTAATAAATAATTGATTTTTGTTATAAAAAATAGTTATTATTCATACACATTTTATTTAGATGAGTCTGACTAAATAATGACCCTGGCGCCAATTATTGGCACCATCATCGCCAATTATTGGCATTGACTGAGCCAATTATCAGCACCCTAAAATTAGACATAAAATTAGGTAGATAAATGAAATAATCCAATGTTTATAGTAAAATCTCTTTTATTTATACCTAACCTAACAACCGAAGTTTCAGAAAAATAATTACATAAATATAAAAAATTCCAAAAAATAATAGACATTCTTTTGATCATAATATCAACACTATGAAAATAACTAGCAATGTTAGTTTCAGCACCATGCCAGGATATGAAATCCGAAATCATAGAGTACTTTTTCCAAGAATATTGAATTCTAGGCATAAAATAATCACGCTTTACAATAAAATATATGGATTAACAATTTTACATACCACTTTGTCATGTAACAGTACCAGTGCCGATAATTAGCAATTCGCAAAAAAATTGAACCCAAATGTCAGCACCTCATTTATGAACATAAAATCAAGATAACGTTCATTTCCATTGTCAGATAAGCCTTATAAAACATTTTATATATGAATAAAACCTAAAGGTTCAGTAAAAAATATCTATAAGATCTAAAATAAAGTAAAATAAAAAAACCTGAACTTACCTACGATCATAAGAAACTGTCAAAACAAAGTAATGTGAAGGACATGTTCCCGCGGTTTTAAAAATGTCGCTTTTTTTTCAAAAAGTGTCGTGTTTGGATCAGTTTATAATTCCAAAAGGATCTTATTTTAATGTTTGTTAAATGGTAGCCGAAATTAATTAATAGAAAGCTTATTAATTTGAGTTTTAGTTGGGGGTGCTGATAATCTGGTGCAGTGCCAACATTAGGACGCGTGCCCCTAATTCAATACAAAAAAACAACTTAAAACCATTACGTATACTTTTTAATTGCAACATTGAAAGTTTACGGCTGTCGCGCCTAGATGGCGTTGTACAGTTGAGTTCTAAGTTGCGGCCAGGTGCCGTATAAAGCAATGGTTAAATTTGGTAGTCGAGACGGTTACTCGGGTGGCCTAGTGGTCATGGCGCTGGACGCGGTTAGACCAGAGACGCAGGTTCGAGTCCCGCATCGAGTACCAATTTATTCCACCTCCAAATATTGCTACCTTGCCCGGTCCACCTATCTGTTCCGATGTCCTAACTAGATCGTCGGTCCACCGTGTAAGGGGTATAGTGGTATCAAAACAGCCCATTAATGTCCCACTTTAGGGACGGGCCTCCTCCCGTGATGGAGGGATACTTGGCCTACTAACACCACGCTGGCCAGACGGATTGGTATAGGGTTTAATTTCAGGTTTTCCTTCTTTTTATTTCGTAAAGATAATATTCACGGATAGTCCCTTAGTCGGTTTTTACGACACCCACGGTATGAGATGGGGTGGTGTGACATATATTGTATTCTTACTCCGTCACCACACGGAGTTCCGTCTCCAAGAAATACTTGCCATTATTTTTATTCTTTTGCCTAGATAATTTAATAATTTTATTTTTTTTATTTTTCGCAGAATCATTTACCAAATATCCGCGTGCACGCTTACTTCGCCCCCGTGACTCCCCCCGTGGGGGCGGGGGGTACAAGACCTAGGTATTGCCGGTGTTGCAATATTATATGAAACACATATAACTATTTATTTAAGGGTTGATTATATAACCCCGCTTTACATACTCCGCGGTGAGGTGACGAGACTCTATGGTGTTCTCTATGGTACGTAGAGTTTTTTGTCTATGATTGTTGGACCAAGTGGGGGTGTGATTGCGAGTTTTTTTTTTTGTGTTTGAGATGTCAGATGGATTATTGGCCTTGTAGGGGCTAAGCATACTAATATAGTGCTGGCCTTACGCTTGATTTTGTGAAAAATAAGTTTAGTCACTTTTTACGACAGTCATGGATTAGGTGTAGTAAAAGACGACTATGCTAGAGAATTTCATTTTTTTTCAAGAAATATTGCAACAGAATTTCCTTTTAGACACCTTTTAAGACAAACATGGTATAAGCGTCGTAAATTAAAACTAACCGTGGTGACTTTCCGTTTTTTCGGGAGATAATAGTCTCTTTTTCATAGTCAATTTATTCTCTGACATCTCTATACTTTAAAACTCGCTATATTCTATTGTATACGGAGTGTTTCGAAATGAATTGAGGGAAGACGAGTATATACAGCATGTATATAAATATTATATTAATATATATTTTTTAGTATCTGTTATAAATATGTATACCTACTATGTAAATTTTGTGAGGTATGTATGCCACAAATACATGCTTAAACGGCTGGACCGATTTGGATAACATTTGGACTTGAAGTAGCTAACATAATGGATTGACACATAGGCTATTTTTTTTATTCCTAAAAAATATTATTTTCCTGTGGAATGAAAATTAAAATCTACTCAAAATATTTTGATTTTGAACATACAATTTTATCGCTACCAAAATCTTAGAAAGAAAAACACCCTCTATTACATTTACGAAACACCCCGTATGTTTGTGTGTGATAGTGAAAAATAATAATTATTTTTTCACCTGCTGTATAAAAATGAAAAAAAATCGAAAAGTGAAAAAATGGAAATAAATGCTTTAGTGAAAATATATAAATAAATAATAAAAAAACACTGTGTTCTATAATCTATCAATAATAATTAATAATTAAGAATCTTGTTGTTAATAATAAAACGAATTATTTTTTGTAAAGATTAGTTTGCATGAGGCGTATAGTATGCGGCTTACTGTTTGCTGACTAACTTTCAGTTCTCATAGTTCTTAAATCCTATGATGGAAAGGTATAGTTTGAAATTGGGCTTAAAATACCACGCTTGACAGGAATTACAGACGGTCTAGATTTTTTTGGAATTATATTAACCCTTTCATAGTGCCGCTAGCAGACACAATAGTAAAACAATGCACGTGTACCATATGTGTTACACTGCACTGGGAAAGTGAACCTGCCATGGATAAAGATTGATTTATCCATGGCAGGTTTTTTCGCAAAAACGAGAATTTTCGCAGTTTACACGACGTCTTAAGTTTTATGACATCACAACTCGTCGCCATATTGTATTTGTGAAAAAAAAAATACAAACGTTTACTGTCCAGACACATGGGATTCTAAAAACCTGGTTACTTCACCACCAAATCATATTTAACAACGAATGCTAACAAAACGCAATAGCAAACAATTTGCCGCATACTATAAGCCATATACAACAAAATCTTGTAGAAATAGTATTCTTAAATGTATAAGAATGCTTAAAAAATACTTCTATGTATGACAAAACTCTTATTTCATTATGTGATGTAATGACTATATATTATTATAAATAAATAATAATTAGTGCGGGTAATTAAATAATAATTATATCAAATATGTATTATGTTAAGTGATTGATCTATTTTAGTCGACATATTTGTTGAACTGAATACTGGAGTGATAATAAAGACTTTACATGCGACGCAATTCTAGTTATAATTAGATTAAAATTGTAGTATTGCCCTTCCCCTTCCTATCTCCTAGCCCAACCCTCCTCCCCACTTCACCTTCCTCTACTCCCTTCACCTATCCCATCTCATCCACTGTGCGATTTTTGCGAAACTTCCTACCGCGAACAACTGTTTTGTGGAAAAAGCTTGCTGCAGCGATATTTCCGGACCGTTACGACTTGGGGAGCTTCAAGAAACGAGCGTACTTCCTTCTTAAAGGTCGGCAACACATCTGTGATTCCTCTGGTGTTGCATCAGGTGACAATAAAAAAATCTAAAACCATTTTCCCCTACATCAACCCTACCCATTCCCGCTTCCCATTTTACCCCTTCTCCCCCTTCGCTTCTCATCCCCAAAGAACACTCAAACTCAGGTCATTTCATTTGTAGATCGCATAAAAACAACTGTCTTTTTATGTATAACATTTATGTATTTACAAAAAAAACAGTATTGAAGTATGTTTATCCGTTGTCTAGTACCCGTAGTACAAGCTCTGCTTAGTTTGGGACTAGTTGGCGTTGTGTGAAAGTGTGAGGAATATTTATTTATTATTTTTCTCGGGACGCGTATTTTTAAATAAATATGTCGACTATAATATATGCTCAATTAAATTTATATGTATGTATTATATATTTTAACAAAAGTGATTCAGTAGATATATAGTTATTCAAAATATATAGATGAACAATTTAATTATTATATAAATAATTAATAATTTGTTAGAGATGCCTTGACTTATTGGGAAATATCTTCAAATATTTTTTTGTACATCCTGTACATGAGAATGGTATATATGTTACAGTCATAACTCATTGCCGGTCAAAACCACTTTTGACTTAAAAAACCAGTTAAAAGTGGTTTTGACTAATTTTGATGCTCAAAACCAGTTTTGACTAAAAAAATCGGTCAAAACTGGTTTTAACTAGGGGTCAGTCAAAACCACTTTTTAACCACGGCTTTGACCGGTTATGAGTTTCAGACTTTTCAACTACTTATTTTATTTATTTTTATTTTATTTTATTTAATAGGTACAGTAACAGATGACAGATTAACAAATTATAACAATATTAACATATACAGTGTGTAAAAAAAACCCTGTCCGATCCGTGAAGGGGTGATACAGTATCGAAAGGTGGTCAGGTTGGCAGTGTTATTTTATGGAAATTAATTAAAAAAAAATTTTACAATATTTCGTGAGCTATAGGGAAATCGTAACAGTTACCACTAGGCACACCGGCTGGTAGTACATCAATACCTAGATAGATATTCAATAGAATGCCGACGCGCGAGACACTTTTGCCTAATCCCTTTGATAAAAAGCCGCCAGCACGCGCGGCCGTTGAACCTAACTACTTGCTAAAGACGGCTTGTAAACTTTACCTACGAGTAAGTCAGCTGTTATTTATACTTACCTATACGGATTGTTGAATTGCATTTCATTTATTTTGAACTTATTCTTTAAAGATAACAAATTCATAATAATAACGCTATGCACAATAAATTGGTATAATTTTTAATACGTTTATGAGTAGATATCTATACTTATAATAAAACTGTAGAGAGATCAATTCTGTACATTGAATATATGTTAAAAATTAATATTGGAGGATGAATGGTGATCGATACTAATGCCAAAAATGCAATCAAGAAATTTTTTGTCTGTCTGTCTGTCTGTCTGTCTGTCTGTCTGTCCGTCTGTCTGTATGTGCACGCATGGGTCAAAAACTACTGAAGGCATTTTAACCAAACTTAATACGATTGTAGTCCATACTCCTGGGCAGGTTATAGGCTGTATAACATAACGCTAAGACACATAGGAGCTGAGCAGTGACGAAAAATTTGAAGCAAGTCGGTTGAAAAAACGTGCGTTCGAGCTCTTATCATCGCATATGTTGATCATACGCCAAAAATATGTATTACAAAAATAATGGTCTTCAAAAGATGTACAAAGAAGTCCTGAATAGTATATATCTATCTTTTATATATTAGCCACAATAACCTGTTTAATCGTTAGGGTTTTCTTCAAAGTGTATTAAATACATAAATATATTGTAATTTGCAAAGACATATCTTTTTCAAACTCCCATATTTCAAAAGTACACTTTAATACCTTATTCATAAAAAAGAATTATAGAAATCGGTTTATAAACACACAAGATTTAGATGAAAGAAAATTTTCAAATGTCGCCGCGCCAGTATGAGTACGGCTGTACGGTTGATTTTTGTTTAACGTCCGAAACGGCCAACCGGTGCATCTATATAATTTCATTCACATTGACTCTTAATGCGAACGGACGTGGTTCTTAGAAGAGTCAATCTTCTCGGAATAAGCGCGATTTAGATATTAAAATACATAGATACGTAGTTTATAGGTATTAAGTTTAAAGTAGGTATCTATCTATACTATAATAAAACAATCGGAATCGGATAAGTAATACTCGAGATATCGCTAGATCTCTTTATTAGAACAGTCCGATACAAATCAGGGGTCATGAAAAATGGATTTGGTTCAATGTTGAATGAATTTAAATTTAGTTTCTTTTGTTCACGAGATGGCGATTACCAGTAGTAATCATAAAATAAATGAGTTTTTAAATAATATATAACTATTTTATTATTAAGTGCTATTAATAAGTTATTCATTTTAAATGTTAATAAAATTAACCATGAATCGTATGTGTAATATCAATTATAAGTCTTCACACTAGCCTTTAAAAATATCAATTTAACGGACACAAAGAACATCCAGACTAAGGACAATACTTTGTGTATCACAATTGTCCTCCATGGGAATCGAAACCGCGACCTCATGCACGCCAGCCATGTAATGCGACCGCCGCGCCACCGAGGCTGCCGCACCATAACGTGGCGTGCAAATGTATTCATTCATAATTAATTAGCGATTATCCGTGTGGTGACGGAGCAAGAATACAATATGTCACCTCCCAATCTCATCCCATGGGTGGCGTAAAACCGACTAAGGGACTATCGGTGAATATTATCTTTACGAAATAAAAATGAAGGAAAACTTGAAATTAAACCCTATACCAATCCGACTGGCCAACGTGGTATTAGTAGGCCAAGTATCCCTCCGTCACGGGAGGAGGCGCGTCCTTGCAGTGGGACATTAATGGGCTGTTATGATGAAAAAGCGATGTCATTTATTTTAACTTACAAATTTGACAACAGATGGCATTGTGCCTGTGACGTCATTTTCAGTATCGCGGTATTAAGATTTTACTTGAAAGAATGACGTTCCCTCATGTCTTTCAGTATAAGTTTAGACACAGTCTTCATAGATCTGTCTTTGTAAAGATCTGTTTTTGAAAAGGTTTTGGTTCGTTCGTTAATTTTACAATTCGTGTGTAGGTATATCTGTTTGTTATAAGGTTTAAAAAACAATTTTTAGTATTAAATCGAATTGCGAAGTAAGTAAAATCCGCCACGCGAACGAAGTCGCGGGCACAGCAGCTAGTTTTAAATAAAATTACTTATCATATCATATGCCTAAGTACTTACATACCTTTAGTTGATAAAAATATCAACTTGCTGTTGTAGGGTCTGTAGATCATGCTCCACATAGGCACATTCCCTTTGTACACCACGTAAGGCACCTTTTTTTAAGTTTTCGCGAACACATAGTAACACGGTAGGGTTTGCCCTTATAGCTTCAAAAGCACTCACTATTCGATTTCGCATTTCCAGTTCCGTTTCACAAATTATTGTTTAGATTATTTGTTTTACGTGGGGCCCCTCAAATAAAAGGCTAACGGAGTCGAGAGTTGGCGATCTGTTATCGTTGCGGGCGGCGGCGCGGCGGGGTCTCCCGGCGGCGTCTATGCAATGGCCTACCACCCCACTGACACTGCCGGTGGTGTACCTACACGCGGTAGTGTAGCCTCTGAAAGGCACGCACTGATGGTACTGGCAAACCTTGAGGAGTAGAGAACCTTTCCTCATACTCCCTACGTGCAGCTCCACATACTTTCACATAAACACATCAACATTTGAATATGGCACGGACTAATCGTAACGTAATACTCGTATTATGTACAATAGGTCACAATCACAATCCCGAAACGTCTAAACTGTTGAAGTTATTTCGCGAGACTGCGACAAATAAATAATAAATACTTCCTCATTCAAAATATTAGGCAAAGAACTATGAAGTAGGTTTTTAAAGGAATAGGGATGTGGCCGAAACTTTGTTGAAGTAACATTTTCATTAATATCGATAGTGAGTGCATGACAACCAATAATTATTTAAATACAACCATACAATGATAAAATCTGTTAACATTAATTAGCTATTTTAATTTTACAGTTTTATTAGTTTGTTTTTACAGTAACTGACGGACAAATTCGCAGTTTCAAGTAAAATTTTTATGAGAATAGTACACATTTCTAAATATCGTACTGTACGATATGTAGCCTTTCCTAAATTCAGGAAAGTTTAATAGGAAAAGAAATTGTAGATAAAGTAAGTAGGTTATTTTAAAAAATCGATATTTTTTTTGGTTCAACGTGCTTATCATAGCTACGTCACTAGGGCGGTGCATTGGTGTGAGCACAGTGAAAGCGGTGTCCTTAGTCGGCACGGATTAAATTTGTCGGTGCATTATTTATTACCTTTATTCAAAGTCAAAGAAACCGCCTTTGACCTAAGTGTTCATGGCTCAAGAAAATTTCCCAATTTCAGGGTAAATTTTGCAGGGGAAAATGTATAAAAAAAATTTTTTTTTAAGTATTTTTCATTTTTAAACTTATTTTTAGAATGTTTGTCAGGTATACAATGCCCCCGTTACGGATCGGACAGGGTTTTTTTTACACACTGTATATTTTAATAACTACTAAACAGCAACAAAAAGAATCATCGAAAAATATCCATCCGTGTAGGAGATAGGACCATTTTATTTTTGGATTATTTTGTAACCAAAAAAAACAATATCAAAAATTAAAATACCACGCTGGCCAGACTGATTGGTATAGGGTTTAATTTCAAGTTTTCCCTTCATTTTACTTCGTAAAGAAAAAATTCACTGATAGTCCCTTAGTCGGCTTTTACGACATCCATGGGATGTGATGGGGTGGTGACATATTGTATTCTTACTCCGTCACCACACGGAATTCTTATAAACAGGGAGTATAATTAAAAGGCATCTTCTTTTTATATATACTTAAATCATGTTACATAAACTTTCTGTTATTTATTGTATCAAATGTAAAGGGGACACTGCTGTGCACTGTTCTTTCTATACGGATAAAGGTGTTTTAAACAGTTTAATACTTGCTGGCATTTTTGTGTAAGTAAAATTTTATTACTTTTCTTATTAAAAGTGATTTTAATTGCGGACGTTGGCATGATAAAATATATTATATGTACAGATAGCGCGCGAGTTGAATGCAGAGCTTAGGAATGCGGTAGTGCTGTGACCTAATTATAAATTATTAATTGACATTCATATCGATAAATTTAAACAATGTTCTAAGTTTAATTTTATTTAGTACACTAGGTTAACATGGTGAAAAAAAAACAATATCATAATTATCACATGTTTTAATACTCATTTCACAAAACGGAATAAAAAAATAACACGGGAACTTCAGTATTACTATTAACACAATAACACGACAAACGTACGATAGTTGACAAGGATGGCACAGTACTACACTGCAGGCGCGTGAGGTGGGGCGTGCGGATAGCGGGGGGAGATGCTCCCGCCCTTTACCTCAGACCCCGATTGCATTCAACTCGCGCGCTATCTGTACAGAATGTAGATAATTTAAAATAACATAAGAGCGTTTATAGGTCTCACTAGCGCTACCAATAGAAAAAAAAATCATAATTCGCAAATAGAATATTGCATTATGCACAAAAACGGCCGTTTTTTTTCGAATGCGAAATTTAACTAATTGAAAAACATTTAAAGTGTTGAGAGTGTGTTATACAAATACTTTATTGCGTTTTCTCAAGACTTTGTTATCAAAATTATACATTACTTATCGTATTTGGGAATTATGATTTTTTTTTCTGTTGGCGGCGCTAGAGAGCCACGTAAAGGCCCACTAAGCAGCAACAATAAACATAGATGGAAAATACCCACTCCACTTAGGAAATATAATTATTTTAGTTTTCAATTATTTCAACCTCATCTCGTCCTAAAACTTGTTGAAACGAGTACAGTTAAAGATTATCCCCCTTACTCATAAACGTCTCTTAAATTTAATCATTGTTTAGCGAGATTTTTATTAGCAAAACCAATCTTATGCCAAACAAAACCGTAAGAATTTAAGCTAATCAATTGACTATAAATTAAGAGGCGTTTATGAGTAAGGGGGTTTAAGGATAACGCTTTTTTTTATTTAACTATTGATTGATTCATCCGTTACTAAAGTAAAGCTAAAAACATGAAAAAAAACAGCAGTTTTTTTGCCAAGGTGTATGTCGAAAGAGGTTAAAACAATTAAAATAATCATATCTCCTAGACGGGTTGGTATTTTTGTTGATGATTTCATTTGTTGTTTTTTCTGCTTATTAAAGTTATGCCCTACCTTATGTTAAAATATATTCCCTTATTCTGTACATCCTGTATATGTAGAATATCATTTTATCCGTTTTACTACTCGGTCACATTATCTAGAGAGCTCGCTGGAATGCGTACCTCGCGTCCCGTTCTCCTTTCAACCCCTGCGCTCGCCACGCGCGCATCAGTGATACGTCCGACGCGACGTGACGTCATCGACGCCAGGTCTCGAGATAATGTAAATATTTGTGTGCATGAACATGATTATTTGCATTGGTCTGAGTTTTTATATGTATAGTACAGATAGCGCGCGAGTTGAATGCAGTCGGGGTCTGAGGTAAAGGGCGGGCATCTCCCCCCGCTATCCGCACGCCCCACCTCACGCGCCTGCAGTGTAGTGCTGTGCCATCCTTGTCAACTATCGTACGTTTGCCGTGTTATTGTGTTAATAGTAATACTGAAGTTCCCGTGTTATTTTTTTATTCCGTTTTGTGAAATGATTATTAAAACATGTGATAATTATGATATTGTTTTTTTTCACCATGTTAACCTAGTGTACTAAATAAAATTAAACTTAGAACATTGTTTAAATTTATCGATATGAATGTCAATTAATAATTTATAATTAGGTCACAGCACTACCGCATTCCTAAGCTCTGCATTCAACTCGCGCGCTATCTGTAGGTATTTACAAAAAAAAAAGTATATAAGTATTAATATCCGTTGTTCTGTTACCCATAACACAAGCAGGTTAAGCCTAGCTTACTTTGGAAACAGATGGCGCTGTGTAGAGATGTCCGTGAATATTTATAATTTATTAATGTGACCGGGTAGTACGTCCGCTTTTTGTCTACTCCGTATGTCATTTAGCTAAGTAGGTAATTGTAATTTTTGAAAGAAAAATGTTTTTTTAGTCAAAATGTGAATTGTCAAAGTATTTGTGTGTTCCATCGTTCGTTAGTCCGAGACCGGGTGTTGTATGGGAGTTACTTATTTAATAATTAAGTACAAAAATGTATGTTATCTTTGTATTTTTATTATAATATTGCCCCCATACTCATAAACGCCTCTAAAATTTAATCACTGTTTAGCGTGAGTTTTATTACGAAAACCAACCTTATATCAAACAACGTAAGAGTTTAAGCTAATTAATCAATTGACTAAAGTTTAAGAGGCGTTTATGAGTAAGGGGGTTAATTGTAAAATAGATGTAATTATTACTTAAATGTATTTTTTTGTAATATACAGTATGTAAAGCGAGACATAGGCAATACTTTAGGGCATGATAGATAACGTTATTTAAACATTAACCCCCTTACTCATAAAAATATTGTCAAATTTTAGTCAATTGATTAATTAGCCTAAGCTCTTACGTTTTTTGGTATAAGGTTGGTTTTCGTAATAACAAATCTCGCTAAACAGTGATTAAATTTAAGAGGCGTTTATAAGTAAGGGGGTAAATTACTACATAGTAAACGATGTGTAAAGCTTAGCCATGAATTTCACTAATCATGGACATCGCGCGGACGCAGCGAGCGATTGGTTCGCCAGCTGAGTTAGATACATACCTACGACGCGCGGCGCGGGTCAATGCACCGAGTCTTGAACAATATTTTAGCGCAGCGGGAACGTGTCCACACTTAGTTAATTCTTGGGATTTTTTCGTCAAAAAATAAGTACCTAATTTTATTACATAATTGGGATCAGAATCACGTACAGAGTCACCTCCTTAATTATTGCCGATGACTCAAAAAACACCCTGTATATTTTTTTTGTATTAAAAATGGTAACTAATGATTTAATAAATTCGTTCGTGAATTACGTAATAATTTGTATGTTTATATGCTTTGCCATTATTTTGTATTTCATTGCTGCTGACCAGGAAAATAAAAAACCTTTTTTTTTTCAATTTTCACAAGTAGTGACAGTTTAAAAATTCTTCGTTATTTAAAAAGAAATGGGTTTTTTATTTATCCGGTCACCACAATTTTTTTAACTAAGGACCCATTTTCACTATACACTGTAAATGGTGAATGGCTTGAAAAAATATAAGAACGGAAGCACCCATTGTATGTAAGCGTAAAGCATTTGAATTTGTGTACGAAAGGCACTGTGATTGTAGTTGATTGTTATTGTAATGAAATGCTGAGCTAATTGTGATGAGATTTTAAACAAAAAACATTGGTAAAGTCGGACAAAACTGTTTTGCAAAGCGGTTTTGTAAAAGGCCGAAGATAAGTAATTGTGTGATTCATAAATGATTGTCTTGAGGTTGTATGTTCTTTGTGTCAGTTAATTTCATGTTTGTAAAAGTCCTCGCAATAAAACGTTTGATCCCTAATACTAATTAAGATCATCATCATAACAGCCCATTAATGTCCCACTGCAGGGACGGGCCTCCTCCCGTGACAGAGGGATACTTGGCCTACTAATACCACGCTGGCCAGACGGATTGGTACAGTGTTTAATTTCAAGTTTTCCTTATTTTTATTTCGTAATAATAATATTTACGAATCGCCATCTATGAATAAATTAGTAAGTTCAAACGAGCTTCAATTCAGAACATATCTAATAGATGGCGTTTTTAAAACAAAATTAAATCAGCCATTTAATTTGTTTAATTGTTGTCTTCTCCGTGTGGACCCATGGGATGAGATGGGGTGGTGGTTGTTACTCCGTCGCCACACGGAGAAGACACTAATTAAGATATTAATGAGAATTTAAACGAACCACTAAGAATGTAGCGCGACGTATTCCTAATATAAAAACAATTCATCATGTCACTAAATGTCACTCATGTCGCTAAACTATAAATACACGGAAGAACTCCTACATGGAATGGCTTAACACATATACACTCACTCACACGTATCCACACACATATTGCACACACAAACTCACGCACATACCCACACTCACACACACGCACTCACGCACATACCCACACTCACACATACGTACACACACACTCATATACATGCATACCTCCACATACACATGCATTTATATAGTATCAATGTATTAAATAAAAAAATTAAATTATCATTCATAAACGTGTATTGAGGCTACTTAGCTCCAATATCGAGGGGATTACTGACGTCTGAGATACAGGATGATAACCTAGTTTAGACGTCAGTGGATTCATACTTTTGTTGCACCTAGCTTGTATCCATCTCAGAGGAATAATGACATGGATAAGACAGCCTACAAGTTATTGATGTTAGTTTTTAAGTTCGCTCCTTTTGTATTAGGCTTACGCAATAAAAAATATATTATTATTATTATATTATATAATTAAACAAATTAAATGGCTGATTTAATTTTGTTTTAAAAACGCCATCTATTAGATATGTTCTGAATTGAAGCTCGTTTGAACTTTACTAATTTATTCATAGATGGCGGTAGTGTGTCCATGCAAAAAACTATTTATTTTTATCAAAGACAAATCCGTCTATCGCCGTTACCTTTACCACATTACAATCAGTAGTCTATCTCGGCCGAATATTTATTATAAATGCCTACGGCTGCGCGGTACGTAAACATGTGATAGGGCTGCCCACCTCTAGCTTTTTAATTACATTTACCTACTTTCCCGCTTGTTACTGCGGCACAGTCGCGATTGTTCACTCCGCAAAGCCACCTATATCGTGAGCGTGTAGATATAACTCGCGTTTCGTCCGTTACTATGAAGTCGAAATACTGTATATATTTGTACTATGCCTTTTCAGTCATGAAATAAACTGACACGAAGAACAGTCAGACTCAGGACAATAATTTATAGATCACAGCTATTGGGAGACAATTTCTTAGCATTTGATTACAATAAAAGAATGCAGAGGTATATAATAATTACGATATGTGATTTTAACATAGTATACATTATATGTATTAAGATTAACATAGCTGTAGCAAGTGACTTTATTCACTACGTTCTATTGAATAAACAAATTGTCGTTTATAAGTGTGTTTGTTTTATTTATTCCTTGTTTTTTATATCCTACTATCTATCTACATCACCCGTACTAATGATCTACCCAATTGTTGCGAAGAACACAAAATTAACATACATAAATTACATTCAGCATTTATATCCATTACATTTGATAATTGTCGGATTCTAACCAGTTACAAATCTTGATTACTGTTTATAATTTTGTATGAAGAAACTAGCGCTATCTATGAATTGTTTCCTAATTTGAACTAAGCTTTGGTTCAGAACATTTTTAATAGATGGCGTTGTGTGAATGCAGAAGTATATAATAATTATTAAGATACTAGCGGCCGGTCCCGGCTTCGCACGGGCATTATTTTCCCGCTTTTCTGTTCAAATTTTCCTGAATTTTCTTTGCTATAAACCTAACGGAGCCCGAGACCTTTCCAACGAATGCAAAACCGTGGAAATCGGTTCGTGCGTTCTGGAGTTATAGCGTCAGGAAGGAAAACCCGACTTAGTTTTATATAGTAGATGTCATTTTAACATAGTATCTTCCGTGAAGATTAACATACACACATCAAAAAAGTCTAAGCAACATGCATGATATTACAAATTTACCATTTATATTATGTAATTAATTTCTAAGTATTTACTCACTCAAAGTGTATAGGTAAGTAAACTTTTTTGTTATTGATGACATACTGGCTGGTTGTAAAAAAAAAATTTCGATTATGTTTTGTTTTTTTTCATAAAATTCAAATGACTGCGAATTTGATTGAATTTGAGTGCATGTTAATTGCTACGTTTTAGTCTTGATTTTATAATTTTACCAACCATTTAAATACAGTTGGCGACAAAATTGAATTGTTAGATATTCTTTACGTCATGGAGCGACGTCATTTGACGGCAGATGAAATGCAAAGAGCTGTAGGGATGTTGCAAGCGGGAAGTAATCAATCTCAGGTATCTCGACATTTTGGTATTCATAGAAGTGTTATTTGTCGTCTTTGGCAGCGCTACAATAATACAGGGGAACCCGCTGAACAGCATCCAGGCCGTAAAAGGAGTACAACCACTCGGCAAGACCGGTACATACAACTGACTGCAAGACGCCAGCCGATGTTAACCGCTCGAGAGATAAGTTTGAGGCTACAAAATTCAAGTGGTGTTGATGTAAGTCCCCAAACTGTGCGAAATCGACTGCATGAGTACGGCCTACGAGCTCGACGCCCTATCAGGTGCCCACCGATACGTCACGGGAATCGCGCTCGTCGAAATGAATGGTGTAGAGAACGCATAACATGGACCCAGGAACAATGGGATAAAATTATGTTTTCCGATGAGTCGCGATTCGGGTTTAGGCCTGATACAAGAAGGGTGCGAGTGTACCGTCGACCCGGAAATACTGAAAGACTCAGGTGCGTTCAGGAAGTTCATCCATACAGCGGCTCAACAGTTATGGTATGGGCGGGTATTATGAAGAACAGGCGAACTGAGCTCGTTTTTGTAAATGGAAACATGAACGCTGAAAATTACGTTGAGGATATTCTCAGACCTTATGTCCATCCATTTGCACAAACCTTTGGCTCCGATTTTACGTTAATGCATGACAATGCGCGTTCACATACAGCTCGGCGAACCAGTGAATACTGGGCAACGGAGAACATCCAGGTATTGCCCTGGCCTGCACAATCGCCAGACCTCAACCCCATCGAGCACGCATGGGACATGCTCCAGAGACGTGTTTTGAAGGACTTGGACGGAGTGACAACAACCCAACAGCTGAAGGATTTGCTACAATTCCATTGGGAGCGAATACCGCAAGATGACATAAACAGTCTCATTAATTCAATGAATAATCGTTGCCGACAAGTTCTGAATAGCAGAGGAGGCCATACTTTGTATTAAATTGTCCTATTCTTTCACAATAAATTCATTTTCTTAAGAAATTTCAATTTGTAAAAAAAAAGTTTAGTTTCTTATGTACCTGTATATTCTAATATTGTTAATTTCTGTTATTAAAAGAACTTATAAAGAAAACAGCTGTTATTTTTACATCATAGAACCCTAAAAATATTATTTTAAAAATAAAATACAACGTTATAATTAAAATAAATGGTAAAATAAATTAATATACCTAAATGGTAAATTTGTAATATCATGCATGTTGCTTAGACTTTTTTGATGTGTGTAGTTGTAGCAAATGACTTCACTACGTTCTATTGAATAAACAAATTGTCGTTTATAAGGGGTTCCCTACTTGATATAAAGACGTTTGTTACAATATCAATTGCTCAAACACGCATACTCTATTATTCATGAGACCTATAAATCGTGAGCTCTATAGCTTAAAACGTCTATGCATCAAAATACCTAAAAGGCAAGTGCCCTGACGATCAATTGCTATAAGCATCTGATTGACGACCTTTGTGATAAGTTTTATTATTTGCAATTTCTATGTAGCACATAATATTATAGAAAGTTGGCTCTTTTAGGATAGTGAAAATAAAAATGGCATGAAGAGCTTCCTGAGGGAGGACCATAAAGACCGAGCATAGGTTCCCGAGGGTATTCCGGCAAAAATTTCCCAAGGTAATTTCGGGAAAACCGGGAAGAGGTTCCCGAGGGAATTATGGGAAGGAGTGACAGCTTTTTTATATTAATTCACACAAATCATTGTGTGGGAATCGAACCCGAGACCTTTGCATTGCAGTTATGTAATCAGTACTGCGTCACAGAAGTCGTCGTAAAAATAAGAATACCTACATGGTGCACCAAAAGGAACTCCCAGTTTCTCCCGATCGGGTGAAAGTATTCGGGGGAAACTGGGAATATACGAAATATTCCTAACAAAAGTAAAAGTTTATACAAATCTTAGCAAAACCCTATACCATAGATATAAGGAAAACTTGGTTTTAAAACGTCTTAAAGATGTTACGACTCAAAAAACCTATTATTATTATTAATAGCCTTTTCTGGCCTATTGCATTGCAGGGCAAAGGCCTCAAATTTAGTGATGGGCCATGCTAACACACCAACACTCGAAAATCCGTCGTCTCTAATCAGAGCGATAGGTACCAAATTACTATGCGTTTCAAATAAGAATAGGACTGTCAGATCGCCATCTTGTTTCGCATTTCTAACGAACTTCATGAATGTCATGTACGGTAGGAAAAAAATAAACACAAAATTTTATTAATTTTTACTGCAATATGTTATATAAATTTGTAAAAAATTAAATTTTAATTGGAATTCAATTCTTCCACACCACTTATGGCATCATAGCTACATTCTTCATCCGAATCAGATTCTATGTGAAACAAACTGCAAAAATTTTAATAAAACCGGTTTTTTTCGTAAGGTTTTTTATGTTATTGTGTCAATGTAACAAACAAATAAAACGGTAAAAAACGAAGAAACATTTTTTTCGTTGAATTAAACAATCTGTTTCTATCGGAATTTTCAACGCTAAATATTTTTATTTAAATTATTTTACGAATTTTTTTGTTGCTCGTACTAAAATGACAGTTGCCACATGAAGTTGGCAGCAAGTGCGATCCTATTCATAGTTGAAACGCATAGTATAATACACTAGGTGCCCGTGCCCACTTCGTTGGGCGGCGAAAAAAAACGCGTCACTTTTTTAAACATATTTCATTACTGCTCTATTCCTATTAGTAAATGGACATGGACTATTCAACACTAAAAGAATTTTAAAAATCGGTTCAGTAGATCCAGAGAGTAACCCCTACAACGTCACAAACACACAAAACACACGATAAACGTTTCGAAATTGTACAATAAACGATTTCTATTCTATTCTAAGTTCAGGCCAGATATAACAGTCAGGCTCAGAACAATAATTTGTGAATCGCACAAGAATTGCTTGCGAGGGAATTGAATCCGCGACCTTAGCATTGCCAAGTAGTTATTTCGCCTATAATGGTCACCCATCTATATTAGTACCTCGCTGAAGTTGCTTGAATCAAGTAAACATCGTCGGTGATTTTTATTATTCATGGTGGTCAATACGTAAGTACTTTTTTAACATTAACATCAAACGGAAATCGAACTACAAATAAAATTGGAAGCACATTAGAATAAGCAAACACATTAGAGTCATCACATTTTTCTTTATACAAAGTACATTGCCCTCCCTGTTAAAGAGGTATTTGTATTTCTAGCGTCTATGAACACATACTTATTTGTATACTTGTAAGAACATTGACTTGTGGAGATGACCGGCCTACCCGGTGCAGAGGCTCTCAAAGTTTTAACACGGGGTTATTATGACCCCAATATGGGCTTTGTTTTAACATGTTGTGTTTTCTTGTAGAATGTATTAAGGCTTAGTTCATTAAGGTGCGCTTTAGTGCATTTAATTTGTAACACAACAAAAATAAATAAAAGATATCTTTAAAAGCGGACGCTGCATTATTTTTTTACATGATAATATATAATATAAACTCATGCCTCGTTTCAGAAACGATAAATGTAAAACTCCCATTTCTATTTCTCCCAAATTTGTTCAGAATTTCTTTGAGTATGAGCAATACTATCATATTGCCCGGTGTCATAAGAAATTAAGTTAACTAAGGAAAACTCAATAATATTTTATTTATTTATCACACACGACACCGTATCATTATCATAAGCAGAGCTTCTCATCTCTTCTGCATCTAGATAAAATTAAATTGCAATGTATTTGATTTGTCAGGGATCGAAACCACGACCTCTGCGTAGCATCGTGTACTTAACTACATAGTTTGCGCTGCGGGCGTGTATACGGCTGCTGTGGACAAGGTTCCAATCCTAAGACATTTATTTTTCCGATCCTTATAATGTTTTTTTGTTGTTTTGATCCTAGAGGTTATGTGTGTGTAGGTATACCTATGTTAAATGTGTTTTTGTGAAAGTATCCGCGATACATTGCATTATACTTAGCACGGAAGGTAAACCTCGTCTTTTATGTTCATCTTTTTGTGTTTTTAATATAAATTTTATTACGTAGTATGCACATAGTGTGACGCTCCAATCTAGGTCAAAATGTTTAGTTTTAAGTTGATTGTATTTTTTTATGGTAATGTCTTTTGTGTATTAAGTAAATACCTACCAAACCATGTTGACCCCATGGTCAAGCTCTAAGTTTGAGAACCTCTGACGATGACTACACTCATTTTTACGACAAGTGCATTGCTTAACATTGTAACAACAAAATAAACTGACGTGTGGTTAAGCACCATTGACAAGATGGACCAGTTTTGATTACGCACAGAAATAGTGGTTCCAAGACTTCGGCTTCTGAATGTCTGTTTAATTGATATTTTTAAAAGTCCTCGCGACACAGGGCATTGTTAGAGGTCATGAGCGGGATTTTTTTTTAAAAAGAAAAAAAAAATACCTCCTCATCTATACATACAGAGGAAAAAAGGCGACAGAGGCTATTTTTATGAGACTATCTTTCCCCTTTTAAAAGATTAGCCCCAAGTGCGTTACTTTGACATTCACATGAAATGGATATATTTCATAAGGCTATTCCCGTCTTAAGCATATTTGTCTTAAATTCAGACTTTAGTAGTTACATTCATTTGTGAATTGTAATTTTTTTATGCGTGGTTTTCGAACCCGCTTTAGCTGCATACCGCTACATACCTGTCAGAATATTGAAAAACCAGATAAATAAGAGGTTTTTGGTCTATTGTGTATTTTAATCTGTCAACAAGAGGTCATTTTATTAAAAAGAAATATGTTCACTTCGGTAAAGTTTTACCACAAAAGAGATAATTACAGAACTCAATCACATATTTGAAATGCCTAAAAGCTCAATAATTTACCCTACACGACATTTATAGATAACCCTATACCAATCCGTCTGGCCAGCGAGTATTAATAGACCAAGTATCCCTCCGTAACTGGAGGAGGCCCGTCCCTGCCGTGGGACATTAGTGGGCTGTTATAATGAAGCTTAGGTTTTAACTCGAGTACCTACCAATTTTTTCCATTGTCTTTCTTGCGGGTATCCATGGGCGGCGGTGATCACCTACCGTCAGGTGACCTGCTGGTTCGTTTATCTCCCATCACATAAAAAAAAAGAAAAGGTACAGCGATGGTAACTAAACTCAAATATTTATATTGCTCTCCATTATGTTTACAAGGTGATACCAATACATGTACAAAGATCAAATATGGACCCTAGATAGCTTCTTGCTGAAGACACTTACGACCTGGTAAATCAATATATAATACACATACATCCATACATAAACTCACGCTTCATCCCGCCCGGGGTAGGCAGAGACGACAGAGCGTCACTTGTCACGATCCTGGCAAACAGCTTGGGCCTCGTCCACATTCATTAAGCGAGTCATACATGCGCGTCGGTTACGAGTGCTCTTTATTTGGCCCTTCTCCAATATGCAACCTATCTGGTCACCATATTATTATGTTTTCCGGGGCCTACCCGCACCGACTAGCCCTTTCACACTAGCCTTGTATACTTGTTTCGTCAAACGCTTATTATTATACACAATATTTAGGAATCGTTTTTACCCGTAAACATTATCTAGATAGACTACTGATTCTTTCTTGATTAATGCTTTTATTGACTTAAATAATTGTCTATATAATATTTATATATAATTTACGCTTTTATTGTTCATAGGGCTTCGACCTCAACAGCTTACAGTTATAATAAAAAAAATATTGAACGCCCATTAGTTACGGAGTTTATGACAAATAGACAAACAAAAAAAGTGATGGGTTTTTAATAAATCAAGATACGAAACTTGTTGGTCGAGTTATTAAATTGACTGGCATTTGACAGCGGCTTTGTCTGAGTCTTATGTAGGACTTTACTGTATGGATTTTACGTAGGACCTTTATATCCTTTTTTTACTATATCAATTAACTTGACGACTTCAGTGGCGTAGTGGTTATAATATATTAACATGACTGCTACGCAGAGGTCTTAGGTTCGATTCCCGCTCAATGCAAATCTTTGTTTGCATTGGTCTGGGTGTTTTCTATGTATGTATTTACAAAAAAAAGTATTTAAGTATGTTTATCCGTTGACTAGTACCCATAGTACAAGCTCTGCTTAGTTTGGGACTAGATGGCGTTGTGTGAATGTGTGAGGAATATTTATTTATTATTTATAACTAGCCTATCGCAGTCCACTGTTGGACATAGGCCTGTCCCAATACGCGCCACAGAACTAGGTCCTGCGTCTTCCGCATCCAGTCCGACCAGAGACCTTTTAAAGTCGTTGTCTTTTTTACCATAACTTTGGGTAAATGATTTTACTTCACTTTATGTGTTTGTATTCGTAAGGATATAACTTTCCCCAATAGACCTTCATTTAAACACCAGTTCGCGAATAGATACTTTCCTTTCTTGGGTCCGTACTTGTACACCGGGATCAGTAGGATCATTGACATACGTTACTTAAATGCTAGAGAGCTCAAATTCAAACTGATTGAATTTTTACAAAAATTAAACTATGACGAAACTGAAAAATTACTTAACATACTCTGTTAATATCTTATATTCAACCTCCTACATACGCACATACACTCACAGTCACACTACACACAAGGAGGATTACATACATACATACCTACACTCCACATCTCTAAATTTAATTTCTTTTTTTCAATTTTTCATTAAGTATTCCAATTTTTTTCAAATTCATATTTACAATTTTATAATGATATCTATGATAATAATGATTCATTAATGTTTTTTTCCTCAATATGTAACATGTTTATAGCCCTTAGGGAAGAGCGCTGCTGTCTGAAATACAGATATTAATTTATCTAGTTCAGACACAGATGTTCACTAAGTTTTGTATCTTACGATAAAGTTGTATCTCTAAGTCTTTGTATAATAGTTTGTAAGATATCATATTGATGCAAATAAATAAATAAATATATGGCATGCCTAAAAGGAATGCTAAGTATTTATATTTTTTGTAACATTGTTATGTCTTTGATATCCATTCATTTTTCATTATTACAGTTTCATTTAACCAATTTATATTAAATTTTAGGTACCTAGCTTTTTTTTTCAAAAGTCTTGGCAGACTACGCTTTTTTAATAGCTTTTAACTCTTTTTTAACGGTTTTATTTAGCTCACCCCGTTTGTTTTATTTATTATTCATTTTTGGGTCAAATTTATTATTTGTAACTTTACTAAACTGCCTCGATGGGAAGGCTGTCGTGATCGCGGTCGCAGGTTTGTATTTCATGCAAGGTTATTATTTGTATCATGATAACAGCCCGTTAAGGTCCCACTGCAAGGACGGGCCGCCTCCTGTGACGTAGGGATACTTGGCCTACTAATACCACACTGGCCAGACGCATTGGTTTGGGGTTTAATTTCAAGTTTTATTTCAAGTTAGTGCGAAAATTGTCTTTTTTAAAGAAATAAATCTATGACAGTCACACAAACACACATTTTTTATAATTATTATAACATAGACACTACGTTTAGTATAAAGGTGTAATTTTGTAACAGTTATGACTTTTATTATTGTAATTAGTGTCGATATAAAGAACAAATTGGCTGTAGATATGTTATTTTGTTGGTCAAGTATCTATGGTCAAGTACTAGGTATGTAACAATTTTTAGAATACTATAATTAATTAATTGGGTAACAGTCCATTCTTCTGTGGAACGCCCTCCCTCTTGAAATCAGGACGACCACGAACCGTGCTGCGTTTAAAGCCAAGGTTCGCTTACTTTGCACTGATTTATTAGCGGAATAATCTTCTTCTATCTTCATTATCTATATATTTGATCTTGTATATATTATATATATGTATCCTTTTATATTTTATAGTATGTATGTTTAGTTTTGAAAATAAATTATTAAGTTAACCTTACTGCACCTACTACCTTACTATCTCTGCATCACCCAAAGGTTGGCTGGAAGAAAATGCCTTAAGGCATTAAGCCCGCCATTGTACAACAATGTAAATTGTGCATAAAGTTAAATAAATAAATAAATAAATATAATTAACTTATCATAATATTTTGAAGTTATTTGTAACTGACTTCAAAAGGAGGAAAATGGTTCTTAATTCGATTGTTTAATGTTTGTGACCTCAACTTGGAATTTTTTATAATGTGAGTCCTACTGCCGTTTATTTACAAGTATTTAAGATACTGGCTTGGGTGCATCATAATTTATTTTAGTCAGCTTTTACAACACTTGTGGAATAAAATACGGGATAATAAACGGTTGATTACACATAAAAATGGTAAACATGTTTTATGTGCAATAACTTTTTTATTCATCATCATAACAACCCATTAATCCCCCACTGCAGGGACGGGCCTCATCCTGTGACGGAGGAATACTTGGCCTACTAATACCACGCTGGCCAGACGGATTGGTAGGTATAGGGTTTAATTTCTCTTATAAATCTTTTTATTTCGTAAAGATAATATTTACGGTTAGTCCCTTAATAGCTTTTTACGACACCCATGGGATGAGATGGGGTGGTGACATATTGTATTCTTTCTCTGTCACCACACGGAGATTTAAACATTGGTATTCTTTTTAATGTAAGTATTCTGTGTTTTATTAGTTTGGGTTAAAATTCCTGAATGAAAGTAAACATTTTTTTACACAGATAACTGAACTTTTATGCATATAATGGGATGAGGCAATAAGTAGGCTGCTATAATGTCTAAAAATATGAATAAAAATCGATGTCGTAGCCAACATGCAGACCCCTAAATGTTATGAAAAATAAGCATAGAGGTCTCTAAAACGTCTCTAAGTTCATTAATAAAACAATTAGTTCTTATACCTACACATAAACAATCGGCAAAGCCAATTAAAAAACCAACCTGTCAAAATTAATCGATATAGCTCCCGCGCTTTTAATAGCGGAAGAAGGGGGAGGTATAGACAATATTTTATACATTAATTTCTAATATCCAAATCAGCTGGTGCCTACGATTTTGTCTATGTAGGAAATTATTATTGTAAATTTCATTAAAATGTATTCACTAGATTTAACTCTTTTACGTTAAACTTGTGAATGGATTATAATGAATCCGCCGTGCGGTTCCCGGTTAGAATAGGACTGCCCCATATCTATCCTCCCGTGGGTGTCGTAAAAGGAGACTAAGGAATACCACGACCCGGTGGATACCACCTAGCACCTCAGGTCAACCTCCTAGTGGGGAAGAAAGGCACCAACAACAGCATTTCCAAGAAGGGTTGGTAACAGGAAGGTGGCCGGCCGTAAAATATAGCCATGAGGAAGAAGAAGACATGCTGCGCCGACCCCATATTAAATTGGGATAAGGGCAAGGGAATGATGATGGATTATAATGAAATTTAAGTATAAAACATTCATCCTTTATTTTAATATTAGGGTGTATAATTTGTTTGGGACGCTTTCTGTAGCCTAAAAATCCTCCACACTCAGAACAATAATTTGTGGATAGCACAAAGAATTGTCCTGCCTTCGAAACTTTATGCTCCAAGTGTAAAATCAAACTTAAAGCCCGATTTACACATCGACAAGTACAGTAGCGAGTTAAGTAGTAAGTTGTTAATTAAGTTGATTTAAATAGATCTCCATCCTATTTTTTGGCGAGTTAAGTTGGAAAGACGCGAGAGAGGGGGGCTACTTCGTACTTAACTCGCCAAAAAATAGGATGATGTATTTAAATCAACTTAATCAACAACTTACTACTTACTTAACTCGCTACTGTACTTGTCGATGTGTAAATCGGGCTTTACTCTTTTTGTTAATTAAATATTTTAATGAGTATTTTGTTTAATAATAATAAACATACTTTATCTACATTGTTGTTAAATAGATAATAAACTACACATTTAACTATCTATTATCAAAGTGTAAAATCAAGATGAAATGTAATTTAAAAAACAACAAATCCCAAACTATCAGTTGAAGTTTATTACCTATGTTGCAGTTAAAGTTTGATTTTAGTCAAATCTTAATTATACTGATTTTGAGGACAGATAATTTTGTAAATATCATCATAACAGCCCATTAATGTCCCACTGCAGGGACGGGCCTCCTCCCGTGACGGAGAGATACTTGGCCTACTAATACCACGCTGGCCAGACGGATTGGTATGTATTTCTAAATATGAAAGTTTATTTTCATGGTGCCACGTAAAAAAAAAAGCAGAGTAGCCAGAGCTCTCTTAAACGAACTACTTGGTAATGGTGGATGAGGAAGGCACAAAATCGTACCGGTGGAAATGTCTACAGGAAGCCTACGTTCAGTAGTGGATGTCTTTTGAATTACATGATAATAATGAAAATATCCGTGTGGTGACGGAGTAAGAATACAATATTTATGTCACTACCCCATCTCTTCATTCCATGGGTGTCGTAAAAACCGACTAAGGGACTATCCGTGAATATTATCTTTACGTAATAAAAAGAAGGAAAACTTGAAATTAAACCCTATACCAATCCGCCTGGCCAGAGTGGTCTTAGTAGGCCAAGTATCCCTCCGTCACGGTAGGAGGCCCGTCCCTGCAGTGGGACATTAATGGTTTGTAATGATGATGTTGATAGCAGTTCAGCTTGTTCAAGTCGTACGTAGACCTCGTGACTAAACGAATTTGTCGCTACGACGAAAAATTAGGGACCGATGACTTACGCGCTTAGCGCGGAGACGTGAAAATGAATACCACTAAGAGTTCTTCTATCCATCACTAGACTTATGAATGTTTAATCAGCGTTATCATATTTTTTTCTATTTATACAAAAACACGAGTAATGTCCACAAATGAAGCCAACGGATCGTAATCTAAAAATAACTTCAATCCGTCGTCATCATCTTGCCGGTTTGGCCAAATGCTTCTTCACACAGCGTTTGAAGGACCCAATATATGGACCCCATACAATGGAGGAAATACGTGAGCCGGAATATCGTATAATGAATCAATGACAATCAGTAACAGTTACAACTAACCACGTGTTTTAGACTGTAGTTGCTTGACACCACTCCTACCGAACTAATAGAAAACATTCATTATCTTCGAACAAGAATCAAGGTAGTCAACATAAGAGTAGCTTAAGTTGCTACATTAACACACGTCACAGAATTAGACGTAGGTTTGACATGTGTCAACATGATGTTTGTTTCTAGTATGTAGATATAAGTTAACCGGTATCTAAAGATGAAAACAAAATGATTACACGATTATTAAAGTTACGATTACGACTCTTCATAGATGTGCTTACGGTATCTTTGAATGTAAACGTGTCTGTCAATATTAACTAGGTATTTCACTAATTCTAAAGGCTCTCCGTGTGGTGACGGAGTAAGAATACAACATGTCACCACCCCATCTCATCCCATGGGTGTCGTAAAAACCGATTAAGGGACTATCCGTGAATATTATCTTTACGAAATAAAAAGAAGGAAAACTTGAAATTAAACCCTATACCAATCCGTCTGGCCAGCGTGGTATTAGTAGGCCAAGTATCCCTCCATCCCAGGAGGAGGCCCTTCCCTGCAGTGGGACATTAATGGGCTGTTATGATGATGATGATGATTTCATTAGTTTGTTTTTTAACATAGAATCTGTACTCAGTATAGACGTATACAGTAATAGTATGAAAAAGAGAGAGAAATTTCTCCGTGTGGTGACGGAGTAAGAATACAGTGTCACCACTCACCACCCCATCTCATCCCACGGGTGTCGTAAAAACCATCTAAGGGAATATCCATGAATATTATGTTTACGAAATAAAAAGAAGGAAAACATAACTGTCTCGTTGCAAGGTAATCATGGCTATTGCCGTGCCTGAAGTCGCGGGTTTGAATCACTCGCTAAAAATTAGTTGTAGTAGACAATTATGTATTAAAATTTGTAGATTACGCAAACATTTGTCTAGCGTTGTGTTTCAATCTGTGACTTTCTGAGCAGCAGCTGAATATACGCCCATCTTAATATTGATATTCTTCTAAAGCTTTCTAAAGCTTTTTTCAAATCGGTTTATAATTGACGGAGTTATACCTACACACATTATCATCATCATCATATCAGCCAATTGACGTCCACTCCTGGACATAGGGCTCTCCAAGTATTACCACCTTGCGCGGTCCTGTGCCTCCCTCATCCATCGGCTACCCGCCGTCCACATATTATACATTACATTATTTATTATTGTCACGTAAACAGCCAAAATTAATTTTTTCGTAAATAAAACTTTATCTACAACATAGATAATAGAAAAACATACGAATCTTAGCAGAGAGCGCCGCCCACAGACAATATAAGTAGTGTCGTAACAGGCACCGTCGAGTAGCGGTTTCAGCCATAACATATATATAAGCTGTGGCGTTGCATAACTGAGGCATTGGTCGCGGATACTGCCTAGCACACACACGTATGTACATTCTTTTATATTAATTAGTATTTAGAAATATTTCCAGGATTAGGTTCTTAATAGGGATGTTAATTATATTAAATACAAATACCTACATGTTGGATTTACAAAAAAAAACGTATATTTGTTGGCTAATAACTTTTGTATAAGGTTGTATGGTTTGATACTAGATGTAGTTTTACGATTGTTAGAGATTTAATTTATTTAGTTAATTAAAAAAAAAGTGTAATTTTTTCAAATACTAATTAGAAAAATAAATTACAAAAATTCTTAGACAGAAGTCAATTTGCCTTAAATATAATTTTGTCTACAACATAGCTAAGACAAAAACATACGCCCACAGACAATATAGGTAGTGTCGTAACAAGCACTGTCGAGTAGCGGTTTCAGCCATAACATATATATAAGCTGTGGCGTTGCATAACTGAGCCATTGGTCGTGGATACTGCCTAGGAGTTACACGTATGTACATTCTTTTAATTTATTAATTTATTTTAATATAAAAATAGTGGTCTTCTTTTACAAAATTTTCCGGGATTAGGTAAAAAAAAGTTCAGTTTTTCAAAAAGTTTTGTGTTCGTTAAATTGATGTTTGTAAAGTCCCCGCAACACATGACATTTAAGGGAAAAAAAGTCATTTTTTTAAGGAGATGGTACAAATCTGCGTGCGATTCGAATACGCGACCACGCGCGTGGCAGGCACTTATTGCCACTGAGCCGAGCCGCATAACTTTTAGGTTTCGGTTACTACTCTAACGCAACTTTTTGTGTGTTTATTTACAAGTTTTGTTAGTAAGTTGTTGATAAAGTCGATTTGAATAGATCTCCATCCTATGTTTTGGGGAGTTAAGTACGAAGTAGCCCCCTCTCTCGCGTCTCGCCAACTTAACTCGCCAAAAAATAGGATGGAGATCTATTCATATCAACTTAATCAACAACTTACTACTTGCTCTGTACTTGTCGATGTGTAAATCGGGCTTTAGTCTATTAACTTAAGTAGAGTAATATTTACGTTAATCGCACCCGCACGGAGAATCCATGGAATGTTAAGTTTAGATCTTTAACTTATATTTTGCAAAAAATAAATTAAATGAATATAAAGAACCAATTACGGTTTTAGTTTGATTATTTGTAAAGTTCTTTCATTTTTTAAAGGCATTTGTGTAGAATATTGTTCAACAAATTACAAGTTTTCCAACAATTTTCAAATTTTTGATTTTGTAAAAATATAAAAATTGCTTGCTTTCTCTTAATTTATATTTCTTTAATTAAAATTAAGGTAAGCAAATATATTTTAAATAAAATCATAGTCGCTGTTGGGTAGTGGTTAGGTACAGTCAATGGCTGTTATGTAGAGGTCTAGGTTTCGATTCTCGCTCAATGCAAATGTTTGTTTGCATTAACAAATGATATTATGTATTACAATAGCCTAGGTTTGTTTTCTATGTATATCGTATGTAGATATCTGATAACAACAAATAGGTACTTAAGTTTGGGACTAGACGGTGCTTTGTGAAGTTGAAAGTTTAAAGAATATCAATGTTTTTACAAATTCAAAGTCTTTATTTTTACTTAGACCAAATAAGCAGCTCGGTCTTTTCTCTTAATACGATATTTTCAGTAGAGCCTCCTTTCTTTATACATTTAAGGCAATTCCGATTTAAAAGAAAATTTTTATTTCAATGTTTTTAATTAGGTTTCATTGATTTTCATTAAGCAATATGTTATTTTTGGCGTCTTAACATACACTTAGGTCAGACAATAGTTTTATATACAGAAATTTAAAATAAAAATCTCGCTAAACAGTGATTAAATTTAAGACGCGTTTATGAGTTACAAATATACAGCTCTTTCCAATAATTATTTATTTTCTACATTTTTCTGAAGAATTTCCTGGTTAATTCTTAACTAACTTAATTTATTTGTCTAATAAACACTTTTAAACATATTTAATAAATTTAATATAATATTCATCACACAACGCCATCTAGTCCCAAACTAAGCAGAGCTTGTACTATGGGAACTAGACAACTGATTAAAACATAATTTAATTAATATTTTTTGCAAACCAATAACACATAGTAAACACCCAGACCAAATGAGATTTATATTAATCGGGATGGACTTTCTTCTACCTATAATAATCAAATAGCACAAGTGGTTTTTATGAAAATTCCACAAGACGTTATTAATGTTCTACGATGCAAAAACTTAATATAAGTACACACAGCAACACATCAAGTTAAACACTTTCATTTGAAATTGTGTCTTATTTCAAGGTATTAAGGTTACATGAGTGTCTAGCTTGATTAGTTGCTGTGTGTACCTACTTTGTCTACTTGATTAAGATTATATTGAATCAACTTAAGCCTGTATACAAGGTAACTTTTTGAGTTGGTTTTCATCGTATAAATAAATAAATAATCCTCACACATTCACACAACGCCATCTAATCCCAAACTAAGCAGAGCATGTACTTTGGGTACTAGACAACGGATAAACATACTTAAATACTTCTTTTTTTTGTAAATACATACATTGTACATAGAAAACACTCAGACCAATGCAAACAATAATGTTCATGCACACAAATATTTGCATTGAGCGGCAATCGAACGAGACCTCTGCGTAGCAGTCATGTTATACAGCCGTTCGACAGTCGTAGGGCACGAAACGGCTAACTTGAAATAGCCTTTTTAAAATACTTTTAATTGGGAATGAACCCTTAATGTGTCCAATTCTTATGTAATTAATTTCACGTGTAAAAATATCGTTTCCCTATTCAGTTGTTCGATGTTTTGTTACATTTATGCTTTATTGGTGCAATGTAACGTTAGTCCAAAAATTCGTGTTGCTTAAAATATTTGATATACACTTCTCATCAAAAAAATCGAAACAGTTGCAAGTTTGTGTTTTATAAGGATTATCTGAAAAATGTGTATATTTAGGAATATGTGTTATATATCATTTAATAGGGAATTTAATGAGGTTTTCAAATAATGATGTTAATGTTCTAAATTCAAATTAAATTTTCATAGATTTCGTATTTTGTTTAACAAGTCGTATTTGCACTGTACGTAGTTTGACGGAAAATGATAAAATTAGGCACGTAAATGAAAAAAAAGCTAGGAAACGTTTATTTAATAACTCTTATACCATTCCCGACCTCTCATTATTGCTTCTGTACGGTTTTTCATTGATCGGATGAGAGTCACGATCAAAAATAGTGGCGCTCTATTCCATTCCTCTTGAATTGCATTTTAAAGCTGGCTAAGTGTTTTTGAGGCATGATCTTTTACACTAATTCGTCTTTTTTATTCATCCCATAGATGCTTAATCGGATTTATGTCCGGGCTTCTTGCTGGCCAATCAATAATAGAGATATCGACTTCAGTAACATAATCTCATACGACGCTCGCAGTGTTTGTCCTAGCATCCTCGTACATAAATGTTCAACCGGGGTCAAATAAATGTGCATAGGGCATCACAAGAGGTTCAAGATACTGTTCGATGTACCTATGACTGTTAAAAAAGGGCAGACGAGACCCAAACACAAAGACAAACTCGGTCTTGTCGTTGCCACTGATTTCTCTTCAAACAGTCCATGAACCGCCACCATAGATGGCTTTTTCTTTTAATCCTGCATGGTGGAAAGCGTTCTCCATCACTTCTGTAGACCTTAGTTCTTCCATCATTACCATACAATACAATTTTGCACTCATCAGAAAGGAGGAACTTGCTCCACTAGATGTATGACCAATTTAGGTAATTACGTAAAAAGTTAAGGCGCGCTTTTCGATGATCTGCAGGTAGTTCCTCCCTATTTGCTGGCTTGTACGGTACATGTCCACGTTTCTTCAACCTTCTTCTAATTGTAGAGTCACTTACAGCCACCATAGGTTCATCACGAAGCTGCTGCTGCGGTTGAAAGACATTAAGGCCTAGACTTTGTAAGAAAGGTGTTACTATAAATCGATCTATTTGGTCAGAAGTTACCTGTTTTC
Source organism: Schrankia costaestrigalis (assembly GCA_905475405.1). Classification (NCBI taxonomy): domain Eukaryota; kingdom Metazoa; phylum Arthropoda; class Insecta; order Lepidoptera; family Erebidae; genus Schrankia; species Schrankia costaestrigalis. Next base: position 9,748,572 of record FR997853.1, on the reverse strand, counting down.
TGCCAGATCTCTAACGGCGCGTGAACAAACCAGTCTCTTGATAGCGTTTGCAGATTCTATGAAAAGACGAGAGGCTAAGATGCAATATTTCAGCCGTAATAACCTGACTAAGTTCAGAATTCAGCAATGCCACCACTTGGCGGTTTTTGCGGGTAAACATCGCATGGACGCAGTAATAATAGGAGCGAGGAACTCTGGGTGCGCGATACGGGTTATTAAATAAACGTTTTCTAGCCTTTTTTTTCATTTATGTGCCTAATTTTATCATTTTCCGTCAAACTACGTACAGGGCAAATACGACTTGTTAAACAAAATACGAAATCTATGAAAATTTAATTTGAATTTAGAACATTAACATCATTATTTGAAAACCTCATTAAATTCCCTATTAAATGATATATAACACATATTCCTAAATATACACATTTTTCAGATAATCCTTATAAAACACAAACTTGCAACTGTTTCGATTTTTTTGATGAGAAGTGTAGATAAACTTCCTCTTTTTATGAACTCGGTTAAAAAGTAGTACTAAGCAGCTAGAGATTAAAGCGGCTTTTTCGGGTCTCGAGTTCGATTCCCGCTTAGTGCAAATCTTTGTGTGCATGAGCATGATTGTTTGCATTGGTCTGGGAGTTTTCTATGTATAATATATGTATGTGTTTACAAAAAAGTTAGTATGTTTATTCGTTGTCTAGTACCCCTAGTACAAGCTTTGCTTAGTTTGGGACTAGATGGCGTTGTGTGAATGTGTGAGGAATATTTATTTATCAAATTTTAACAATGGTGCTTAAAATGATGAGCTTTTGAGCTTTAAAAGTTGTCTTTCAATATAAAAACCTGTTGTAGTTATACACACACGAGTTCGTGTCGTCGTTAACGTGTTTTTGTCACTCAATGTAATCATTTGATTATTATAAAGATATAGTAAACCGTTTTCTGGGTAATTTGGTTTCCTGTCACCCTGTCCACTTCGTCAAACCTATGGATGAGGGAGGCACAGGATGAGCGTGTAAAGTGGAAATATTTCGATAAAGCCTTTGACTGTTACAATAACAAACATTAATCATAACAGCCCATTAATGTCCCACTGCAGGGACGGGCCTCTTCCCGTGACGGAGGGATACTTGGCCTACTAATACCACGCTGGCCAGACGAATTGGTATAGGGTTTAATTTCAAGTTTTCCTTCTTTTTACTTCGTAAAGATAATATGTATTAACGGTTAGTTCCTTAGTCGGTTTTTACGACACCCATGAGATGAGATGGGGTGGTGACATATTGTATTCTTACTGCAACACCACATGGAGAACAAAGATTTTAAAAGCTCAAAATTCAAATATTTTCTCAATGAAAACACACAGAGCTTATCACCATACAAATATTTCTTAAACATTCTCTAGTATATGTTATTTATATAACTGTTTTGTACCGTTATCTGTGCTTGGAGAATATGTTGTAGTTTTCATGTTAAGCACAGAGAGTGTTTCTACGATCTATTGTGTTTACAATCGGTTTACACTTCAACTATTTGTGTACAAGTTATTCACCGTGTAGCGGTATGAAAAGGAATGCATTTTAAGAAATGTTAAGATAAAATTTTATTTACCTTTATTCTCGTATTAGTAGGCCAAGTATCCCGCCGTCACGGGAGGAGGCCCGACCCTGCAGTGGGACATTAATAGGCTTTTAAGAAGAGTCAAATAAATGGTTCTACCATGCTTTTTTTGGTGTGTAGCAAAAATCTCCGCTCCGCAGTTTTTTTTTCATACTAATATCATACAGGTCCCACGATTTGCTAGTGAAATACTCATCCGCCAAATATAGAGTCCCGCGTCTTTTAGCAATGTTAATTAGTGTCTGTCATAATCACATAATCCATGGGATGAGATGGGGTGGTGACATATTGTATTCTTACTCCGTCACCACACGGAGAAGGTATCTTATAGCCCTTACTAACTCATCGGTCCACCGTGTGAGGGGTCTGCCTACCCTGCTTTATTTGATACGCAGTTATACTTTTATCGGACAATCCTGAGCGCTATGTTATCAACGCTGGTTAAGCAACGTTTGCAAGGTCATTCCGTAGATGGGTGACCGCTCAGTGGTATTTCATCTGAACGTCTCCGTGCGTAAAAAGTCAGTCCCGGGTGTCGTCGTAGTGACGCAGTTGTTCTGGCCTCATTAGGCCTATACGGCCTTATTACAAAATACGGTCTAACTATAAACCACGATTTATTACGTCACAAAACCACTGTTTTTGAAATTTGTTATTGCAAAATCAGTCTTAACGCTAAAGTATTAAAACTGATTTTGTATTAACGAATACAAAATCATAAATTTGTTAATACAAAATCAGTTTTAACACTAATGGGTCGTAGCACATATAACGTAACGTAAACGAATCGGCACCGTCTCGCCTTTTTCCTCGGTGTCAAACGTCACAAATCAGATTACGTTACTTCTCCGATTAGTGTGCGGTGCAGTAAAGAGTTTCATACAAATAATACTGAACGGCTCAAGTTGATACGGTGCCGATCCGTTTACGTTACGTTATATGTGCTACGACCCTAAGTTGGACACGCCACCAAACGATAAACCAAACCTCCGCCTCTTTTTGCAGTCGGATAAAAACAGTATAAGACGAAGCATAGACACTTCCGCTATCTATGACTTAGAAACAGATACAAGCAATTACTATATTTAATCTATGCGAGATGTCCAGTTTCCTGTATAACCTGTACCGGCGGCCATTTTATGTTTCCAGTTATTCTGACACAGTTATGTTAATTATATTATTGCTATATGTTTATATATTATTGAATGAACGTTTTTTACGTATAATTAAATAGGTATTTGACTCATGCTATGATGTAGTGGTTAAAGCCGTTGATAATCAGGTTTGATTCCCGTGGTGGCTGTTTGTATTGGTCTGAGTTACATATTTACATAGAAAACACTCTGACAAAAGGCAAACAGTCATGTGACGATTTACAAATCGACAAGTATAGTAGCTAGTTAAGTAGTAAGTTGTTGATTTAAATAGATCTCCATCCTATTTTTTGGCGAGTTATGTTGGCGAGACGCGAGAGAGGGGGCTACTTCGTACTTAACTCGCCAAAAAATAGGATGAAGATCTATTCAAATCAACTTAATCAACAACTTACCTACTACCTAACTTGGTACTGTACTTGTCAATGTGTAAATCGGGCTTAAAACAAAGTAACTATCGATGTCTCTCCGTCGTCGTAAATGCTTAAAGGGTTCCATAAACGTCTTTATACCTATCTCAAGTAAGGAACCCCATGCTTAAATCTTTTAAACTACGCAACGGTTTTTAGGCGGTTTTCTAACCGACTTAAAAAAAAATTAGGAGGTTCTCTATTCGGTTTTATTTTTTAGTAGATAGAGTAATATAAAATAAAGGTTTATATTATGTATAATACATACAAAGTATAAGCATTGTTCCCGTGCAAAGCCGGGGCTAGTTGTTAGGTCGCCATTTTAAATGTTATTTGTTCTTTTCTTAAGATACTAGCTGACCCGTACCCACTTCGTTGGGCGGCAAAAAAAAACGTGTCCGTTTTTTAAACATATTTAATTACTCCTACACTCCTATTAGTCATAGCGTGATACTTTATAGCATATGACACTCCCCGATAAATGAACTATTCAACACAAAAATAATTTTTAAAATCGGTTCATTAGCTCGACGATCAAGCCTACAAAGGTCACAAACACACAAACTTTACCTCTTTATAATATTAGTATAGAAGTATAGATAATTAACTTTATTATTTATAAAAGCTTAAAGTATGATCTTGGGTGTGTTTATTTTTTTAATTAGTTTAATCTTAAGATCGCATAAGGCCCTCTAACAGTTCAGTTTTAATACTTATCTAAGTGAATGTCAATGAACTTTGGTATACCGGTTTATGAGATATTCGGTATAGTAATAAACAATATTGATTTTTTATGAGTATATCGATCTTGACGACCTCTGTGGCGTATTGGTTATATAACATGACTGCTACGCAGAGGTCTCGGGTTCGATTCACGCTCAATGCAAATCTTTGTGTGCATGAACATGATTGTTTGCATTGGCCTGAGTGTTTTCTGTATAATATGTATGTATTTACATAAAAAAGTATTTAAATATGTTTATCCGTTGTCTATAGTGTGACCACAGGAGCTGTGCACCTCCTGAGGTATGCGCGCGGCGAGAGGGGGGTGGACATATAGAGTACATGATAAATACTGGTATAGAATAAACAGTCTATGATGTAGCTACTAGCGACATCTGACGCAATATACTTAAGTTATTTGGCTGGTACTGGTCGCTGCACGAGCGGCTGTAGCAGTTTTCTATTAAAAGACAGTTTTTTTAAAAACTCCAAGAAAGTATTTACATTGTTGTATAGTTTTAAGCGTAAATAGGAACATTATTTGTGTTTTTATAATGTAACTTTGAGAAAAATGACATCTAGCGGAATGTATCAAATACTCTAAGAACATGAAATTCTTATAGAAAAATATAATGTTCGAATTGTTATGACACTGCCGTCAAAACTCGTGACAGCAGGTAGGTGTCCGTTATGGTAGCATACACAAGAGCTATATCGAGTTGGTTACTACGCCAAAAAACTCTGCATAAATAAAAATAATAAAAAATCCAATTGTTAAGATTAATGATGAGGAATTAGAAATCGTTAACACTACAGTATTTCTAGGAATTACTTTATACAGATTACCCCCTTACTCATAAACGCCTCTTAAATTTAAGTTAATTGATTACCTTAAATTCTTACGGTTTTGTATAATATAAGTTTGATTTTGCAAATAATAATCTCGCTAAACAGTGATTAAATTTAAGAGGCGTTTATGAGTAAGGGGTGAGTTCTTATTTATCACCTGCATATTCTTAAAAAAATATGAGTATATTTGGGTTACATTGTGATCAACTAAGTAAGTGTAATATATTACAGACATGTCTATAAAGTCGTCAAAATTGTGATTTTTATTAGTTCATTAATCTACAATAAACTAATACTGACTTACGCAGAACAATGTAAGCAATGAGTAGAGTAAATCAAAGTGGCACGCGGGAAGTGATTTTTAAAGTTATAAGGCGATGTTTAGCGGAGCACGATTCTGGTCAACTTTTATGCGATTTGGATGATGTTTATGGTATAACTGCAACTTTGTGTGTTACTGTTTTTCGTAATCTGTCTGAAGTAATAAATTCACTCCATTTGAGATCTAGAGACCAAAAACAGGCATTGTGTAACATAGCACATTTTTAGGTTAGATATTCATTGTAAGTAAGAAAAATCGTAGTACGACCATTTCTGTTGATACATTATCAGTTGCATTAGTATAATTCAGTCAAAATTTATCCCAATTTGAATTTGAATTAATTGCTTTATGTCTATATTACGGTTGATATTGATAACTAAACTATGTCACTTTCGCATCGACTGGTCTGTCTACAAAAAATAATTAATTGCAATATTTTATTAAATTTTATATCATTTAGCTCTTAGTGAATCCATGTTAAATGATATCTTGTTGGTTAATATTTAACACTGAATAAATTTTAGTTAAGTATTGTAGTTATTCTTTCCATTCCATTAGAATTATTAAATTTAAAAATAACAGATTTAAAAATAATGAAAAGCTTGAAACTCCTGGTAAACAGGCAAGGCCGGCCAAAGAAAGAAATGTTTGTTTCTATATTTCTGCTCTCCCTCCCCCACAAAATACAATTATGTTCTACAGTAAAAAAGAGTTATATAACATTTTTCTTCTTTTACCTGTATTTTGTTTCTAGTTATGCCTAAATTTATTGTAGATCAAATGTTCAATTTACATAACTTTTGTAAAATTTCGAGTTCCAACCCTCAGAAAATTGCAGATGATAGCTAGAACTGAGATGGATTTTAATTGTAGTCTTGAAGTTCTACGCAAAACTTTAAATGCTTACCTACAAGAAATGCCCTAGTATTATAAGTGCTCTAATAGTGTAGTGTTATTTGAACATAATTGTTTTGAAAACTATTTTGTCAGACTAAATAGGGTTGCTACGTGTAGCACAGTGGCGCCCTAATTTTTTGTTAGGACTTTATAGACAGTACCTACATTAAAAAAAATAGTTGTTGTAGTTTTAATATTATAGCGTAATGAAATAACTCCAGCCCGGCCCCTAAGAACCGTTAATATCTCCGATAATATTGAATTTTGTATTGAAATAAAGTGTTACACAGGCGTTGTTTCAGGGTTACATTTCTACTGTATTAACAGAATTACTGTACCTATGTTTTGTAGTTCTCGAGATATTCAAATCACTTGTGAGCATATTATCTGTACCAGTACTATGAACATAAATTAACATGGATTTTTGACATATTCCACTGTGAATTCGCATAAAGCATTTACCTACACTAATTCAGTCAGAATTTCACGCATTATTTTTACATAAAGAATTTTTCAAAAGAAAAGTTCCCTTTCTATCAGAACTATCACGTGTACGCTACCATAACGGACACCTATTTTTTCTTCGTCCCCCACCTCGCCGCGCATACCTCAGGGGGTGCACAGCTCCTGTGGTCACACTATAGTACGCATAGTACAAGCTTTGCTTAGTTTGGGTCTAGGTGGCGATGTGTGAATGTGTGAGAATTATTTATTTATATTTCTAGTACATTATGTTAAAAGTAATTTATATTCCTAGAGCGAGATTTGCCATTGAAGCATTGATTTATAAAAAACCCTAGATGCACATTTTCAAACAAAACTAACAGCCAAAAGTGTCACCAAATTAAACATACGCAATAAATACGTATAGTAATATCGTAAACATATTTCTTTTTTCAAATTCAATCTTACACGCATGACATAAAGTTGTATTTAAAAAGTAATGCACATAAAGCAATAAAATTTAATGATTGACGTTTGCCGGTAGAACAACGCGATACTAATTTAAAAAAAGTGCACAATGCGCCCATTTGTTGCGGACGTTTTTGGGAAGTGGAGTGTGTATCTTTGGTTTTTTGTAAATTAATGCATTGAAGCTAACAAAATTATAGAAGTTTCTGCATTTCAAGTATTGGATATAAAACACCGAACTGCCTACCAATCTTCATAAACTAAAAATAAAAAGTAACGGTGTTTCGAACGTTCGTCTAACATAACAGTTAATCATTATAATTTAACATCCGATCGGTCGCGACTAAAATACCGTAAAACAGGTTTGAATACTTAATAGAAACAGGCAAATACAAATTATGCGATACATTGATATACAAGATTGGTACTTCCGTGAGTTTAAATAGCAGGTCAATTCTCGTTACATACAATTCAATTCAACTTAATTTTAACTTTATTTTAATTTAATTTTTAATTAATCCAAAAGTGGTATTCTGGTCCCTAAACATTTCGTTAAAAATAAAGTTAAACGTCAAGTTTCACGTTTTTTAATGGAGAACTGTCACTTTAAAAATGACAAGAATCCGTTCTAGCTTAGTTACAGTACGATTACATTATACTTTAAAAAAAATTTAAATTAAAAATACAAGAATACCAATTATTGTGTGACAATTTGACAACTAAAAGTTAAATTAACCGATTTTTTAACGATTTTAAGGTACGAGAATTGACATGCAGTATAAATAAATAATCATCATTCATTTACTTAACGCCATCTAGTCTCAAACTAAGCAGTTTGAAGTATGAGTGACAATGGAATAAAAATACCTATTTAATATGAATTGAGCAAACTCGGTGGTAAAGCAGTTAATGTGGTTGCTGTCGACCAAGTCGCGGATTTGAATCCCAGGCAACATAAATCAATCAGTTTATTTGCATAAAACAGGTTTACAAGTTGGTACATAAATTGTTAGTGTGTAGTACAAACAATTTTGTACTAATAAGTATTAAAAAAAAAAGGATTTAAGTATGTTTATCCGTTGTCTAGTACACATAGTACAAGCTCTGCTTAGTTTGGGACTAGAGGGACTCGATTTTTTTAATATTTTATTTTATATTTGTGTCCGTTAGTTTAATGTATGTACCTACTTATAAGTCCTCACGATACAAAGCTAGGTCCTTTGAGCGAGAATTCTCTTTTTAACCGATTGCGAGAAGAATGTAATATCTGTTGTATTTTTATGTTCGTTTACCTTAGTATCTCAGATTTTATACCCCAATTATATTTAAACTAAACAGCACAACATTTTTTGTTACAGATAAAAAAAAGATGGCGGTTAATAAATTATTTAGTTTATTTGTATTATTTGTTACAACACATTACGGAAGTGCATCAGTGTTTAGAAGTAAGTATTGTATTATCTATTTGGGCATAAAGTTTCTTTTAAGCCCGATTTACACATCGACAAGTACAGTACCGAATTAAGTAGTAAGTAGTTGATTAAGTTGATTTAAATAGATCTCCATCCTATTTTTTGACGAGTTAAGTTGGCGAGACGCGAGAGAGGGGGCTACTTCGTACTTAACTCGCCAAAAAAATAGGATGGAGATCTATTCAAATCAACAACTTACTACTTAACTCGCTACTGTACTTCTCGATGTGTAAATCGGGCTTAACCCGCGGCCGGCGACCACGTACCGCAAGAAGCAGGGTGGGGAGACCCTTCACACGGTGGACCGACGACCTGGTTAGGACGGCGGGAAGCCGATGGATGAGGGAGGCACAAGACCATGTTAAGTTGAAGTGCTTGGTTTTTCCAGCAGTAAACGTTTATTGGCTAATAAGATGATCATAATCATTTAATGGCCCACTGCAGGGACGGCCCTCATCCCGTGACGGAGGGATACTTGGCCTAAATACCACGCTGGCCAGACTGATCATCATAACAGCCCATTAATGTCCCACTGCAGGGACGGGCCTCCTCCCGTGACGGAGGGATGCTTGCCCTACTCATACCACGCTGACCAGACGGATTGGTATAGGGTTTTATTTCAAGTTTTCCTTTTTTTTATTTCGTAAAGATAATATTCACGGATCCCTTAGTCGGTTTTTACAACACCCAAGGGATTTGATGGGGTGGTGACATATTGTATCCGTCACCACACGGAGGGGCACAATACAACTAGGCTCTTTATTTATTTATAATAGTACAACCACATCATACATATTAATTAATTAGGCTCTTACTTATTTTTACCTTAAGTTTAATGAAAGAAATAAAATTTAACAATTAACTTTTACCACAGCCGCTCGGCAATCGCCCGCGAGCATTTTCACAGTCGGCAATGGAGAACAATGTCTCGGCACAGACAGGTCTTCCGGCGGTGTCTGCCTGTCAAGAAACCAGTGCAACACTCAGGGTGGGAAGGCGATAGGATTCTGCGGGGTCTTTGCTACTTGCTGCTCATGTGAGTTTTCTTTCTTTTTGATTTTTTAACTCAAACTTTTATTGCTTTTTTACAATGTTTTTATAGATGTTAAAATGAAGGTAGGTATCAATTGTGGACCCTGTCGGGCACAGCATCAAATATAATATTTGAAGTGAGGAAGAGGCGCTATACTATTTACAATTATAATTAGGTAAACTATGTAAAACAACCATGTTCATTAGATCCAGAGATTACCCCGTACAACGTCACAAACACACAAACTTTACCTCTTCATAATATTAGTATAGAAAAATGTTTTTTTTTTTTGGAAATGGGCGTGAATTATTCAGGGAATCAGCGCCAAGTACTAAGATCCTGTATTATCTTCCAGTAAACGCGTGTGACATCAGAACAAACACCAAAGTGGCAGTGTTCATCAACCCGCCATTGAACCATGAGTCTTCAGGTCTGGAGTGTTCATACAATGTGGAGATCAACAATAATAATGTCTGCCAGCTGAGGATCGACTTTGAAACCTTCAACCTGGCCCCGCCTACTACTGTAAGTTGAGCCTTTAAGTTATTTTTAGGCCCTGCGCAGACGACAGACTATCCGTGACGCACTTTTTAGTCTGTGAAAATAGAACCTATGCAATTATAAGCAGTAACGCACAGGACGCGCTAAAAGTCCGGCGCACAAAAGACTCATACATATGCCATGTACGGCAGACTTTTTGTGCGCCGCAGACTTGATCGCGCAAATGGCGCAAGTATAAGTATAAACTGTATAAATTTCGAAATACAAAACGCTAGTCGAAAATGTAACTTGTCCGTGGGGCGGGACCTGGTGATTTGTAACACAGGCATTTCCATGCCTATCACAGACACCAGCTCCTTACATGTGTAGTATATTAATTTTTGTGTTAAGTCGGCTAGTTATAAGTATAACATTGTGAGGAGAAATAAAGATTTTTATTATTTATTATTATTATTATTATCGCACAAAAAGTGTGCCGTCTGCGCAGGGCCTTATACTAGCTGCCCCGTGCCCACTTCGTTAGGCGGCGTTAAAACGCGTCCGTTTTTTAAACATATTTCATTACTGCTCCTTTCCTATTAGTCATAGCGTGATACTATAGAGCCTATGCCACTCCCCGATAAATGAACTATTCAACACAGAAAGAATTTTTAAAATCGGTTCAGTAGATCCAAAGATTACCCCCTACAACGTCACAAACACACAAACTTTACCTCTTTATAATATTAGTTTAGACTAGTCGTTTATGGAAGGTCTTCTACTTTATTGTTTGGTATCGTGTACATCGTGTTCTACGTGTGGTGACGGAGTAAGAATACAATATGTCACCACTCACCACCCCATCTCATCCCACGGGTGTCGTAATAACCGACTAAGGGACTATCCGTGAATATTATCTTTACGTAATAAAAAGAAGGAAAACTTGAAATTAAACCCTATACCAATCCGTCTGGCCATTGTGGTATTAGTAGGCCAAGTATCCCTCCGTTACGGAAGGAGGCCCGTCCCTGCAGTGTGACATTAATGGGCTTTATGATGAAGTTGATAGTATTATTCCACCTCCAACTCTTCACTAACCCCTACACCCCGTTTCCAGGTGGAACCAGTAGAGAACGTGACCCAGCGTCCAGGCTACACTTGCAGGAATGACATCTTCCAGGTCACCAATCTACAAGCCAACTCGGACTTCCTACCACCACTCTGTGGTGATAATAATGGACAGCATTGTGAGTATTCTATCTTAAAAGATCATGTTTAACAAACATGTAACGCCGAGGCCGATCTATGTCGACGGATTGATGCTCGAAGTTGTTCAAGAGTATGTTTACCTCGGACAGGTTGTCCAACTTGGTAGAAACAACTTCGAGAAAGAACTCGATCGCAGGATCCAGTTGGGTTGGGCAGCATTCAGCAAGCTACGCCGGGTCTTCTCTTTGCCTTTACCGCAATGCCTGAAGACTAAAGTCTTCAACCAATGCGTCCTACCAGTAATGACATACGGTGCCGAGACGTGGACACTCACAGTAGGACTAGTTCACAAGCTTAAAATCACACAGCGAGCTATGGACCGGGCTATGCTCGAGGTCCCCTTGAAGGATAAAATTCGGAACGAGAACCAAAGTTACCGGCATAGCTCGTAGAGTTAGCAACCAGATGCGGCAATAGGCTGGCGTCACGTCAATAACGAAAAACACCAGCATTTAGTCCGACAAAATTGACGACCTCGGTGGCGCGACGGTAGCGCAAGCGGCTGCCGTGCAAGAGGTTCGATCCTGATTAATTCTAATTTAAAAAAGACAACTCTCGCACTAGGGATCAGATCATGCCCTGTGTCGCGGGGACCTTTTACAAACATCTATTAACGGACACAAAGAACACCCAGACCAGGACAATAATTTGTGGATCTCACAAATTATTGTCCTGCGTGGGGACGCAGTCCTGCGTCCCCACGCAGGACAATAATTTGTTGCCGTTAATAGATGTTTGTAAAAGGTCCCCGCGACACAGGGCATGATCTGATCCCTAGTGCGAGAGTTGTCTTTTTTAAATTAGAATTAATCAGAAATTAAAATGAGTAAATACAGGGGAAATAATTCGAGGTGTTTTAAAAATTGGTACAATTATACCTTGGGGTAAATGTGTTCTTTTGGGATTAAGATAAACAGTGACGGTGAGATTCAGATGAACATAATAGAAGTTCTCAAGTGTGAAAGGTGTGCTGAGGACGTAAAGAGGGGTAAAAGATCCCTATTTTAGATTTATAGTCATATCTCGACTCTTAATACGAAAAGTATTATGATTACTTCTGCATGTCAATTCTCGTACCTAAAATTCGGCTAAGTTAACTTTTAGTTGTCATGTTTTTGCTATTGCAATTGTAATCTTTTGTGGTCGTGTTAAAGTTTTATTTAGAGTGTGACAATTTGACAACTAAAAGTTAACTTAACCGAATTTTCAACGATTTTAAGGTACGAGAATTGACTTGCTGATAAAAGTTTCTATGTAAAATTTCCTACAAAGTGTCTTTTTTTTAATTGTTCTAAGACCACTACTTTAGAAACTGTATAAGTGTAAACTTTAAGTTATTTTCCATTCCCTGCTAAATAAACAATGTATTCCCCAGTATACGTACGTGTAAACGCTTCAACAAACAGCCGCAGCATCCGCATTAACTTCAAGATAGCTGACCGCAACTCGCAGCCGAATCTTCCTCAAGCTACTTGGAAGATCAAAGTCACTCAGCTGGAGTGCTTCAATACTCTTGGGTGAGTAATCTTCTGTACAATGATGCTGCTTATGGATACTATAATTATTAAATAGGCGGGAACGTGGCATGCTAATAAACTTTATTTAGACGTCCTATGTGGCGTAGTGGTTATATAACATGACTGCTACGCAGGGGTCTCGGGTTCGATTCCCGCTCAATGCAAATCTTTGTGTGCATGAACATGATTGTTTGCATTAGTCTGATTGTTTTCTATGTGTAATATGTGCATTTACAAAAAATGTATGTATGTTTATCCGTTGTCTAGTACCCATTGTACAAGCTCTGCTTAGTTTGGGACTATATAGCGTTGTGTGATTGTGGCGTTGTGTGACTGTGGGAAAATGCCCAATTGTATTTGGCCCCATTTTGCCAGAAGCGGACGCGCAGACGCAGTTTAACTAAGTCGTCTTTTTACACAATCATACAACGCCATCTAGTCCTAAACTAACCCTAATCCCTAACTAACACGAGCGACTTCCTCGCTTACTAATTATTTGATCTACAAAAAAGGTCCCGAGTCTGGATGTTCTTTGTGTCCGCTAATTCAGTTCCCGCGACACAGGGCTTGCTTAGGGAGCAGGAGTGCAGAAGTGGCCTTAAAATAAAAATTACTAAGGAATTTCTAATGAATGATATTTTATTTTATCTCTTGCAGTAAATACCGCGACGGTATTTTCGAAGCCATCACATCGTCGTTGCCGTCGACACCGCTCAGCACATCCGCTGACAGAGACGAATACCTTATTGGTAAGTTACAACTTCAATTTTTACATAAGTAAATGGTATTGTGGTAGAAATGATGGCGGTAAAGAAGTAGTTAGCTAAATTGAATTTACAAATTACTTAAATAATTTTCTAAATAAAAACCGATTTCAACTAGAAACTTGATTACTTAAGTAAAATAATATTATTTTTGTTAAAAAATAAATTACTGCAGCTATTTTGATGGAATTTCTGTGGGACCAATAAGGTATTTTTTTTTTAAATCGGTTTATAATTATAGTAAAGGAAAGAGTTATAAATTAAGAAACTTTACAAAAAAACAGCCAAATTAAGATTCATCTTTTGGAACCTGTTGAAAAAACTAAAACTTAAGCGTTGAGCAGTATTTAACTGACTTCGAACCAAAGCGTTGATTAGTAGGTACTGTTATGCAGAAGCCGTCAATCGTCTTTAAAAAAAACACTCTTTAATCACCACAACAACAGTTTGAATTTACAAGAAACAAGAACCTCACTTTTCTTATACGATTTTACTAAAGCCCGATTTACACATCGACAAGTACAGTGGCGAGTTAAGTAGTATTTTAAAATTAAGTTGATTTAAATAGATCTCCATCCTATATTTTGGCAAGTTAAGTACGAATTAGCCCCCTCTCTCGCGTCTCGCCAACTTAACTTGCCAAAAAATAGGATGGAGATCTATTTAAATCAACTTAATCAGCAACTTACTACTTAACTCGCTACTGTACTTGTCGATGTGTAAATCGGGCATAAGCGGGAACGCGGTATGAAATTAGCCAAGCAACTGCGCATTGTCACATGGCAGTAAATGCTTTTATAGAAAAATAAAAGATTACTTCAGCATTAATTTCTTACCAAACAGATTACGATAATTTCTTTGCAATGGACTTATATTTCATTCTTCTCCAACAGCTCCACCTGGTTGTCTCCAGTACTACCCTGACCGAGCTGGTGCCTTCGAATCATTCAACTACAACAGAGGACGTGGACCTTACATCGCCAACCTTGGTTATGCCACCTGCTTCAGAAGAACTCCTGATGTTTGTGGCATCAAGTAAGTATTCAGCATTTTTGAGTGTGGTGACGGAGTAAGAATATGTCACCACCCCATCTCATTCCACAGGTGTCGTAAAAACTGACTAAAGGACTACCCGTGAATGTTATCTTTTCGTAATAAAAAGAAGGAAAACTTGAAATTAAACCCTATACCAATCCGTCTGGCCAGCGTAGTATTAGTGGTCCAGGCATTCCTCCGTCACGGGAGGAGGTCCGTCCTTGCAGTGGGACATTAATGGGCTTCAAGAAAGACCATTTCTATTATAGTATATTATACTAATGTTAACGAGAAGAACATATTGGTTGGTTTACTGCTTCGGTGGCGCGGCAAAGTCGCGGGGTCCAATCCCACGTAAGGCAATTCTTTGTCTGATATACAAATTGTGGTCCTGAGTCTGGATGTTCTTTGTGTCTGTTAAATTTCAAATTTCAAAATGCTTTATTTCATTAAATTTATCACAAATTGTTTGAAATTGTCGTTTACAATTTACTTAAAATTGAAGCTACAGTTAAAATTATAGATCGACACAGACAAACGCCACAGCAATAAAAAAACCGCGTTGTATTGTCCAATGTAAATTAGAGGAGAAAAATAAAACCAGTCTTCCATTCCTAGTGTGAGGTCCAGAGATATATTGTATAACAATTAGATATTGTGACTAAAACAAGATGTGTATAAAAATGTTTGTACTGAACTAATGTTTTAAGCAATAAAGATTTTTATTTATTTATTTATTTAGTCTACTAATCTCTCGTTTAATTGGTAAAGTCCCCATGGCATGATCCCTAGTGTGCGGATTTTTTTTTCTTTTTAAACATAAAAATCTTATCGTAAGGCTACATTTGGACATAACAGAAGAACTTTTAGTACTATTGTCACTTTTTACGACAACTTAACTAATTCGACTTTCTCCTCAGGTTAACAGCAGCATCATTCGAAATGGCAATGAGAGATGACCAGAACCTCTACCTGGACACAGACTGTCAGTGTAACCCTGTAACCCAGGGTACTCCTCAATCTGAAGACTACCTGTTCATCCCTGAAGCGGAGACGGCTGACGGATTAAGAGGATCTAAGTATTGCGGTCCCAGTGCTGCTAATCAGATTATTGCATGTAAGTTTGAATTTTTTAGTTATTTTTTAGTTTGGTATTTCCGTGTGGTGACGGAGTAAGAATACAATATGTCACCACCTATCTCAACCCATGGGTGTCGTAGAAACCGACTAGGGGTTAATACGTGAATATTATCTTTACGAAATAAAAAGAAGGAAAACTAGAAATTAAACCCTATACCAATCCGTCTGGCGAGCGTGGTATTAGTATGTCAAGTATCCCTTCGTCACGGAAGGAGGCCCGTCCCTGCAGTAGGACATTAATGGGCTGTTACGACCCTTTGGTTAGTGGCCAAACTGATTTATAGAGTTGTACTCCTGTTATGATAGTAATAGATTATTTTTTTGTTACAGCAACTCCGCCAGGACCACTCTACGTACATTTCCACAGTGACAATCTCGTAACGGACAACGTTCCCGAATGTGGATACAGATTTAGCTACAATGTACTCAATAATTGTTATTTGAAAGGCGCATATTAATATTTATTAATCGGTTTTGACAACTAACTATCCTCTATAAGTTGTTATTATTTGTCCTCAAACATAAATCTATCAAAAATATGACATTAAAAAAGTTTTGACGTGAAAAAAGGCGG
The DNA here is from genome assembly GCA_905475405.1 of Schrankia costaestrigalis. Taxonomy (NCBI): domain Eukaryota; kingdom Metazoa; phylum Arthropoda; class Insecta; order Lepidoptera; family Erebidae; genus Schrankia; species Schrankia costaestrigalis. Next base: position 9,732,404 of record FR997853.1, on the reverse strand, counting down.
GAAATGATTTGACAGATTTGTTTTTTTTATTTACATAGATGGATGAAGGAGGTTTGTCATTTAGATAAATGAGGTTTGTTAATGAATATGTCATTACTACTATATTTTCTTTGATTAAGTATTATGTTTGCTTAGACATCTGTCACTTTTTATTGAGAATATGGCCACATTTTACAATATGTGCATGTGTAGGCATGAAGCAATAAATGAAGAATTTATTGTATTTTATGATTAATTTAAGAGAATTAAAAATTGTTTCAAAACCGTATTTAGTAAAGCTAAATAAGTACACTACTCATTGATCAGTTAAGTTCGAATTTAAATAAAGTATTTTTTGTTTTAATTATAAGTAAAAAAATGTTGGCTATGCCATTTAGAAATGATAGATATTGCCATTTTAGTATTTTAAAATTGAACACAAAATGAATTATATTTTGTGGGTTTAAACATGACATTTTTAATGTGCCACAATTAAATAATTTTGTGTTTGTGGTAGTTCTTTATTTTGTTCAAAGGAGATTATTCTATAAAAATTATTGCATAATTTAGTTTAGAACACAAATAAGAGATAGAGCCACTGTCTTTGTGAAGATTTGTCTTGATTTAATTGCGGACTGATGCCAATATTGCATTTATAATTTACAATAATTTTAAGAGAGAAGTGCATTTAATATTTTAATAAGAACGCATTTACAACTATTGTATTATAATTAAATTTTTATATTAAGCTAAATTATGTTTTATTTTTTGACAACTCCTGCTCTACGCTGTGTGTGAAACAATATATATTTTTTTAATTTTATTTATGTAATAGGAAGCAAACGAGCCAGCAGGTCACTTGATAGTAAGTGATCACCGCCGCCCATAGACACCCGCAACACCAAAGGAATCACAGATGCGTTGCCGACCTTTTAAAAGGGACGGGGGGAAGGGGGAAGTACGCTCGTAGTAAATTAGCGTACACATAGACCATTCAGGCTTCATACAATAATTAGAAAAGTATCACACAAATTATCTTACGTGGCATTCATCATTATCATAACAGCCCATTAATGTCCTACTGCTGGGACGGGTCTCATCCCGCGGCGGAGGGATACTTGGCCTACTAATACCACGCTGGCCAGACGGATTGGTATAGGGTTTGATTTCAAGTTTTTCTTCTTTTTATTTCGTAAAGATAATATGCACGGATGGTCCCTTAGTCGGTTTTTACGACACCCATGGGATGAGATGGTGTGGTGTACATATAGTATTCTTACTCTGTCACCACCACGTGGCATTTAAATACACGATATTGTCACCGAGACCGTTGACTATTTTAACTACTATATACATTACAAAAAGAGAAGGAAGTTCTTAATTAATTTGGTCAGCCATATCAAAAACAGAAACGTCTTTCGCGACTACTTCACTCGAGTTGATAAGCTGTCGAACCCGTCAGTAGATAAGCCAGTGGAAAAATGAACCTGCGCAAGAGTTTTGTGAAGAGGAAAATACACGAAGGTACGTTTGCCGTTGACAACCGCACCGCGCTGCGGCACCGCAAATGTCCGACACGGAACGCCTAAATTGGAAGGGCCCATATTATAATAATTCTTAAAAGACATATTGTACATTGCCACTTGTCAGAAGTTCCTAGTTACTTATTCTTAACGTGGTCGTCCATTACACACATTGCCTGATGCGCTACGGGCATTTAATACAATGCCTAGGCAATCTATAAAATTAATCGTATTTTACACATTGTCTGATCGTTTTAGGCATTGTATAGAATGACTAGGATTCTTTACAATGCCGTATTATACACATTGCCTAGGTATAACATATTATAATAATGTGAATCTTTTAAATGTGGGCGTTCGGAAAAACATTCGATATCCATCGTAAAGACATTGTAAAAAGGAGGTTTCGTCTGTTTTACATTCTATAAGACATGTTGATTACAGTTACGTATAATAAACGGGCAATACTACACAAGTATTATATTCTCCGTGTGGTGACGGAGTAAGAATACAGTATGTCACCACCCCATTTCATCCCATGGGTGTCGTAAAAACCGACCAAGGGACTATCTGTGAATGTTATCTTTACGAAATAAAAACGAGGAAATCTTGAAATTAAACCGTATACCAATACATTTGGCCATCGTGGTTTTAGCAGGCCAAGTATACCTCCGTCATGGGAAGAGCATTAATGGGCTGTTATGAATAGGTAAATACTAAGCACTACATAACTCAACAACTTTGGTTCAACTAGGTACTGCCAGAACTCTTTTTTTCTGATTCGGTCGCGTATACCTATACTAAACATATTATATGTACTATTATTGCTACTTTTATTCTCATGTTCATAAACGTTAGTTATAGGTAAATATGTACTACATACTTACTTAGTCAATTTGATGCCAGTACTCATTTTTAACCGAGAACAAGTTGTTATGGTTCGTGTATACGCCTACCAATACACGATCCTTCCTATCGCCCAATCGGCATGACGCTACCGATTGGATCAATTAGAATAGATCGTGTGTGCGAGTGGATCGGCATGACAGTTAGAATTGATGGCATTATCGAATTTCGCAGATTGGATCAAGCCTGCAGTGTCATGCCGATTGGACGATAGGAAGGATCGTGTAACAGAATTCAGTAATCAAATAACCGATTTATTTACCTACTTACATATTTTTTGTCTTAAAAAAGATAAAGTTTTGTAAAAACTGTTTAGAAACAGTTAATTTCTCGAACAGATAACAAACTGAATTAATTTCTTATCTATATTTCTCTCTGGGGATCATGCTCATGTCCTGTGTCACAAGAACTTTTAAAAACATGTAAATTTAATTGTAATCTTTAACATTGAATTTTAGCCACAGTAATTTCAGTCTAATACTGTGATGTTCCATTCCACCAATATTTTAATTTTTTCATTAAAAATGTATAACATTGCCATCTATTAGAAGTCTGCCTAACTATTAAAGCTTAAAGCAAAGCAAGACAATTTTCTTAAAAAGAATATTTTTGTCAGCTAGCTTCTTAGATATTTATGTAGAGTAACGGCAGATGACGCTAAACAAAAGATTGTTATTATGTATCACAGATGGCGGTAGCAGGTACGTATGGTCATAAAAATGTTTTTAAATCAAAAAGTACATTTATTTGTAGAAGTTGTATAATTGCATGCAATGTTTTTATTTATAATTTGATGTGAAAATAATGTTAATTTGTTTCAACACGTTATGAAATTTGAAGGAACTGTTTCTTTTTGAATAACACGTAAGTAAATGACAGATGTCGCTAGCTGTCAGAATTGAGTTTCTACAGAAATTATTTATTTATAATTTTACTCGAAATATAGATAATTTGAAGTAAACATTATTATACACGCAATAAAAATTAAAGCAAAACCATTTAATTACATACGTTCTCGTTTAAAAAAATATTTAATTTTCACGAAAAGAGTTTCTACTATTCGACACAAGATGGCGTAAGAAGAAAGCTGAATTTTGTTTTCCTGTTCTCATCTGTCTTCTTTTTTCCTTCCTCGTGATAGCGCACTTATGTCCCATTGCAGAGCTGAAGGGAAACTTGGCCTACTTTAGGATTAATGTCTACTTTTCCTCCTTTGGTTTTCCTTGATATAAGTACTTTTGGTATGTAGTGCGAATGGACTATCCAACGAATAGTAATGATAAAATGACTATACTTTGCCACTATTTAATTTTGGTATGGCCAAATACAATGACCGTGTGGTGACGGAGTAAGAATACAATATTTATGTTACCACCCCATCTCATCCCATGGGTCTCGTAAAAACCGACTAAGGGACTATCCGTGAAAGTTATCTGTACGTAATTAAAAGAAGGAAAACTTGAAATTAAACCCTATACTAATCCGTCTGGCCAGCGTGGTATTGGTAAGCCAAGTATCCCTCCTTCCCGGTAGGAGGTCCGTCCCTGCAGTGGGACATTAATGGACTGTTATGATGATTATGATGACAGCATGAATGTGCCGACTCGACCGCAGCAGTATTTTTTCAGAAAGTCGTCGTAAAGCAGTAGTTTCTTGTACTGCTGTGTTTCAGTCGGTGAGTGTAAAGTACTGGAGGCGCAAACTATACCCTTCACATCCTCTCCTCTTTCCTCTTGGAGAAGGTAGTGGCGCAACGGTAGTGCAAGCGGCCGCCGTGCACGAGGTCGCGGCTTCGATTCCCACGCAGGAAAATTATTATTTGTGTGATCCACAAATTATTGTCCTGAGTCTGGATGTTCTTTGTGTCTGGGAAATTGATGTTTGTAAAAGTCCCCGCGACACAAGGCATGATCCCGGGGAATTAATTACCTTTTAAAAAAACGCACGTCACAAACAAAAGGGTATTATTTCGAAAACGTTGTTTTGAGATATCGCGTATTGAAGTTTTAAAAAATCATAGATTCGGAACTACTTACTCAAATATTTAAAATTATCTCTAGATTTAAAAGTACACTATCCTTCTTTATGCTGGTTAAGTTTAGTTTGTGTATCTATAACAGTTTTTTTATATTAATAGTTTTATGGGAACAGAAAAAGATGATACCCTTTAAGCAGTTCAAATAGCTCTTAAGTTTAACTTGCTACTCTCTAGCTTAACCAAAATTTACCAAATTATTTCGATAACCAGTTGTAATTAATATTGATACTATATTAAGCAGCACAGAAATTATCTTTTGCCTACATGGCTAAGGGATTATAATTCTTCTTCTTCTTCGTTTCGATGGCAATAAGTCTAATTTCAAATATATTTTAGATGTGTTTTGCCCAAAAACCAGCGACAGCAACAGCATTATCGTTGGCACTCTTTAGGTCTTCTGGTGTGCAGGTGGCAGGGCACATTGGGCATGATAGGAAGTGTTCCATGTCCTGGACGAGAGAACCGCATCCACATCCACTATAGGAGGGGTTCAGATAACCCCATTTAGTCCGGTTAGAGTTACAGCGGCCTACTTGGGTACGTAGCCTATTGAGCGACCTCCAGATCGGCCACTGCTCCTTGAAACCAGGTGGAAGATGTTCGGCGGGTGGAATTAAGTCCGCCGGTGGTGCAAAGTTTGAGGCCCACCCGTCCAGTCTAGCCTTACTGGGGTCACCGCACAGTGCACGTGTGTGTCGCAAAAAACTCTTACGACTTTTGAGGCGTGCCCTGGGTATATTGTGCGAGTAAAGTGGATGACGAGGGTCGGTCTCTTGTTTTTCCTTTCACTTTCGCAAATGACCTGACGGCGAACACCAGGTCGAGCAATGGCGGCCAATGAGTATAATTTGACCAATGGGGTAGGTTTCAAGCAGCCAGTTATTATACGGCATGTTTTATTCAGGGCAGAGTCGACCATACCTGCGTGAGCCGGACGGTGCCATACCGCGGACGCATACTCTCCTGCCGTGTAGGACAATGCCAGACCGCCGTAGTCCTGACAACATGTGGGGCAGCCCCCCAAGACGCAGAAGTTAGGCGTTTGACCAAGTTGTTTCTGGTTGATATTTTTTGCTTGGTATTATAATAAATTAAATACTGATTGCATCTAGAAAATCTAGAAATTCTATTTGTTTTAGTATCATAATTAGTTATAATAAAAAAGAAACTCAATATGAAAGAAACATAATTTAACAACATTATGTAGGTACCTACAGTAACAAAACTATCAAACTAAATCAAATGTGATACTTTGGGGACATACGTTAGATCCCTGTTGTCACTGTCAGCAAATGGGTCTTCGTAGAAGTATTGAAGTGGGCCATGAAATAGAAAGTTGTACCTGGGAAGTATGTGAAGTTAATTCGTGCTATGTAAAGACAAACCAGTTATACGTCCGATCGTCTTGCAACTCCAACCAGTTCAGTGTGGCTTTAAGTCCTTACCTCTTACTGATTATGGACGCCTTGACGGCGAGCATACAGGAAATGGCACCCTGGTGCAGTGTTTGCCGATTACATTGTTCTGGTTGGGGAGGATGGACCTAAGATCCAGAGCAGATTAGAGCGTTGGCAGTCCTGAAGCCATAGCGCTTAACGGCATGCGCCTTCTAGTCTTCTCTGTCTTCCGGTATCTCGGTTCTTTCATTCAAAGCGATGGCGAAGTAGATCGGGCGGTCAAGAACCGAGTTAACATAGGATGGATGAAATGGCAGCAGGTCATTGCTTCACGGGAACCATCTGTGACCCCCACAGTCCCCTTAATTTAAGGGGAAGATCTATAAAACTATGATTACACCTGCCGTCCTGTATGAATCAGAGAGTTGGCCAGAAAAGGGACGAATGAAAGACAATCTGTGTGGTGTTACGAGAGTAGATAGAGTAAGAAATGAGTATGTAAGAAGATTTAAAAGTGGCACCGGTGGCAGAAAAATTACGTGGCAGCCGGCTGTCATGGTATGGGCATGTTATGCGGAGAAACGAGAGTCATGTAGTGAGGAAGGTGCTGAACATGTGTGTGGATGGATATAGGGGAAGAGGACGACCAAAGAAACGATGGATGGATTGTGTGAAAAGCTATATGGCTGCGAAGAGTGTTACTAGTGAGATGACGTCCGATAGGACAGTATGGAATAAAAAAAACATGCTGCGCCGACCCCAAAATAAAATTGGAATAAGGGCAGGGAAATGATGATGATGAGCAAATGGGTCTTTGTTTTCTTCATTTTAAGAACTGTCCGGTGTACTTAGGCGATTGCTGATTTCTTTCATTATTAAACCAGCCTTCCTACTTCGCTTCATTGTTTTGATTATAACTAAAATTTAAAAAAGAAAAAATATAATAACAACTTAAAAGGTAGTATTTTACTTGAAACTTGCAACCATAAAATACAATTGACAAGATGTACAGAATTATCTCAAGCAAATCGGGAGCTATAAAGTATTATTTTAATATTATTTCGTTAAAATTACCAAATTATATTATATTGAACAGGCAAGACAGTATTATTTAAAATAAAACATGAAACTAGTATCAATTTTAACAAGCAATAAGGTATTAACTTTACATAATACTGTTTAGAATACTTACAACTTTATAGATTGATTCGATATTGACGACTGGACGGGTTGTAACTCAGAAAGATACGTGCGACGGCCACGAACGATGCCCGGCTACTGAATCAACTAAGATGCGACTGTCTTACCTATCTCGAAAATAGGGTGCATAAATAGTCAAGAAAGAATTGTATCGTTATATTTCAAAAAGTATTTGGATTTTAAATACTATTTTCTTACCAATTTATAGAGAAAAAAATTAGGTTTCCGAATTCAAAATAAAAAAAAAACGGTTTTTCAGACTTAATACCCTTTTATTTATAGCGTGCGAAAAGAAAATCTAAAGGTGCAAGGAGCAAGGCAATGGCCTGGCTGTGTCCTAGCATTGATGAGCGGTGGTTACCAATTAGCATCAGACGGGCTATTCGTGACCGACTGTAATACCTAAATATTTTTACGAATTTGTATTGTGACGAATGTTTATTTCATTTCGGGGTATTTCCTGCATAAAGTTACTCATTAATTACTAATTTTAATAAATGTCTCTTGTACAACTACCTATCACGAAATCTAAAGGACATGATGGGGTGGCATTTCTTTAATAATATTTTTTTAATATGACTAAACAATTAATATAATAAACATATATAAATAAATAAATAAAACATGATTAAATTACTAAATAAAAATAAGTCGGGTTTTCCTTCCTGACGCTATAACTCCAGAACGCACGAACTGATTTCCACGGTTTTGCATTCGTTGGAAAGGTCTCGGGCTCCGTGAGGTTTATAGCAAAGAAAATTTTAAAAACAGGAAAAATTTCAACAGAAACGCGGGGAAATAATACCCGTGCGAAGCCGGGATGGGCCGCTAGTAGTCATATAAAACTTTTCACATTTGTTGTAACTTGACGACCCCTGTGGCGCAGTTGGTATAACATGGCTGCTACGCAGAGGTTTCGGGTTCGATTCCCGCTCAATGCAAATCTTTGTGTGCATGAACATGATTGTTTGCATTGGTCTAAATGTTTTTTATGTATAATATGTATGTATTTACAAAAAAAAAGTATTTAAGTATGTTTATCCGTTGCCTAGTACCCAATAGTAAGCCAAGCTTTGCTTAATTTGGGACTAAGTGGCGATGTGTGAATGTGTGAGGAATTAACAGAATACAACTGAATAAAAATAATTTTCTAATAATTAGAAAACCGATTCTTCCTTCAATGGAAAACGTCTTGTCTTTGTCGTGGGACATTAATGACATCTTGTATTATCGTGTTTATGAGAGACTAGCTGACCCGTGCCCACTTCGTTAGGTGGCGAAATAAACGTGTCACTTTTTTAAACACTATATTTCATTACTGGTCCGCTCCTATTAGTCATAGCGTGATACTATATAGCCTATGACACTCCCCGATAAATGGATTATTCAACACAGAAATAATTTTTAAAATCGGTTCATTAGATCCAGAGATTCCCCCTACAACGTCACAAACACACAAACTTTACCTCTTTATAATATTAGTATAGAAGTATAGATAAACACGAGATCGCGGTTTCACATCCTGAAAAAATGTCTTGAGTTGAGCGGTATTGCGAACCAAGAAAAACAATGTTAGTCAAAATTTGTAAACTATATAAAAATTGCTTGATTTTCTACACTATTTTAGCTACACCTTCGATTTAAGTTTCCGTGTTATTACTCCCTCACCACACACACACAAACACACAAATAAATCTACTCCTTAATAAATAAATACGCCATTTTGTATTTATATTTTAAACAAAAGACTAATTTGTGATTCTGTAGACGAGCGTTCTGAAGCTGAATAATATTTTAATCCTATCTTGGACAGATGTTTACAAGCGTATCTCATTATTATAGGGTGTACAAGACAATTTACTGTATTTCTATTTTATATTCTATTTATAATATGTTTTGTTTTTGTTTGTAAAAATAATATTGTATAAATATTCTTATATAATACAGAGAACCAGAAAAATAGATAAAAGCTATCTGATTTAGTAAAAATAATGTATTATATTTGTATACGTAATTATAGGTAATAGTAATTGTAATATACTCGTAAATAATAATGTAAATTGAATTGTGTATTGTTAAATGTCAATATTAGCGGCTGTACTCAGAGTGAAACCCTGAGTGGTTTCCGTGGTACGGCTTTTAATATTATGTTAAATGTATTGTAATTGTTTTGGAAATAAATCAATATTTAAATATCAACCATTTTTCCATTTGACCGCATACAACGAAGAGCGGTTCGAATTGTTGACGATCAGGTGCTCTCTAGTCGGCTCGATTCTTTGGCTTTGCGGAGAGATGTAGGGTCTCTTTGTATTTTCTACCGCATTTATCACGGGGAGTACTCTGAGGAGCTGTTCTGGACATTGCCCGCAGCTGATTTTTTACACAGAACTACTTGCAATCGACTATCCTACCATCGTCATCACCTTGATGGTTCGCGGTCATCCACTGAACGTCACGCGAACATCTGTTTTGTGGAACAAGCTCGCTGGGGCGACATTTCCGGACCGTTACTACTTGGGGAGCTTCAAGAAACGTGCTTGCACCCTTTTAAAAGGTCGGCAACGCATCCGTGATTCCTCTGGTGTTGCGTGTGTCCATAGGCGGCGGTGATCACTTAACAACAGGCGACCTGCTTGCTCGTTTGCCTCACATCATAGACATTAGACATATAAAAACAACCAAAAAAAAACGATTTTTATTAAGTAGGTATAAGTACTTTTTTTTATTAAATTCCTTGAAGTCCTTAAACAGCCAAACCTATTTCATATAAATCTGAAAAAGAAACCTATAGACATCATGCTCTTTACTTCGCAGGTACTAGTATTAATACCGGGTTTCCTATCAAGTTTTCATCCTTAGGCAGAGAATAGACGAAGCGAAAAGCGTATTTTTTTATAAATTTTAACAATTTATTTTATAATAGTATTTTAAACCTTAGTACGTGTGGTGACGGGGTAAGAACAGAATAATGTCACCACCCCATCTCGTCCCATGGGTGTCGTAAAAACCGACTAAGGGACTAACCGTAAATATTATCTTTACGAAGTAAAAAGAAGGAAAACTTGAAATTAAACCCTATACCATTCCTTCTGGTCAGCGTGGTATTAGTAGGCCAAGTATCCCTCCGTCACGGGAGGAGGCTCGTCCCTGCAGTGGGACATTAATGGGCTGTTATGATTTTAAATACTTTAAGTCCAGTGTTTTTTAGCGTTTTCCATAAAATCATACAGTGTTTTACATGCGACAGAACACCGCTATGAACTGTACAATTCACCCTACATAAACAAAAGAACAAGAATGGATCAAGTACATTCCCTCTTCCTACAGTTACAGTATTATAATTATTTTTATATTTTCTGCGTTATACACTTACTTAACTGTGGGCCCAATGCAGAGACGGACATGCTACTGTGATAAAATAAATACTTTAAATTAAAAATAATGATAAATAAATAATCCTCACACATTCACACAACGCCATCTAGTCCCAAACTAAGCAGAGCTTATACTATGGGCATTGAGCGGGAGTCAAACCCGAGACCTCTGCGTAGCAGTTATGTTATGTAACCACTACGCCACAGAGGTCGTCAACGATGGATATGGGATTGTACGTACTCATAATAAAGAGCGGTGGTAAATTTTACTAAACTTTGAAATGTATATAAGGTTAGGTCAAGTAGAATCTTCTCCTCCGTGTGTCACCACAGAGTAAAAATACAATATGTCACCACCCCTTTTTACGACACCCATGGGATGAGATGGGGTGGTGTGGTGACATATTGTATTCTTACACTGTCACCACACGGAGCACCGCGTTTAGTATCTTAATTGCACTTAACATCTGTACCTACTCTTATTCCAAGTTATTCAAAATATAAAAAAAAACAAATACTATCTTGCATTTATTTGTTAAGGGCCTTTACGTGTGGCTCACTAGCGCTATAATACACACATCAAAAAAGTCTAAGCAACATGCATGATATTACAAATTTACCATTTATATTAATTTATTTTACCATTTATTTTAATTATAACGTTGTATTTTATTTTTAAAATAATATTTTTAGGGTTCTATGATGTAAAAATAACAGCTGTTTTCTTTATAAGTTCTTTTAATAACAGAAATTAACAATATTAGAATATACAGGTACATAAGAAACTAAACTTTTTTTTTACAAATTGAAATTTCTTAAGAAAATGAATTTATTGTGAAAGAATAGGACAATTTAATACAAAGTATGGCCTCCTATGCTATTCAGAACTTGTCGGCAACGATTATTCATTGAATTAATGAGACTGTTTATGTCATCTTGCGGTATTCGCTCCCAATGGAATTGTAGCAAATCCTTCAGCTGTTGGGTTGTTGTCACTCCGTCCAAGTCCTTCAAAACACGTCTCTGGAGCATGTCCCATGCGTGCTCGATGGGGTTGAGGTCTGGCGATTGTGTAGGCCAGGGCAATACCTGGATGTTCTCCGTTGCCAAGTATTCACTGGTTCGCCGAGCTGTATGTGAACGCGCATTGTCATGCATTAACGTAAAATCGGAGCCAAAGGTTTGTGCAAATGGATGGACATAAGGTCTGAGAATATCCTCAACGTAATTTTCTGCGTTCATGTTTCCATTTACAAAAACGAGCTCAGTTCGCCTGTTCTTCATAATACCCGCCCATACCATAACTGTTGAGCCGCTGTATGGATGAACTTCCTGAACGCACCTGAGTCTTTCAGTATTTCCGGGTCGACGGTACACTCGCACCCTTCTTGTATCAGGCCTAAACCCGAATCGCGACTCATCGGAAAACATAATTTTATCCCATTGTTCCTGGGTCCATGTTATGCGTTCTCTACACCATTCATTTCGACGAGCGCGATTCCCGTGACGTATCGGTGGGCACCTGATAGGGCGTCGAGCTCGTAGGCCGTACTCATGCAGTCGATTTCGCACAGTTTGGGGACTTACATCAACACCACTTGAATTTTGTAGCCTCAAACTTATCTCTCGAGCGGTTAACATCGGCTGGCGTCTTGCAGTCAGTTGTATGTACCGGTCTTGCCGAGTGGTTGTACTCCTTTTACGGCCTGGATGCTGTTCAGCGGGTTCCCCTGTATTATTGTAGCGCTGCCAAAGACGACAAATAACACTTCTATGAATACCAAAATGTCGAGATACCTGAGATTGATTACTTCCCGCTTGCAACATCCCTACAGCTCTTTGCATTTCATCTGCCGTCAAATGACGTCGCTCCATGACGTAAAGAATATCTAACAATTCAATTTTGTCGCCAACTGTATTTAAATGGTTGGTAAAATTATAAAATCAAGACTAAAACGTAGCAATTAACATGCACTCAAATTCAAACAAATTCGCAGTCATTTGAATTTTATGAAAAAAAACAAAACATAATCGAATTTTTTTTTTTACAACAAAAAGTTTACTTACCTATACACTTTGAGTGAGTAAATACTTAGAAATTAATTAATATAAATGGTAAATTTGTAATATCATGCATGTTGCTTAGACTTTTTTGATGTGTGTAGATAAAAAATCATAATTCGCAAAAAATAGGATAAACAATGTAAAATGTTGATAACAAAGTCTTGAAAAAAGACAATAAAGTATTTATTTATCACACACTCAACACTTTCAATGTTTTTCAATTAGTTAAATTTCGCATTTAAAAAAAGCGGTTGTTTTTGTTTATAATGCAATATTTATTTAATTGAAAAACATTGAAAGTGTTGAGAGTGTGTTATACAAATACATTATTGCCTTTTCTCAAGACTTTGTTATCAACATTTAACATTATTTATCCTATTTGCGAATTATGATTTTTTTTCAATTGGCGGCGCTAGTGAGCTCTATAAACGCTCATAAGATCCTATTGCTTAAGTTTTGTTAAAGTAAAGACTCCCAAACTGAACTTCGATAAACATTTCTACGACAACATTTTACTTCGACATAATGAAACTTCGATACATCTTAATTTCGATATTATTTTAGTACGAAACAACTTAACTTCGACACTATATTGTACTTCGACATAGCGTTTGTTCGACATTAATTGAAATTGGTTGGTTATACCAGCCATGGTCACGAGAAGTCTACACGTCACCATGGCTGGTGTAGCCTGGCCGAAACGTCGAGCGGCTCAATGTTAATGATTAAAGGTAAAAAGAACTCTAATTTCACACTAAAAACACTTGCATAAAACCTTCAAGATTTCTATTACAAATCTTATAACATAATTACAATCAAATTACACTCAAAACATTTAGGTTACGTCGGCCATATTGCATTTGCTTACAACCTAACATGACAGGCACTAAACTAGATTAGTTCCAGCACTAAAATTAGGGCACTAATTACTAAATTAATGTTATGATTTTGAATTAGATTTACTTGACAGGTTAGGTAAGATTTCTGTGTAATAATATTACTATGTACCACGCTAACGATATGGTCTACTATAGGGGATAAATAAATAATCCTCACACATTCACACAACGCCATCTAGTCCCAAACTAAGCAAAACTTGTACTATGGGTACTAGACAACGGATAAACATACAAATACTTGTTTTTTTGTTTTTTGTTTTAGTTATTTGAACATTTCTTCTTTCTTTATCATCTATGATTTAAAAAAATAAGTCAAAAATTTAATTTTATATTAGGAAGATAGAAGTAGGTGTGGGTATTGTTCAGTTTAAAAAGACATGTTTTCATCTAGATGAAATTCTATATAAAGCTATGTTTTATTATCCTTATTTTTTCAATTAAATAAAAAATGTCCTAATTTCGAGACTTAATTTATTCTTCATAATAGGGAAGCCGTTTATATAAGTTTTATAATAAGCACATGAAGTTGTAATACATAGGAAGACTATGACGGAGCGACATAGTCAAATAGTGACAAAGCTCCTTAAATAAAGAAAAAAAATAAAAATAGGGAAGCCGTTGAATGAGGGAGGCGCAGGACCGCACAAGGTGGCAATATTTTGAGGAGGCCTATGTCCTGCAGTGAACGTCAATTGGCTGATATAAAGACGATGATGAGACTTCAAGACACAGTTGAATATCTGCATTTTCCAAGCTCTGTTTCAAACTGTTGAAGACCTCGTAGTGGTTATATAACATGACTGCAACGCAGAGGCCTCGGGTTCGATTCCCGCTCAGTGCAAATCTTTGTGTGCATGAACATGATGCATTGGTCTGGGTGTTTTCTGTCTGTTTATCCGTTGTCTAGTACCCATAGTACAAGCTTTGCTTAGTTTGGGACCAGATGGTGTTGTGTGAATGTGTGAGGAATATTATTTATTTAAACTTCATATTTGGCCCATGATTTTTTTATACACAAACCAAGTTACGACACGGGCATCCACGTTCCCCTATCACGACGCCATTTTTCCTGATGTATTATATTTATATTCCGTCTCAACATGAAATGAATAGTTGTTAAAAAAATATATATATTTATCGTTTAGTAACATCACGTTGTAATGCGCTAAATGGAATTTAAAAGCTTTGGATTTCTGAACAAATACTTTGGATGGTGTTATGCTGTAGACACAATTTAGAAAATCTGTTAGGTGATGAAAGAATGATACAAAAATTCGCTATCGTATCTGATTATATAGATGTAGTAATAAGCGACTAAAAACGAGGTGTCTCTGTGAAAAAAGATGGAAATCTCGACATAAAATCATTTATATATTATATTCCTCGGACCATCTTGTCCCAAAAGAAGCAGAGCTTGTACTATGGGTACTAGACAACGGATAACATACTTAATTTTTTTTTTTTTGTAAATACATACCAGACCATTACAAACAATCATGTTGATGCACACAAAGATTTGCATTGAGCGGGAATCTAACCCGAGACCTGTGCGTAGCAATCATATTGAATAATCACTACGCCACTGAGGTCGTCATCATATACCAATCAGTCTGGTCTGTAAGCTCAGTTTCCATATCACATATGAAGCTTGTAGAAGTTCATTATTAAGCTGTGGTTAGCTAGTAATTTACTATTATTTATTTAAGTATGATTCAGTTTTTATTTTTGGAATGAAAAAAAAATGGTATCGGCGTTTTTTGTTTTGATAATATACTAGGTATATGTAAGTATAATCATAAAAGTAAATTGACAGACACTGTACTTAGGATTGCACTTCAAATTTAAATTTCAAAATGCTTTATTTCTCAATATTTATTACAAATTATTTGAAATCGTCGTTTACCTAAAATTGAAGCTAATTAAAATTATAGATCGTCACAGACAAACGCCACAGCACTAAAAAATCCTCGTTGTATTGTCCAATGTAAATTAGAGGAGAAAAATAAAACCAATCTACGACTCAAATCTACTTGTCTCTCTGTGTTGATCCATAAATTCCGTAATGAGAAGAAACCTGGCAAAGAAACTCAGGGCAACTCTTTTAAAATTCAGTTCTGTTTACAATTTTTTTTTCACATTAATCATAAATAGCACTATTAAGTTGACAGACACTAGGGTACATAACGCTTCAAACTAACGCCTGATTTTAGAATGGCAACGACGTACAGGATGGGTAGATCATACATGCGGTGGTTCAAGTCGTCTACCTGATTGAACCAACACAATGAGGTTTGCAGAAACCTAAAATATTTTAGGAAGACTCATCATGTCAGCCCATTAATGTCCCACTACAGGGACGGGCCTCCTCCCGTGAAGGATGAAAAATTAGCCTACTAATACCACGCTGGCCAGACGGATTGGTATAGGGTTTAATAACAAGTTTTCCTTCTTTTTATTTCGTACAGAAATCATTTACAGATAGTCCCTTAGTCGGTTTTTACGACACCTATGGAATGAGATGAGCAGGTGACATATTGTATTCTTACACCCTCACCACACGGAGAGAAGAACCATAGGAAGTACACCATAAGAATAGAACTGTCAAAAAAATATGTTAAATACAAAATTATTAAGTAGGTACCTACTTTTACAATTTACCAATGATTTTGGATTTTGGCTCAAGCCAGGCTCAAGCCTGGAAGATTGTGTCCAATAATTTTATGTCTGTTAACACCTATCGATTCAAACCTTTTTTCTTATCAAATATTGTCTTTTTCACAAACCAAGATGGTTTTAATACATTAAAAAAAGTTCTTGGCACCATCTAACATAACACCATCAACCCAACCCTACTAAATCGCGTTAGGGGTAGCATCACAATCATATCCTGACGTCACAAGGGAGTAAAAATGTTTAAAACGATATCAGATTAATGGTATAAAATTGGAACCGCATCAAAAACGGTACAGGTGCTTCATAGAATTGCTTCACGCGAGTTGAATTTAAAAAAACTAAAAGATATTATATCACTTAGTCTGTGGACTGTTTATTTATTTATGGGATAAAACTTTTATATTTTATTGCACAGCAGACAATTTGTGTCCTACTACTGGGATTGGTTTCTTCCAGTGACAAAGGCAAAGTTGACAAACTAATACTTCGCTAGCTACATTAAGAGCGTTTATAGGGCTCACTAGCGCCGCCAATTGTTTTTATTGCATTATAAACAAATACGCCCTTTTTTCGAATGCGAAATTTAACCACTTAATTGAAAAACATGTTATACAATTTTTATTTACTTAATTGCCTTTTCTCAAGACTTCGTTATCAACATTGTACATTAGGTATTTATCCTATTTGTGAATTATGATTTTTGAGTACCAGCTAATAATTATAACTCATTAAAAAAAAAAAACAGCTGTCTTTGACAGGGATTTTTAGCGTTATTTTTACATTAATAAAAATGCTCACTTCATCTCCTAAACGGGGTACTTTTCGATGTTTTTTTTTCCCTGCACAGTAAAGTTATGCCCGACCTTGTGTTCAAATTAAAACACTATACTCATATATATCATATACAGGTATATACATTCACATATATACAGGATGTTGTACATTTTTATGTGACCAATTTCAAGACATTGGTACCACATATGACAACATAAATTCAAATCGTAAAAAGGAACTCTGACGACTCCTTTACCCATCGATACTAACAAATGTTTGGTCCAAGTCATAAGAGACTCTAACCGTATTTTAAAGAAAGAAAGAAAATACGCTTATCAACGTAAAAGAAAATACGTTTATATAAACATCAAATAAGTACAGATAATTATAAAAGTAACAACAAACAAAAACAATATATAAGTAGTGCAATGCTGTGTAGAAGGATGCCTAAGAGGTTTCAGCTCAGCTTATGCTACGGATAACTGCAGCGCTGATTTTCAGCTGAAATTCTCGGGTCTATTACAGATACAAACTTTTGAATCCATAAAACGAAAAGTTACATATTTTACCTATAAAGCTTACTTATAACTAGATAAATCCGGAAAGAAGAAAGACAATGGAAAAAATTGGTACTCGAGGCGAGACTCGAACCCGCGTCTCTGGACTATACGCGTCCAGCGCCATGACCACTAGGCCACCCGAGTATCCGTCTCGATCACCAAATATAACCATTACTTTATAATACGGCGCCAGAGCTGCAACTTAAAACTCAACTGTACAACGCCATCTAGGCGCGATATTTACGTATTCAAAACGAAAAGGTCCTTCGTTTGGTTATTTATTTTATTTTATTGTTTTTAAATTACATTTTTTTTGTTTAAAACATGACTATGTACTGTAGCTTTGCAATTGAGGCAGTTCTTTTATTTAAATATTTTTTTTATTTAATAGGTTAGTTAGGCTTAATAGGTCTGATAGGCGACAGCATATATTGGCATTTTGTTGTTTGCAGAACTAAGTAATTTCTAGACTAATTGAAAAAAAATTTATTTGGTTCAAGCCCAATAAGTATTTTAGTTTTTTTTTTCAAAAATGTAAAAAAATATTTTATTTTTTTTACATTAATGTTTATAGTGGGTATCAGTTTTTTTATTAGTCTCTCTTGATATCTGCGAAAACATAAGTAGGAAAACTTATGTTTTCATAGAGATACCTAAAGACCTCTGTGGCGTAGTGGATATATAACAGACTGCAACGCAGAGGTCTCGGGTTCGATTCCCGTTTAATGCAAAAAAATTCGTGTGCATGAACATGAAAATTTGCATTGGTCTGACTGAGTGTTTTCTGTTTTTATGCATGTGTATGTATTTACAAAAAAAAATAAAGTATTTAAGTATGTTTATCCGTTGTTCACAAGCCCACCCATAACACAAGCAGGTTAAGCCTAGCTTACTTTGGGAACAGATGGCGCTGTGTAGAGATGTCCGTGAATATTTATTTATTTATTTTTTTCTTCTTTCAAGACCCATCCCTCCACAAAGACTGAATATTTCCAAAAAAATCAATACGTTTATTCCAAAACCCCTACTCGCTACCTCTCACACTTTAAATCCCAGAATACCTAATAGCTTAACCCTTGCAACTTTACGATGATCCCGTAACAGTGGGATTGGCGGGGATCACATAGGTGTACCTTATACCACGTTATTTGTGGTATGGACTCTTCATCCAGGCTTGGGATAAGATTTCTGTTAACTGTAAGCCTGTTTACGACAAATAGGGATATAGGTGCGATGTTCTGTTGAAATAAGTACATAAATGAAATTACGTAAAAATGTCTGTGTTGCTATAGGAAAAGAGA
Source organism: Schrankia costaestrigalis (assembly GCA_905475405.1). Lineage (NCBI taxonomy): Eukaryota > Metazoa > Arthropoda > Insecta > Lepidoptera > Erebidae > Schrankia > Schrankia costaestrigalis. The sequence continues at coordinate 9,713,713 of FR997853.1, read as the reverse complement.
CAAGGTAGCAAATGAAATTTTTATTCGTTGTCCTTGTTTCTGGGCTGTATTATTAGCGATTTTCATCAGGTTTGAATCAAATCAATTATGTTATTTATTTGCGTCATACCGCAATTGACATGCAGCAGGTCAATTCTCGTAACCTACAATTCAAATTAATTTTAACTTTTTTTAATTTAATTTTTAATTAGGCCAAAAGTGGTATTCTGGTCCTTAAACATTTCGTTAAAAATAAAGTTAAAATAAAGATACTCGTATATGATAAAAAACGTCAAGTTTGACGTTTCTTATTAGAGAAGATTACATGAACTGTCACTTTAAAAATTACAAGAATGCCGTTTTAAGCTTAGTTACAGTACATTACTTTAAAAAACCAAATTCTTTTTTTTTTCATAAGTTTATTAACTATTTCTTCGAGCTGCCCATACCTACACCTCTGATAGGCTTAACTTAACCACTGTGTCAGTACAACGACAGACAGAACCCACCTTTTACGCAATAGGACACCCAGATGACATGCCATTGAGTGGTCACCCATCTATGAAATGACCTCGCTTACAATACTTAACCAACTAGTGATTGCAACTGGGGTTACTAGTAGCGCATCGCGTTTTCTACAATATGTCACCACCCCATCTCATCCCATGGGTGTCGTAAAAACCGTTTAAGGGACTATCCGTAAATATTATCTTTACGAAATAAAAAGACGGAAAACTTGAAATTAAACCCTATACCAATACGTCTGGCCAGCGTGGTATTAGTCGGCCCAGTATCCCTCCGTCACGGGAGGAGACCTGTCCCTGGAGTGGGACATTAATGGGCTGTTATGATGATCGCGTTTTTCAAAAATAATTACTTACCTAAGTAACAAAAAAAATTTTTTTTTGAAATCTTACTAAAATACTTTTTTAAGAAAATCCCCCCCTTATCTCATATAGTACAAGATATTTTGTAGTACCTATGTGTACCCCTGACTTCGCCCATAGAATGTAAATGTCGAACTGATAAATAAAGAAAGAGGTTAAACTGTTAGAGGTGGAGGTAAACATCGTAACAAATAGGGTTGTCTATGCTCTGAAAAAAAAAACAAATGAAAATCAAAATTAAAAAATAAAGAACTGATACGAATTTTGAATCTTAAAGTATCGTATCAGTATTTTAAATATTTGTTCCCGAATTCAAATTCTGAAATTAAATTTTACTTTTAAATTCTAAATCCGAATTTGGTTTTAGAGGAATTTGACTTAATTCCAAATTCAAATAAGTTGAATTTGATTTTGGAAATTAGCCAAAAGGCACAGCTGGACGTCTGTTTTCTCCAAACGTATCCAACGCCTTTGAGTATAGTGTTCTGTGATCTAACGTTCTGTCGTCTCTGCCTACCCCGGCCGGGATAAGGCGTGAGTTTATGCATGTATGATCTAACGCGTGCATTCCTGTTCCTGCCTTGTTTATGAATCTTCAGCATACTTTATGAGGTTATACTAGGGCCTACTGGTCTCTCACTCTCCATATTCTTTAACTCTGTGACGTAAATTGGGCGCGTTTTCAACGAATAAAGACTTATCTTTCGTTTTTATTTAAGTATAATTTTTTGAAACCCCTATATACTTATTATTAGTATTTCGAAGTATTTCGATATCTACACAGTCAAGAACACTAACAAAAAAATAATATTATCTGAATTATTGTTCGCATTTTAAATAGTTACTTTTCTAATATTGTTAAGTCAACATCTTAATTTCTAAAAAAAAAAACACAAAAAAAACTATTTAATTTTTATTCTTTTTCCTTAAATGTGTCAACCCTGGCAGCTAATATGTGAGTGACAGATGGTCATAAATTACACACGTCACTCGGTGTGTGCCGGTGAGACGAGATCAAATGTTACTGAATAAAAATAACGTGGTTCCGTACATTGTAGATGGGCCTTACAGAATACCAGCGCTGTAGTTTCGTAGTGTCTATGACGCAATTAGCTGAGTTAGGTCCTATTTTGTGTACATTTATGTTTTATATTTGAATACATTTATGTATGTTTTTCTTGTGTGCAACAAAATAAAAAAAAACTTTCTTTCTTTGTATTAACCAATTGCAAATGGAAAATGAGTTTCTTTATTCAGTTGTAACTATACCAAGCAATGGTTCGATCGAGAATATCACGGTTCGAGCTACAAGAGTAGCTGGTACAGTGTAATCAATCGAAACGATATAAAAATAGGAATTATATTGCTTATTATTTAAAAAATGTAAGTAATTCGTCGTTATGTTCGTATTTAATAATTACTAGTTTAATTAAAAAAAAAAAGAATTTGAAATAATAAGCATAATTAATACATTTGACGATATCTGTGGCGCAGTGGTTATATAACAAGACTGCTATAATCTGATGTGGGGTTCCGTTTGGAAAAGGGACGGAAAAACCCTTTGTGGTAAAAAAAAAATGGCAAAAATGGCCTTTGTGATAAAAAAAGGCAATATGGCCGTATTGATGTTAAATAAAAGCGCTAATTACAGTATAGAAATAGAGCCAACGAAGGTTTCTTTAGCTGATCTTCGCACTTATGAACTTGCAAATTAGGGTCAATCTCATAAAAGTGTTTTAAGTGCTTAATACAACGACTGCTTTCGTGATTAAATTGATCATTAGAGCGGAAGTATTTATCAGAAAAAAAAATCTTTTGTTTAATGTAAAAATCTATGTGTATTAATTATTTTTTTTTCATACAACCAAAAAAAAAACGGGGCTTTGCCAGAATACCAGCGCTACTACGGTTAAATATTAAATCGTAGTAGCAAAATGCTGAGGAGGCAAGGTTTTTTTGGCCTATATTTATGAGTGTTTTACGCTATTTGTGTTTTTTTTGCTTCTTGTTATGTTTAACATTTTTTTTTATTTCCTCTTTTTATTTACTGTATGTGAAAATCTTTGGTTGGTCAATAAATAACTATTCTTTCTTTTTTTAAACCTTCGTTGGCTCCATTTCTAGACTCTATTTGCGACTTTATTTCATTTAACATCGATACGGCCATATGGCCGTATCAGATACGTAGATAAAAAAAATTTAGGCAATATTGCCTACATTTTTTTTATCACAAAGCGTTTTTCCATTCCATTTCCAAACGGAACCCAACATCAGTCCGCGACGAAGTAGGGTAAACAGGTTTATGAAGGTCCCTTCCCACGGGGCACATTTATGCCCGCCCTGCCCATAACTGGTGCCCTCACCCCATGTTAATGACATCCATGTTTCGATATATTTGTAATTTTCTATTACCGTGTGGTCTATAAGATATATGTTTTATTGCGGACTTTTAAATTTTAGGAATACCCACATTTATTTGAGGCATATTATTTTTATGTACTATGCCTTGGAGGCAAAACTCCCATCATCATCATCATTTCAGCCAATCGACGACCATTGCTGGACATGGTCCTCCTCCAAGCATTGCCACCTTGTGCGGTCCTGTGCCTCCCTCATCCATCGGATTTAAATGTCAATTATTTGTCCAGACTCAGGACTATTAATTATGGTTTCGACAAAAAAACCAGATGTTTTTTTTTATTTCTGGTGTGTTCGTTAAATAAAAATGACTGTAAAGCCCCCGCGATATAGAGCAATTTCTAGTGTCGTCGGGAGTTGTATTTAAAAAAAAAAAAAAAACAGAGCGCCCTTATTTATTAAAGGTTTTTCAGATCTTATGGGTACGGTGACGTTTAGTATTTGTCATTACTAGAGATGTAGTAACACTAAAATCGTTTTTAAAAATACCGATTTAATATCTAACCGATATAATTTACAAACAAGAATAAATCGATTATGGGTACAAAATAAGAAACTAATCTTTTTTTAAATATTTATTAATTATGCCAAATCAATGCGTGATTCATCTGATGAACAGCTTGATGAATTACTTGATTCGTCACTTACATGACATAATAAGTGAAAATCTACTGAATTGTCTAATTTGATGTTTCTTCCTCTCACAGTCATGAAGTATTAGATTTTTGTTTTTTCCAATCATCGGCAGTTACGTGGTCACAGGTCACAGGCCTCTTTTAATAATGACATCATCAAGATTTTATCGCTATGACGTACGAATCCCGCCAAAAAAAAAACTTGCGGCATATCCTCGTAAAAACTAATATTGAGTTATAAGACAACTGAAATTATTATATTAATTTCTATGATTATAAAAAAAATTAAGTAATCGATTTAATCAATTTTATAAAAAACCATTCGATTTTAACAATTTTATTGTGTCAATCTCTATTGAAATTCGTTCCGAGTCGCGCATACGATTTTTAATTTATATGTTTATATTTTGTAAAATATAGGGTATAATATTAGGGTTGAAGATGGAATATATAACAAATATTTCATACAATTTAATTATATATAAACGTCTAAATAATATTTTTAATTTTTTATCAGTTCGGATTCATAAATTGATAGCTTTTATTTTTAAATTCTACAAAAGTAAACTAAGTAACATGGAAAAGATCAAAATTTGATCTACAGCAGTGGGACATTAATGGGCTGTTATGATGATGATAATACGAGGTTGAGACTTTCTCTTACCATCTAAACTTCCCCATCTCAAGTAAAATAAGTTATAAACCATATAAGTAACGTTACATCACTTTAACTTATTGCGAAACAATTTTATGTTCGCAATAAAAATATATTACATACATATCTTACTTACTCTTAAAATAATTAGAATGAGAGAAACATATAACTTGGTAAGTAATAAAATGTTGTAAGTTAAAGAAAAATACAGTCAGAACCAAAAGTAGCTGAACACATTCAAACTTACAACTAAAAATGGCGTAAGTCAGTGACTCAACAAAAAAACAAAAAAAAATGTATGCAAAAAAAATAAAACGCTGAACCAGTGTTCAGCGTTCTATGGACGTGTTCCAAAAGTAGCTGAAAACGAGTATTTCAAAAGTAACTGAACATTAGTATGCAAAAGTAGCTGAAAACGAGTATTCCAAAAGTAGCTGAACATCATTATCATCATTATTTCGTAAAGATAATATTTACGGATAGTCCCTTATTCGGTTTTAATGTCACCCATATGGGATGAGATGGAGTGGTGATATTATATTCTTACTTCGTCACCACACGGAGATACCAATTATTGATTGTTAAAAAATGATATACTTTACGTAAATATTTAAATATAAAATGAAATAATAGGTCGGGGAAAAAGTCTTTTCGCATAACGTAGGTATAAACTTATTATAAAATTTCTTTGACTATACTACTTGTGTCTGGCTGGTTTTGGTAACATTAAAAAGGTTACATTATAAAGAAAAGAAAAAAATAAAAAAAAGTTGTTTCCCGCTATTTTTCATTTGTTTTTCTCTCCGTAAAAATGAGTGAATCCAATGAAGAAATTCGATACATTTTAAAATTTTATTATAAAAAAGGCAAAAATGCAACTCAAGCAGTGAAAAAAATTTGTGATGTTTATGGACCTGATGCAGTGTCAGTAAGAGTAGCACAAATTTGGTTCAAACGTTTTCAGTCCGGAAATTTTGATGTTAAAGATGAACCTCGCTCTGGTCGCCCTGTTACGAATAAAATGGACGCCATTTTTGAAAGAGTGGAGCATATTAGTAGTTACGATGTAGCTGAAGAACTGGGAATTGACCACAAAACAGTTTTGACCCATTTGAAGAAAGCTGGTTATACAAAAAAGCTCGATATTTGGGTGCCACACGAGCTCACTCAAAGAAACTTAATGAACCGTGTACTCATTTGCGATTCATTATTGAGACGTAATGAAACCGAGCCGTTTTTGAAGAGATTGATAACTGGCGATGAAAAGTGGATCACGTACGACAAGAACGTGCGAAAAAGGTCGTGGTCGAAAGTTGGCCAGGCTTCACAGACTGTGGCCAAACCTGGCCTAACACGAAATAAGGTGATGCTGTGTGTATGGTGGGATTGGAAGGGCATTGTTCATTATGAGCTTTTACCGCCCGGCAAAACTATCGATTCTGATCTTTACTGCCAGCAACTGATGAGATTAAAGGAAGCAGTCGAGAGAAAACGGCCGAAATTGATCAACAGGAAGGGTGTGGTCTTTCATCACGATAACGCTAGACCACACACATCTTTAGCCACTCAGCAAAAATTAAGAGAGTTCGACTGGGAGGTCCTAGTGCATCCACCATATAGCCCTGACCTTGCGCCTTCAGATTTTCACCTGTTTCGGTCTCTTCAGAATTCTTTAGGTTCTGTAAGGTTGACCTCAAGAGAGGACTGCCAAAACTATTTGTTTATTTATTTATTTAATCACTTTATTGTACACCAAAATAAAAATCAAAACAGCAGGTAAGTACATAAATTATCTTAAAAACTAGGTGACACAAATGGCGGTCTTATCACTCGAAGTGATTTCTTCCAGACAACCTTTGGATGGAAAATGTGTAATATAATTTTTATGTTGTGTGGTGTACTGAATAGTGTAATAATGTAATTATATATTCTTATAATATGTAGAAGGAACGGAAAAGAAAATTATAAAGAAAAGGTAATAAAAATAGTAACATTAATACTTACTTATACTGAAAAGGAAATAAAATAATAATATACAGAAAGATAGAATAAGATACGGTACAGTGACGCATTTAACAAATACATAATGATACATAAACATGAAGCAAAGCAGATACTATAAAATGAAAATGAATGAAAAATAAGCTATTAATTTTGGACAGAATTAGATATAAGAGTGAGAAAATGCTCCTTTACACGGTTTTTGAAGGTATGCTGAGTTTGAGATCGTCTTATCGATTCAGGCAAATTGTTCCAAAGGCGTACAGCTTGCACCGAAAAGGATTTGTCGAAAAATCGTGTGGTGTGTGAAGGCATTTTTAGTTTTAGATTCTCTGATGACCGCAGGGCCCTCGAATGTGTGTGTGATTTTTAAGGTAAGGAGGAGTATGAGGATTAAAAAGAATATTATAGAGTAGAGATAGAATATGAGTATCCCGGCGAAGACGAATGGGAAGCCACTTGAGTTTTTGACGAAATTCTGAGATATGGTCATATTTGCGAAGTCCAAATATGAACCTGATGCAAATATTTTGGAGTCTCTCAAGTTTGTTGAGTAGGTCTTCAGTAAGATCGAGGTAGCTGGCATCAGCGTAGTCGAGGATGGGAAGTAGAAGGGACTGAGCTAGTGCAATTTTCGTAGCAGTTGGCAAAAAGTTCCGCAGCCTTCTTAACGAACCTAAAGAAGCAAACATTTTGCGGCTGACCTCCTGCAATTGAGGAACCCAAGATAATGTTTGATCCATATAAATGCCCAAGTTTTTAACCTTTTCAGAGAATGGAACTATTTCTCCATCACAATGTATACTTGGAAGTTGGTCCCATTTAATTCTCGATATCATTTTTGAGCTGCCTATCAGAATTAGTTGAGTTTTGGAAGGGTTAACTCTTAGTCCAAATGATTTACTCCAGTCACAAATATTTATAAAATCTTGATTTATCCTGTTTATGGCATCAGATAGGTTTAATGCAGGAGCTTGCGTATAGATTTGTAAATCATCTGCGTAAAGATGGTAGGAAGAGAGTAATTTATTTGTGATAGAGTTAATAAAAACTGTGAAGAGTAATGGAGACAAAACGCCGCCCTGTGGGACGCCAGCAGTTGTGTTACACCAAGAGGAACGTAGCTGATCTACGCAAATTTGCTGCTGACGACCAAACAGGTAACTACCAAACCAGTCAATCGCGCTTGGAGATATGTTAAGAGAGTGTAATAGACCAAGCAAGACTTCAAAATCAACAGTGTTGAATGCATTGCTGAAGTCCAAGAGAGCCATAACTGTAACGTTACCCTCTTCCATGCCTAATCTAATATCATCAGTGATATGCACTAACGCTGTAGTAGTACTATGACCAGGGCGGAAGCCTGATTGTAAAGGGTTAAGGATGTTAGCATTAGAAAGGAAAGTTTTAAGTTGGTAGTACACTAAACGTTCGAGGACTTTAGAAAGAAAAGGGAGAATAGAAATAGGACGAAAGTCAGAAAAAGATGAGGGTTTACTTATTTTGGGTAAAGGAATTATTTGGGCTGCTTTCCAAGAAGTTGGGAAAACGCCCCGTTTTTTTGATCAGAAGTCCCAAAGTTTCTACAGTAACGGGATAATGTCTCTGCCCACAAAATGGCAGAAAGTTGTTCAACAAAACGGTACATATATATTGTAAATAAATGTAAATAAACTTTGAAAAAAATGTCTTGACTTTTCATACAAAAATACGAAAAGACTTTTTCCCCAACCTAATAAATAAATATCTTTAATTTTTAAAACAACAATAATCAATATATACGAATTTGATTTAAAAACTATTTGATAACTAAAACCTCTTTACATCAAATCAATTTTTTTTCTAATGTCTAAATACAAAATGTCAAATGTAATATGGGATCGCAAACTCACAGGTAAGTCAAATAATTTATCAAAATATTAATATTATTATAAGCTACACACTACAAGAGGGACTGTATTGTTGGCGGACAAGTATTTCTCTAGGTGATCATGTAACGTAGTGTAGGACGCCTCCTACATAAGTGGACTGACGACCTCATAAAGGTCTCTGGGTAGGACTGGATGCGGAAGGCGCAGGACCGTGTTCTGTGGCGCGTGTTGGGAC